>JARHVA010008942.1:15000-362500 GCA_037957365.1 Torreya grandis | reverse complement strand
AAGAGCATCATCCGATAATGAAATGTAATGGTGTTGAGTTTTGAACAAGAAGGGAACTAAGAAGGCAATAAATCTTTAGAGTCTATAACTAATCCATTTTCATAATGCATATCAACACCCTACATACCTAAATATAAAATCACATAATTAGTCAGAATACAATATTGGGTATCAGTTATTTGAATGAGTCTAAATGAAAGACAACCCAACAAGTAAATATACAAAAATATAATTTCATTTATATAAATAATAATATTTCATTCCAAATTATTTTAAATAGGAAAATTTTAGGTGAAAATGAGAGAAAATGAAGATGAAAAAGAGAGGAAATATTGAAAATAGCAGAGGGATTGAAAAATAAGGAATCAGATATGTAGATTATGAAAAAAAAATGGTGATAAAAAATAGAGAGATTTTTTGTGTGATGTATCAATGAATCATAATAAGAAAAATAGAGATGGTAAAATGATGGAAACTATATGTCTAAGCAATGGACTAGTAGTCATGAAATGGAAATATCAAGACATTGTACCATCTATCTATGAAACATATATTGCTAAGAATCAAACATAGATAGCTTAACCCATTACAAAATACACCCATTTTAAAAAGCCCCATTATAAAAAACCAAATTATGAGTACTATAAATGTGAATCTATCAATAGAAATCTAAACTTACTAGAATTGTATTGCAAAAGTAGAAGGTACTATCACTCTCCCATGTTTAGAAGTGACGATTTTAATCTTGTTTCATATTGGAAAAGTGATAGAAGGAGTGAATTCAAGAATAATAATTATTTGTTTCTATATAAACATACTTTACTCTCCTTCTACCAGCTGATTGTGGATGATAGGTGTATGTGAGTTATTCCTTGAATGGTCTTGATAGGCCTACAATACATTTTTCACAATGATATCATGTCAAACCTAGTAATTGCCCTAACATTTTCCCCATGACTGATGCATAAAATCTTATGACTACCTCAATTTTATAGAGGCCAAAAATGACATAGGATGTTTTCAACCATTCATGATACATAAAATGATATTATTTGATGTTATGAATTAAACTATTTTCAATTCACTTAATAAAAAGGTTTACATAATTTCAACACATAAACTAATGTATCTTGATTGGCTAATGGAGGGAATATTAATAACAATTTAATGTTAAACAAAGGCAATAGTTATTCCGTATAAGACTAATAAGGGATCCAAAAAAAGATAAGATAGAGAACTTAAAAGAGAAACAAGTTCAACACATACACTAAGGACTTGAGACAATATGGCAAACTATCACAATGGTTATTTAAATAACTACCATGACAACCAAAAGCATTGATATTATACAATTTATATAGACCAAATTTCTCTCCATAAGGATGTTTTTTTACAAGTATGGCATTTTTATAACTTTAAAATGGAAATAAATTAGACATTTCCCTCTCTTATAAGGTTTTGGAAATATTTATCAATGTTCTCTGAATATTTCTCCTCTATAGGAAAGTGAGCAACATATGGAGAGTTCCAAGTAGGTGTATCAGGTATAGGGACATGCCCATAGAGATTTTAGGTTGGACAACATGCCCTTTGATGGAAGGAAGTTGAGATTGAACAATAAGCCTTTCATTCGAATAAATATAGGCATTTTATTTCATTAACTCAATGAATCTCTTCACATTCCTTTCATTGGCAAGGAGTTGTTTAATGACTTCTACTTTGAAGTTGCTTGAAGTTGTGGATCATCTAAATAGGTATAAGAGGTATTTTTTCTAGTGCTACATGCATTCCTAAAAATCTTTGGTGTAATCTTCTTTCTACTAAATCTAGTTCACCATTAGATCGGTGTAATTTTCCAGTAAAACTTATGATGGAACAAATACAGGGAACTAGTTAATCATTAAACAAACACCCGAGACTGTGCAATCAACTAATACTCTAGAAAATATGATTTGATTTATGGAAAGATTTATTAAAATGGCATATAAATAGAAGGTACCTAAAAATTTTATCTCTTACTCGAATATCCAATCACCAATCTATTCAAATTTATCAATGCTCTACAGGGGTCCATGTATATATTGTTAAAATGATCAGAAGGAAAAAAATAGAGGGAAATTCTTGGTATAGGGATGATAAATGGAAGAAGACCAAGCCAAATTTCAAGAGTGGGTGGAATAAATTTTGTGCTCCTCACTATTTCCCTGCCCTAAAAAATTTCATCTAAAGTAATCACTATTGAAATATTTGTGGAGGTTTTTAGTTTAAGTGGTAAAAACTATGAAAAAAACACATGGAACCCTAGTTTCCATTTTAATAAGAGTCATAGCCTCCATCATGGGACCCCACTCTAAGTACTATGATTCATTTAAATAGTTATATGGCCATCATGTGAAGGGTTGTCTCCAAATGATGGTGATAATGACCATGGAAAAGGCAAAGGGAAGGGAGCTTAGAGATAGATTAAGTGAGTTACCTAACTATCTAGTTACCTATGAAATTCTTTCAAGACTTTCTCTTAAAAATGTAACTAGCTACTCAATTCTTTCTCTAAAATGGTAATTCAATGCAATGTCTCATCTTAATTTGTCTTTTGTATAATGTAATTTACATGTATTTTATAATTTTACAAATTTAAGAATCTTAAAAATAGTAATTTTGGGCCCTATATTTTTAAGATATAATATTGTGAGAGTTTGACAAAACATCTCATCAGATTAGTTGTGATGATTTTAGATTGATGTCTCTTTTAGTCAAGGGCTAGGGATGATGATTTTTTCTACCAATGTTGGACGAGGAGCTCCAATTGTGGATATGAAATGAAGATTGGGTGTTACAAATAATGTGCATATTTACTTTTAATGAATTGCATTGGAGTAGTAGAGGTTGTAATGGAGAGAGCCGAAATATTATCATTGTTTAAACATTTTATTGGATTTTTAATATCTATCTCTACATACCCTACAACATTTTGGGAGAACTTTTTCATAACAAGGGAAGATGACCACATCAATCAAAATAGTGTTGGCAATGGCAATGATATTCAACTATTTGTAGACCAAGTGTTAGGTATGCCTTTTACTTTTAAAGTTGTATTAAATGATCCATTAACATGACCAATTATTTTTTTGGTTTTTATTTTATTACACCTAATCATGGAATTGATTAGGTTTTATGTTAGGCTTTGGATTTGCTTTAAAGAAGCAATATCTTTTCGATCAAGTCAGCATAAAATCAATCTTGTTGTTGGTGATTCTAATTGAACAGTGACTACTTTATATGTAAGATTTTATAAGTTTGATTTTTTTTTGTTTTATAAATAATGCTTCAATGAACACTGACATCCTTAATGGGTTTAATATAATTAGAGCCTTATGGAAGTGGTTTTATACATTTTCTTAGCACAACTACGAAGTAAATTTAAATAATCCCCAATCCTTTAATGACATTTCACAAATGGTCACATATGCCAAATTAGACTTTTGAGCACCTAAAAAATACTTCATACCTTTACTAATATATTTTTCTTCCTTTTTTTGCAATGATGCAATGCCTTTTTGGCCTATTCTACATTTCTTAGTTTTTTTTATTTTTTTATAATTTCACAATATCAAGTTTATCTTACACATTTTAGGTTATGATATGAATGTCATTTTGTGGTTTGATTTAATGTATTAGGATTTTTTCTATCGGTAGATAAATTTAGACATAGACATAATCAAGAATTACTTAGACTAAGTTTTTGGGAAATAGATTTGGATAACCTTACACTATTCAACCCACTATCTATGTACATGGAAAGGGTGACAGAGAGCATAGATTCAATCTCAAAGTTTTATCCTTGTACATATTTTCACATCTACTCTATTTTATGGAACAATTATTAAATAATGTAGCTATAATTTCTACTAACTCAGTTTTAATTCCTTTTAGTTTATTATGTCATTATGGTGAATTGAGGAACATAATTCTATGTGTGCAGCTTCTCTATAGATGAAATCCCACTAAGAGTATTCAAGATAAATAAAGCAAAAGGGATACCTTATCCAAATTCTCAGGCCATGGGTATCTAATCCACCCTACAAAAGGCAGATGACTGGTCTACAAGAGGAGGACTAGAGAAGTTAAACTAGAGTAAAGCACCATTGTATGCATATTATAATGATTTTGACAAAGAGGATTATATAATTCCTAGAGGGGATAAATATACCTGTAACACCAATAATTGGTGGTAAGGTCTGATTTAAATAATTATAATTCCTTTAAAAGAGAGTACTTATAGATGGGTGATACTAAATCACATAGTGTATGAAAACTATGTAGACAAATCTAGGTATCTAGTTTTCCCCCTAAAATGTGTGGTTGGAATATGAACTCTCAACACTTGTGAGGATTGGAAAAATTAATTAAATATGATGACACTATCTAATATTTAGAGATTATTGAGTGAGGACGAGTCAAGGAATTATGGGATTAGCGATTGAAATGTAAACTATTTTCCTCCAATACTTGTGGACAAAGTTTCATGTATATTTTCCATTGTTTGAACTTAAATGGCATGCATACAATCAATGAACATAAAGGTAGAAGGATATATAAAACCTAGTAATGGTACCTTCCAATTATTTTATTCATCACTAAAAATACTGAAAATAAAATTTATAAGAATCTTACCCATGTTATTTTTTAGGCAATCTCATGGAATGTAGAATTAGTTACATAGTAATTTAATGGGACTAATATGGATCTAGTAATCTCAAGTCATGAATATTTTAAATGGTTAACATATCAATAGTAGTTATGGATTCATTACTATTTTTAATGGATTCATGAATATATTTTTTTGAGCCATATAGCTATGGATTCAAAACATTAACCATCTTTTAGCTAGTGAGTGATTAAGGCCATTAACCATCTTTTAGCTATTGGATTATTAAGGATATTTAGCATGGATTCAAACCACCAACCATCTTTTAAATAGTAAGTGATTAAGGATATTAAGCCCTTTCCCCAATTGTCAATATGAAAAGCATATAATTTTATCTAAAATAAGGCCACTAACTACTCTATACTTGGCCATAGGCCTTTAGAAATT
This sequence comes from Torreya grandis, assembly GCA_037957365.1. NCBI lineage: Eukaryota > Viridiplantae > Streptophyta > Pinopsida > Cupressales > Taxaceae > Torreya > Torreya grandis. Next base: position 357,405 of record JARHVA010008942.1, on the reverse strand, counting down.
TTTTTTGTCATGCATTAGCCTTTTTTTGTTTCCATATTATATTTATTTATTTCTATTTCTATTTACCTAGTATTCATAGTTGTAATAGACTAACATTGCAAATTCATAAACAAAGTGAACCATCAATAATTTCTACTATTGAACAATTATCACTATTGAGGGATGAACTAGGCCTTGCGTGGTTCTTATTATATAATATGTGAAAAATAGTAACAAAATATTATTATTATTAACTAATATAAATAATGTGTCAACTATTAACAACTGCCTAATTACTATTAACTATACTAAATAATATGTGCAAAAGTAGTAACAAAAGTCTAATTAATTGTTTCACTTTTAGAAGTAGGGTAAACACGTAGTGTTTAGGGGAATATATTAAATATCATGAAATTTGGTGATAGTTATTAGGATTAAAACATATAAATGTGTAGGTAATAGTGACAACAACCATACCTGAAAAAATTGATAACAATTATAGGTGAATGTGCAAAATGTGAGTTATATTCATGGTAGGTACAAAGTATGAGTAATTTTTTTTGGTAGATGACAAAAATGTAGAATTTAATTGATGAGTGCACTATGTTATTATTAATATTTGATTATTTCAATCCATTTTTTTATTTTGACACTTGTATCCTACAAAATAAATTTATTTTCCTTTTCCTAAATTGAAAACAATATCTGAAACTCAAAGAAAACGTAAATTTTTTGGGCCATGTTTTGAGTATTAGCTACCATTTTAAGTAGATACTTATAAGTTACCTATAACAAAAAATGTCTAAAACAACATATTAAATAATTGGAAATGATTCTAGTGACATAAAATGTAGATCATGCATGAAAATTTCTCTATTAGAAATACTAGCTTCAAATAGTTATAAATGCTCTAATGATTGTTTGATCCATTAAAATATTTTAATGATTTAAATTAGGATCCTTAAGTCACACTTAAATTTATATGGCATAATTTTTTTGAAAATTCAAATTTAAAGTTTGGATTAAAGTTGATTAAATTACAATATTATAACTTTGATGTTAGGGTGATGTTAGGTGTTCAATTTTAGGTGGACTATAAATCAAGCATTAAATATGTACTTGTTCCCAATTTAAATATTTTTTTAGACCAAACCTTAAATACAAATTTAAGGTGACTTTAGCTGCTCATAAAGGTGACTTTCAATGTCTAATTTACTAAAGTCATGTACTAATTCAAACAAATTAGTGGATTTTTGTATTTGGTCACAAAAAGTGCCATTAATAAACCACAGGGATAATATTGTTGAATAATTACATCAAATTAAAAATGAGAACATAATTTTAAATTGAGATAAAATTGGGCATTGGAGGTGAATTAGACTTTTCTTACAAGAAATTGAATATGAATTGGAATGTTTCTATAATAAATTAAAGGAAAACTTGTATTAGTGAATTACAAAGTTTAACTATATAAAATTCATCTTTAAGGAAAACAGGTATATATTTATACCTTAATAATTTCATTACATGTTTTATAATTATTTGTTGTTAAATTAGATAAAAATAAATGTGTATTTCATGTTAGGCATGTTCATTTGGAGAGGGGAAGATGAAATTATAGATTATTAACATTATTAAAGTTTTTTATATGTATTACCATTAATTTTTTTTGTTAGCTAATGGTAAACACTTTTAGTAAATTGGAGTTTTGAACCAAAGAACACTTTTGAAATTAGAACTATGAATTGAACAAATAGAGGGATTTGAAGATAGGACCCACAACAATTATAGAGAAACACTCGCTAATAGTCAATAGAGAAGAGACCAATGGAACCAACAAGGTGAAACAAAAACATACAAACAATTATGGGGCCACATATAAACACTAAAATATTGAAGGTTAAACCTAGAATAAGTTCACTAAGTAAAACTAGGGATACCTAAGGATTGATTGTTGAAGCATAGGTTGAATCTCAAAGATATTATGTTGATTAAAGGAAAGTTTACCCCTATGTAAAGCACGGTCAATCGAGTTTGAAACAAATTGAGAAATGGTGGAGAAAACATGAAATGCAAATAGTTTAAAGCTTAGTGATAGACATTTATTTCTTTAACAATCTAACAATAGCTTGGATTAGGGAATCAACCTCAAACCCATCATAAAACACCCTTTCTTCATCAAACTTTTTCAAAACCTCTACGAGAAACCTCCTCTACAATATGACAACAACCAAGCAAAGGTTTTGGAATAGAATGGTGAAAGAAAAGAAAATTAGGAAGAACCTTTTCTAGTCTACAATTTTGAATCCAACTATGAACCATGATGCCACAAGGTAGATATAAACTCACTTTAAAATTAAACATAGCTAATCCAAATAAACCGGTCCCTAAAGATGAATCCTCAAGAGTTTTAAGACATAAACTAAAACAACTAACTAAAACTAAACAATCAACAATCAAAGTTTTAGAATGGAACCCAAACCAAACAACATGAAATAAGGTTGTTGGACCACCCAAAAACCTACTAAAAACAATCTTCTAATTAAGTTTTTACAAAAATTAAAGACCAAAGATTTACACAATGACTATTTATTGAGATCTTAAACCTAAGAATGTCCTTGGAACCAAGTTGGAACTTCTTATTAGAGAAGTTGAGACAAAGTGTCATATGGATAGAGTTGGGTTTTGAAATAACCACAAAAAATCATGAAGTAAAATTCCCATAGGATAATGGTAAATAATAATTTGGTCCCCCTACATGAAGACCAAACCACTGAACTCCTTCCTTGAAGTTAAGGTCAAGCCCTAGACCTAAGCAAAGCTTAAGACTCCAAAATAGGAGGGTTGATTTACAATTATTACACAAGGAATTTTATATAAATCCTTCCTAGGAAATTATGTCTAAAATGGATCATTTACCCCCAAAATAGAACCATAACTTATAAATTTCCCATGTATCATCATGGAGATGTAAACTTGAAGTAAGACTGCTTGACCAGGACCTGGTCTAACTTCATCACACCTTTTTAAGTGCCCAAGACTTGGGTGAAATAATAATCTAAATAGTCACAAACTTCCTAAGAGATACTTCATGTAGCATCTCCTACCTCAAGCTCTTCTAAGAAGTGGATGAATCCACTGAGAAAAAAAAGGCCAGGAATAGAGAAGCTCCCAATGCATGCTCCACTCATCCTCAATCTCACCAAGCTAGATCCAACCATATCTATTATCTTTAAATCCTAACCAATAGAAAAATCTTGACCAAAAGAACTTTCCCAAATAAAAATCAGTGTCCTTTTGGTTAAAAGCACTAGAATGCCAAGACCAGTGGCCACATGCATAATGATATCTAGAAAATGCAACCAAGGAAGCTCCATAATAGGGTTATGCTCAATAAGAAAAATTTAGGGACTCATAATTCAACCCTAAGATTTTTTTTGACATCAAAATGAACTTGGGCCATGAAAGAACAAACCCCATCAAAGTTTTTTTCTTAAAATCACCACAAACTTGATCTCTAGAAAGACTATCCCTTGCCTCTAGCTGAGCCATCAAAATCTAGGTTTGGATTGTCATCCTCACCCTATTTCGACTATCCTTTATAAGGCCACCCACATAATAATTTCAAAATTATCCCTCCTATTCTAGCCATCACTCTACCTCAACACCATTCATAGAACTTGTGTTAGGACATATAAATTAGGATTCCATATGTCATGTACTACCTTTAATTATTACCAAGCCTTTTTTTCAATTTTTAAAATATGTTTGAGATATTTATTTTGGTAAAGGAAAACTACCATTATAACTTATTTTTATCCAATTCTTGGTTATCCTTAGCACCCTTTAGTCAATTATTTCACTTTGAAACCATATTTCAAGGCCATGAATAATTATTAATGTACATGAAAAACATGGGATGCAATTAAACTTTGATATGGGATTTTATTTGATGATTTTAAAGTCTTTAAGGATTAAACATTAAATATTTTATAAGTGACTAGTGAACCCCTAATCTCAGTTTAACCTCTAGGTATCATAGGAAGCATAAATAAATTCATTCATGTGTAAGCATGAAATTGAATTTGTACATTGATAAAGGGTAGTAACATTTTTTAAAGATACATGGTAGATGATTTGGATGACAATGTACATTTTTTTGAGTGATTCAAGAAATTCTTACTCAAATTCTTGTCCAAATCCTCACTTGACCTCTTCTTATTACATTCCTAACATCATCTTTCTATCCCATCATATTCACTTTTGCATTACAATTTAGGTGATATATTATAGTTTACCTTTCCTTTTTTTGGTTTAGATATTTATTTGAAAAAAAAATCATTTTTAGTGTGATGAGAGTGATCCATTTCAATCATCATTATGGAGAAGAGGTAGAGGTTGAATACAAATAATGAGAATGGGCTACAATTTTTATGAAACTAATTTGTTACTTTTTGAGGTAAATTCAAATAAGGATTTTGATTTATATATTCATCATTACCATCATTTAAAATATCTAGTTCTTCAATCATTGTATGTAAAAAAATCACCATCTCCTTCTAATTTTGAGGCCTCAGATGAATAATAAAAGATGTAAAGTACTCAATTAAATTTTTAGTTATCAACTATCTTGAAGGAATTGGTGAAAGATAAAGGGTAGATATTGTACATACCTTATGATTAGTTTTATGTAGATGATTTTGAACTTATGAGGAAACATATTTTATTATATGATGGATAATTTATAAACTTCAAAGTGTTTTATGCATGGCCAATGAACAATCCACTTCTTCAAATGTGTGAACCGTTTATCTTTTGGGGGTGAAAAGATAGTATATGACACTTTACTATATCTAATGTATGTATGCATCTATTTATTTTGACCCCTTATAGTGCAGGATAAAAAAAACCTATCAAGATCATGACATCTCCATATTACCATTTATGGACCTGAGTGCCCTTTCAATATTTGGAACAAGTTGGTTGAGTTTTTGGATTTATTAGTCACTACTATAGTCTTACATAGACTTGACTATGTTAAAAAAAATACTCCCATGTTGACATATCAATTGAACCAAATACTAAAGCACTCACCTAAGGCATAATGAAAGATCACCAAATAACTCATTATGAAAATTATTCATGAAGAAATGTAGTGTGCATGATCAATAAAATAAAACCCTAACAAGGACTAGAACAATTGCATAATGTAGTAAAAATACACACCTACACACACTCACTATATAATCCATGTTCAACTCATATATCTAGTCATCATGAGTATTTAACACATTATAATTATAATTCCCTCCATTAACAAGGAAACATAAAACCTCACCCTATCTACTAAAGACTTATATTTAGTTTTTTTCTTTCTTTCTTAATCTCCAATGCTTATTTCCTTCTTAATGTCTTCTCTTTTAACTATCATCAAAACATGTAGGTAACACCTATTTACTCAAATGAGATGTCAAGTGGTCCATTTATAATATTCATAGACCTGCATTAACTACCATCTATTACCTAGCTAGATATGCCTATTTGTATTATAGAATGTTTTAGAATATCCCACATCGTTCCTTATGCTCCTCATTCTGCACCGAGCCTTGAATATTTAAAATACACTTATATAGATGCCTTAAAATTGTCAATTTTACACACTTATTCCCATAATGGCACTATTACTTTTTCCTATATATTCTTTTCAATCTTCAATTATGTGCAATTATACGTGCTTCATGAGGTTCTATGTGTCTCACCCATGAAACACTAGTCTTAACCAATATTACTAAGTGTTGCTTTTTATGAGCCTTTCCCAAGGTCACCCCCATAATTATTTTATTTTATATCCTTATTAAAGGTTAGGCTTGTATCATTCATACCTTTCTCTCCTTCACAAAAATTTCATACTTGTAATATTTATTTCATATAATTCTTGATCCATATTATCGTACTACTTAGCAATCAGCTTTACTTATACTTTTATCATTTACACATGTTTTATCAACTCTTTAATAAAATATTATTTCTATGGATTATCCTTAAATTATTTAAACATGACCTTGAAATTTTTGAATGCTTCCCATATGATTCCTACACATTTCTTATTCCTCTAATATTTTTCTTTGGAGTTTCTCAAATGCTAAGTCTAAGATGGTGTGATTTTGTGTCATGTCTATCTTGATAAATGACTCTTCATCAAACCTATTTATTTTATTTTCCTTATATTTATTTTCATATATGTGTGCTAAAAATTATTTGTGCATAGCCTCATCACCCTTCAATAGAGAGTCCACCAAAATGTTGCGCATATTGTAATAACCCCTCATGGATTGTACTAGAATAATGCAGTATTTTTAAAAAAAACTAATTACTCAACATTTATTATTTCATTAGATTACACCACAAGAATCCAATTAGTTATTTTAACATACTTAACCAAGCATATTACACTATCAAAAAAATATAACTATAATAGTTCCAATCATTAATATGTCAGGCAACATAACATAACATATTATAACTACAAGGAAAGTAATCACATTAAAATCTAGCAATGGTTGGTAAAAAATAATAGTGTCTTCTATTGAAGTATAAAAAATAATAAAATTACTTTTCCATTAGGCATTTAGCCTTAATACAATATATAGATACCATGCTCCATATAGCTCGAGTCAAACTAACTCATGTATCCCTAATATTCTCAAGTGTAGTCTCCAAGTAAGTCCTACAACGGGGAGGGAGAGCATCATCTGAGCATTTTTACACACCAACCATGGACCATCAATCCCATGTACAATACCCCATCAGGAAATTGCCCTCCCTTCATAGATAGGTAGATAGTGATGGTACAGGAATCTATAGAGACATGTTAGTACCCGTGTGCAATAAGATTTCTAATACATCATGTGTACCATAAAGAAAATACATTTCTAACATGATATCACACAAACATGTAAGTCAAATATATGAAATTACAATGTATTTATAACATTTTTTTGGCTAAATTTTTTAAATAACATTTGATCTCTAGGATATTTCAATTTCATACACACCACTTGATCAGATTACCTTCATCTTGCATTCATGATGCCAATTAAGCTAGTAAAGTCCATCTCATTATTGGTTTGACATTATCAATGAAAGACTAGTTAAATATAAAATAATATATAAACCAATGACTCAAACATATTATTCCCATTAGTAGATATGCAAACATGCTAGGTATGGAAAATAATCATATTGTTTCAATGAACTTCAGCTTATATTTAAGAAAGGAAGAAGAAGAAACTAAATAGGGGTATGGTTGAAAAACCTATTTGATTGTGTGTGAATTGAATTAGATGATTGTAGAAAACTCCTCTTTGGCTTGGGAGGATGATCTAAAAATAAGACAACACTAAAGCGAATGGTTGGTTAGATAGATAGTTGAGTGGATTGCCTAGCATTAGCTAGATCTCAGAAGCAAGAGCTTCTTTGGGGGTTGTCAATCCACATGTTTTAAATAATTAAGTTTATAAAAATAGAATATAAAGTACTTGCATAAATAATCGAAAGGTAATAAAATTAAACACAAGAAATTCTTGCTAAAGAAATAGATTATAAATTACTATTACAATGATAAGCAAGTCAATACTAGTTCTAAATGGCTCAGGTCTACTTCAAAAAATCAAGCAATTATATATGAACTAGTAGAGACACACGAAATATATTTGGATGAGGGTAGGTAGGTGAAAATAACTTGTTATTATTTTCTAACATAGTGATCATCAGTGGTTGGGATGACCATCAACAGTTAAGGTGATCATTGGCAGTCAAGATGACCATCAATGGTTGGGGAGACCATTGATGGTTGAGACAATCATTAGAGATTACTGTGTGTAGATCTGAGTTGGTAAATGGTTTATTGATAGGATCAAAAAAATAGATTTCAAAAGATGGGTTGGTGATGGGATGAGTGTAAAAGGTAAATAAAGTAATTAAATATCAAAAAATATATACTTATCTTGTAGAAGGTTGATTAGGTAGATGCTTGAGTTGGTTGACTCATTAGTGGAGTCTGACATGATTTTGGTAGAGTAATGGTATCTAATGCTTTGATAGAGCTATGGTGGTATGTTGGCTTTCTCACGTGATGGCTAGATCACTAGAATGACTAAATTTCAACATAAGAACTCTGGATGCATAAGCTCTTGATAACAATTGTAGATCCATTTCACCTCCTTGCTCTTCGCTTCTTATAGGCAAGGCATGAGAGTTACAACAAGGTGTTAACTAAGAATTATAATTATAACTCACTCATGCAATGGATTTCATGTAGATTAATACAAGCTATTTTTTTTTAAAACAAGGTAGGATAACTTACATTTTTATGGTTAAAGAGGTGCACCATGATCGTCAATGGTCAAGTTAATTGTTAGCAGTCATCTTGACTATGTACGATTGAGGGTGAATGGTCAAAATGGGTAAAAGGTTAGATAAGCTAGTTTGGTCAAACTGACTTGGGCTAGGTTTAGTTAGGGTTCAAAGGGTCAAATTAGTCTCAAGGGGGTCTTAAGGCAGTCTAGGGGTGTTTCAACACTTGAAATCATAGTGTGTGGATTTTTGGTGTCTATACTTTGCCCCTTTTTATTATGAAACTTTGATCAACAAGTTGAAAAACAAAAATATATTACTAGTTGAAGGTCTGATTACCCAAAGTATGGGATGAGGTGTTCCCCCTCAAAATGGGAGTTGATGAGGTAAAATAGAATCAGGTACAAGTTTGATAAGGTGGGTGAAGGTGATGACAAAAGTGGACATCATGAATGTGGGTGATAGGTTGGGCACTAAAGCACAAATAAGCACACAAAGTGTGACAAAAAGTGTGATAGCCAAGATCATTCATTGATAATATTTCCATAGTTGGTAAAAATAAAGGTCAGTGATATAAAAAGTGGCTAGTGGACCACATGACTGCATTTAGGCTTTAAGGTCGAGAACACTCATAAGTATCCTAAGTGATGTCTATGTTTTGGTGGGTATCTAAGGTAAGAAGTACTCCCAATGAAAACACAAGTTGGTCAAGTGTTTTAGGTATCCAAAGTAGTAAGTGCTCCTGATAAGACACAAACAGGTTAGGTAAGCATAAGATGGCATAAATCAACATGGCAATATTGTCACTATGGTCAAAAGACCAGGCAAAATTTATAATAAAATACACATGTAAATGGGTTGAAATAGACTAAAAATGAGGTGATGAGGTGGTTGAGTTGGGTAGAGAAGGTAGTCTTCATGGTTGGGTAAAATATTTGGTGATACTAAAAAAAGGTCTACTTAGGTGAAAGAAAAAAAAGGGTGAGCATCATGACTATCAATGGTCAGGGTGCTCAAGGGTGACCATCGATGGTCACCATGACCATTGATGTTCAGGGTGAAAACTCTAAAAGGCCATGGGTCAAAAGTAAAAAAAATGAATTAATTTTGACTCATTATATCCTTTATTTGTGTTGACTAAGGAGCTCTAGCATTTTCACAATTTGGGTGATAGGATTGTTGATCATGACTACTAAGGAAGAGTTGACTACTAGCTGAGGTAGAGAGTGGACTGAGTGAACCAGTGAGGATGCAAGGAGCATGTGAGTGCAGATGAGGATGGGCAAGTCTACAGTTGACTCTATGGTAGCCATCATGAAACATAGTAAGAGGTGACATTCAAAATTGTTAGACTAGATTGATTTGGCAAATGTTAGTGATTTTGATTTGTTTGTCATTCTGTTGGGATAGGTTGTAGGTTTCTACCCTAGGTAGGTTTTGGGTGAAATTCATTGGTAAATTTTGAAATTGATAGGGTGGGGTAGGTGAACTAGAGTGGGGATAGGTATTAGGTTAGAATTTAGGAAATATTGAGTAGGTTTGGGGTTTTTTTGGGTAGTTAGGGTTTTGGGTGTTCAACTAAAAGAACACTTATAGTGACTATCGATGGTTGAGTCTAATTTTTGATGGTCGATACCCATAAATCAAAGGGCACCTGACCATCGATAGTCTCTATGAATGTCGATGGTCAACTTGTCTAATTTTTTTTGGATGTTACAAAAGTGTCTTAGGTTAAGTTGGTGGAAAAAAGGGTTGGGGTTTACAAATGGGTGATGCTAGGAAGGGAAATAGGAAAAATAGGCTAAGGGTAAGTAAGGTTAGAGAATGATAGAGGGAGCTAAGCTTTGTTTCCAAATTAGTACAAGCTAGGGAATAGATATATATTCATAATGAAGTGCCTCTAATCTTTGCATAGATTCACTATGGGATAACCCCACCTGACTGGGCCCATATAGAGGAAGTTGGGTTGGGGGCAATGAGGCATTATCAGCATGTGCCTTGGGATGCATCTATGATTGTAGTGCTCATCGAGAGATGGGATCTTGCTATGAACACCTTCCTACTACTGATGAATGAGATGATGATCTTACCTGAGGATGTTTATAGGATCACATGATTTTCACTTCAAGGTTATTTGATCTACCACATAAAGTGAGAGGAATGTGAGGATCACATCAAGTTATTATATAGAGATGATAGTGATTAGGTTTGATGGGATGCTGAGGGGTTTAGCAATAGCACATTGTACCAGAGATATCTAAGTGATGAAAATCTTGTAAAGATGGTTATGATGGCCATCTCATGCTTTGCTCTTCCTGACTCAAGTAATGGGAGGTTCCCCTATTTGCTACTTGGGGTGCTGTTGGAGGTGCTACTGGAGTAGACTATATTCACTAGCTACCTATTCTCTTGGTACAAATATATAGGGAGATATAGGATTTTAGGTCCTATAGGAAGTATGATATAAGTGTCAGCTTGGTTCTACATTTCTAGGCCTACAAGCACATTTGGGCGCTAAGACTAGTGGGATTATCATGGGTAGGATACACATAGATTGAGTTCCTTATTGGGTTCATGCGATGGAGAGGTGACTTTACCATGTCAGGTGTAGGAGAAGGATCCCATGATGTGGATTGGTTTAAGGGTGAATTGGGTACACTAGTGATTAGAGATATCACCTAGATAACCTATGTTTAATTTCCAATATGACTTGGCCACAGGAGGTAGACACTCTCCCTATAGAGCTAGAGGTGGATATTTGATAGGTAGGATAGGGAGGTAGAGCTTATCCCTTTTGATATGGTGCATAGATAATTTATCCTAGTATATGGTATTCTAAGGGAATTTCTGAGGTATAGGCATGAAAACTCAAATATTTTATTACCAGAGACACATCCCATGTCAACTTTGTTAGACCACAAGGAGCTACTAGCTAGGTCACAAATAGATGATGTCGGCCTTATAGATGGGTATATGGCAAGGTATTGGGAATTATATGTGGTGACATATTTTTGTGATAATGAAAGTTGTAGGGGGCCTATGTATGTGGACCTAGCTGAGAGAGGGGGTTAGAGGGTAGAGGCATAGGGGTATGATCTCAATGGATAGGCAAAAACGACACTAGCCATTACACAAGCACAGGTCATAATGTTACGGGGTCAAGTGGCTAGTCTATAGGGTCAAGTTTCTACTCTCATAGGTGATAGGTACCAAGTGAGGGATTCACTAGCCTTGGTGACATAGGAGAGGGACTCCCTAAGGTAGAGAAGAGGAGGGGTAGAAACATAGGTAAAACCATCAGGCACCATCCCCATGGCATGATACCTAGTTATAGTGGAGGATCTACATTATTATGAGGCTATATTTTTGAGTTGGTGCCTTGAGGAGCCCCATTGGTGTGAGTAAAAAGTGAGCTTATTAGGTGGTGCCAGTGTGGTAAAACCAAGGTAGTGGGTAACATATATAGGTAGATAGATAGGTGCGATAGGTGGACAGACACCAAGACCTAGTGGTGCACTAGGAGACTAGTGCCCTAGGGCCATAGATAGGACATAGCTTATGACATTTATGTTGTATATCATTTTAATTCTAACATGAGAGCTAATGTGATGAGATGTACATTTTGACATAGACATGTCTATCTACTTATACACATTATGATGTTTATTTGACTCATGAGATATATACACATTTGATCTTTACTTATTGTTTATGCTCATGGTGTATGATTTACATTGATGTTTAACTCTTATGATGTGATGTTTATATTTATTATGGATTATGTTAATGTTATGGATTCTAGACACTAACTTAGACTTACCTAGTTAGGTATTAGATGGTTTTGATTTGTGGTTATGATTATGACATGTTGAGTGTTAATGAGTATATGTTTCTTTATTTATATTTATACATGTGGTGGAAAATGGTTTTTTATTTTCTTTCTCATGGATACTATGGTTTTATTATGCTTGTTATGATTGTTTTTATGATTATGATGTTGTTTATGACACACATGGATATGCCTATTATGATTATGGCTACTATGATATTTCTTAGGGTAAAGCACATGAGGTAATGTAACTAACAACACTAGATGGGAGAACAAAGAATATTATCAAGAGATAAATTTCATAATGAAAATATCAATTAGTCATGATATGATAAGAAGAGGGCATGATGCTTCTTCTTTGATAAGGACTAGAATAAAACCAAAGTTGGATTGATGTAATGAACACAAGCCCTTCAAATTCTTCACATTAGCGTTCTTTAGTTGGGTAAAAATGTGTCTTTACCACATAATGCTAATTAAACTAAAAATTCCTCACTTATAATGCATAAAGGGGAGATGGATGAAAAAGGAACTGTCTTGTGAAACTAGCATGCCTCTTTTGTAGGTGTATGAAGAGTCAGTATAAACAAGTCTATGTCATAATAGGTATAGACTGATTCATGAAAGAAGTCTACTTGTGAAAATTGATTATTGTTCCCACCTTATTTTACTATGTGAGATCTGATTACAGCTTTCAAAATTAGTTTGCTTTCATTGTGATTTTGAAAATGGGTCTTTTGCTTTGTTATCATATATGAGAAGTTGATTGATGTGGAAAGCTTCCAATAAATTGTTGTGATTTTGACAAATGATTTACTTAACCATCCTTCAAGGGAGTGGTCTAAGTTTATTTTCTTTGTTTAAGGCTTTGTGATAGCTATCCTTCAAGGGAGCATTCTACCTTATATTTGCAATTATAGCATGCTTATGCAGTTTTCCTTCAAGGGAGTAGTCTATAAGTGTTAGGAGTAGCCCATGATTTCTATTAGTTAAATTTTTATTTTTAATTGACATATACTTGCTTATATAGGCTTAAAGGCTCACCTTTATGAATGGAAAACTAAAATCACAAAAATTTCAAATAGGTGTAAATAGGGTTAGGTGATAACGATCATGGGAATCCATCTTAGGAGAGGGGCAAAAAATACCATGAGAATCATGGCATGGGTAGATCCATGGTACCCATTATTCAAGATTAGGCAATGACTATGATGGATGATCACATGATTCATTTTTAATTAGTTGCCCCTAAAATAAGAAGATTAATGTGGTTGAAAGCAAGGGATGAGCTTAAGGTAAAACAAAAGTTGGACTTGATCCTTCTTATCAAAAAAATAGACATAGATGTTAAGCATTGAAGGGATTGGGTTTTGGGTCACCTTCTAAAGAAGACAACTGGTAAACCCCTGATCCATACTTATGGGTTATGATATAGGGTCCAAGCCAATTGAAAGAGAATTATCCCACTTGATTTTCTCCATATTGGTAACACGTTTATTTTCCTTTAATATGAGGTCTTTGATGTTGAATTCTCACACTTTAAGGTATTTTTTATATGCACATTTGATGCCTTCTTAATAAACATGAAGATAGGTAAGGGTTTTTAAGGGATGCTCATCAAGTAGCTTGAGCTAAGCTAAATAGTGTTGAAGATAATCATCCTCAATAATGAGATCTTGTAAATATATGTGAAGAGATGGTATTTGGACATTCAGAGGCAAGACAACCTCTAATCTAAACACAAGATAAAAAGGTGTATCACCCATATGGGTTCTAATTCTAGTACCATATGCCCATAAGGCAAAGGGGTGCACAAATACCAATCCTGACTTGATGTATTTGTCATTTTAGTTAGCATGTTGTTAATTTTTTTGTTACAAGCCTTTGCCTATCCATTTTCTTAAGGGTGATAGGGTGAAGAGAAACTTAACTTAATTTCAAGAGTGTCACAAAGGTGTTATAATTGATCATTCTTAAAATATTTACCATTTTCAATGATGATCTTGTGAGGAACACTAAAACAACTGATATGATGGTTGATAAAATTGACAATCTTCTCCACCTTGGTTGAGACTATAAGAATAACATCTACCAACCTAGGAAAATATTCAGTTATAGTGATGATATAATCATATTTTTATAAGGAATGGGGGTTAATTTCACCTATAAAGTCTAGACCCCATTGGGAAAAGGACCAAAACTTGATGGAAACATGAAGACTATGGCTAGGTGCATGGTACAAATTAACATGTTGTTGGCATTTGACACACTTTTTCACATATTCAAAGTGGTCTTGGTTAAGGGTTGGCCAATAATATCCAAGGTGAAGGATGAATTTAGCTACATTGATGCCATTAAAGTGTCCCCCATAGATACCATCATGCATTTCCTTGATAGCATGATAGGTTTCATGACTATGTAGGCAATGGAAAAGGAGATCATCAAAGCCATGTTTATAAATAATTCCCCCCCATAATGATATAACATGAGGTATTCTAGATAAATTCTCTTTGAGTATTCCAAGAAAGGCCAGAAGGGATGATGGCAAGGTTGAGGTAGTCAAAGTTCTATCAATACCAAAGGTCAGGTTGGCTCTCCTCCACATTAAAAATGGTGGGTGAAGCTAGTTTGACATAGGAAGGTTAGATAAGTCTATGGATAATTATGAATAGCTTGGATTCAAAGGGTATAGATAAGATCGAAGAGGTGAGGAAAGCCATGATATCGATGAAATTATTGGTAGATTATGGGGTTGACTAGATGTGATAATGTTCAAATGATGCTAAGAGTTTTTCAATTAGTTGTTTGTACTATTTAAAAACATTATTCTTACACTGGTAAGAGCTATTGATTTGATTGACCACAAGTTAGGAGTCACTAATGATGTTGATTATTTTGACTCCTAAGGCTAAAGTATTTTGAAGGCCCATCACTAGGGATTTATACTCAAATATATTGTTGGTACATTCAAAATCAAGCTTGAAAGACAAAGGAAGAGGCTCACCATCAAAGGGAACAAGGATGACACCAACTCCCCCACCACGTTGACATTTTTATCTATCAAAGAACATGGTGACTTGATAGGTGAAGTTTGCTTGAGAGAGAGTTGCAATGGACTCATCGGGGAACTCAAGAGGAGGAGGTTGGTTGTTTATTAATGGTATTTTAGCCAATTAGTCAATAATGACTTGCCCCTTAATTTATTTTTTGTGAAGGAACTCAAGGTGAAACTCTATCAAAATCATGAGTCACTTGGTCATATGTTGGTTTTGTTATGGCTTGGAGTGCATATACTTGAGTGGATCAGTATTGGTTATGATATAGGTTTTATGGTTAAGGATGTAGCGGTGAAGCTTGGTGGCCACAAAGACTAAGGCTAAGAAAATATTCTTAGTATGGGTATATAGAGTCTCATACTCTACAAGTATATGGCTAATGTAGTAGACAACTTGATCTTTGTGTTGATCATCCCGATGAGCTAGCATTTCCCCTAGGGAGTGGTCAATGGCAAAGATATATAGGTAGAAAGGTTGGTCATATTTGGGATGGATGAGGATAGGAGGAGACAAAAGGTACTTTTTGAGTGAATTAGATACCTTTTGATAATTGCTATTCCACATAAAAGAAACATCCTTATTTAGAAGGTGATGGAAGGGTTGACATCAATCCAAAAGCTCAAAGATAAAAAGATAATGGATTGGATCTTCCCCTAAAAATTATATATTTTCTTGAGGTTGATAAGAAGAATCATGTCGAGGATTTATTTTATCTTGGTGAGATTGACTTCAATTCCATGAAAGGAGATGATAAATCCAAGGAGATTTCCAGACAAGAGCCCAAAAATGCACTTCTTAGGGTTTGGGTGGACATGGTAGTGGATAAGCCACTCAAAGATGATTTTAAGAATGGCTAAATGATCCTTTTGGAGTTTGGATTTTTTGATAATTTCATCCACATAGTCCTTGACAATCTTGTGGATAAGGTCATAGAAGATGTAAGTCATGGTGCATTGGTAAGTTGCACCAGCATTCTTTAATCTAAAAATTAGTAATATATAGTAAAAGGTCCCCAATAAGGTGGTAAAGGTGGTCTTGTACTAATATTTTGGGGTTATTAAGATATAATTGTAACCCAAGAAACTATCCATGAGAAATGGCATCTCGTAACTAGTTATAAGATCAACTAGCTAGTCGATACTTGGCAGAGGAAAGTCATATTTGGGGCAAGTGAGGTTGAGGTCATGATATTCCACATAGATACATAGTCCCCTTTTGGATTTAGTGATAGGAATGACATTTGAGACCCATAAAGGATAGTCAATGGATTGAATGAAATTGATAGATAGGAGATGTTGAGGCTCTTCTTTGATGAGAAGGGATATATGAGGGTGCATGCATCAAAGTTTTTGCTTGATGGGATTGGTATTACAGTGGGTGACTGTGTTATGGGTAAAAATGGTAGGGTCAATCCTAGGCATGTCACTATAAGACCAAGTGAATGATATGCTATAGTCTTGGAGGAAAGAGGGGAAATCCAAAAGTTCCTTGGCATTTAGTGATTGGTCGATTCTAACAATTTGGGGGTTTTATAGAGTACCAAAGTTGATATCTATGGTGGATTCATTAAACATGGTTGAATTCTTAGGAGGAATGGATTTGTGGATAGAAGAATCCATGACACTAAGGTAAGTGAGAATGGAATCATCATCCTAGTATTGAACAGTGTTAATGGTAGGAGAATCATCTCCTATCATCTCAGGATGGGTCAAAGGGATGGTTATGATTTACCCCTCCTTTTGATAAGTCATGGGTCTAAGGCTGATTAGTTGATGAAAAAAATGTTAGGTGGGATGATGTCATCATCCTCACATGCATGTGAGGGAGAGGTTGTGAGGAAGGGGTGTCTTCCTCAATAATGATGGTGATAGATGGTTTGGTTTATTTCTTGGTAGGTAGGATGAAATTGAGGCCATAGTTCTCATGAGGCTATTTGGTCTCAATGGAGACTATTTCATATGGGCCATGCTCATAGTGTTTAAGACCAAATCCTTTCCAAGAACACTTATAGAGGTAAGTCATGACAAAGCTAATTTTATCTAGGTAGGAAAAATTGGCAATAGATGGTCAAGGTAAAAGAGAGGTAGTGGAAACATTGATGGGTTTGTCGAGTCCCCCAAAGATTAAATGGGTTTTATAATGGGGAGGTCTAAAAGGAACAATGGTTTTGACATTGGAATCATATCCCAGTTGGTTGGTAAGTTTCTCATACTCATGAGGAGTAAGAAAGGCATCAAGGGCTAAAAGGTGCTATTCCCCCAGTGAAAGTTGGTAGAATGTTGATTATAAAGGGTCTAAGGTGTGGATCTAGTTAGAGGGGATGGAAACTCTAGTTGATGCCTCATTAGTAGGAGTGACTCCTCTTTCATGGTAGAGGTCTTGTCTTTAGTTAAATAAGGTGTGTTAGATGGATGTAAGAGGACATTGTTGGGTTGGTAGGTCATGTTGCATGTCAAGAAGGGACTTGGGTTATCTTGTATGGTGATGACCTAACCTTTTTACTTAAATTTAATGCAATGATGTATGGTAGAGGGGATGTCACCCATGAAGCAGATCTATGGTCATCCTAGTAAAAAATGGTATTGGAATTTACCTTCCACTACATAGAAGAGTTTGAGGAGCATGCAAGGCCCTACATGGATATGAAGGACAACTATTCCCATGGTAGTAGTCATGGTGTCATTAAAGGATCAGAGGATGAATAAGGTTTTGGACATGACATTATTTGGAAGCTTAATTTTTCTATAGGCATGGGAGGAAATAATGTTAATACTAGCTTCCCCATCAATAATGACCCATTTAATGTGAGATTGGTTGATGTAAGTGGTAATAAAGAGAGGGGGATCTAGGTCATCCAAATGGATAGAATGTATTTCCAAACCCTTGAAGGTAATAAGGTTATAAATTTAGAGAGCATCGACAAAGGTTGCCAATGGTTGAGGGTCTTCATGTTGGACCTATATCGATTGAAATGCCTCTAACATTGCTTAGTGATGATGAGGTGAAGTGTTAATCAACTCATATAATCTCATATTTTCCATGGTTTGGTGGATTTTCTTAATCACCACTCTCCTAATGGACTTAAAGGGGTTGTATTTGGAGGCATTTAAGATAGAAATCTTGGGTTTCGGTGAAGGTGAAGATGTTTGGGTATGGTTTGGTTGGGAGGTAGAAGATGGGTATGTCCATGAAATGGACACCTTGTCCTTCCCCTTATCCTTATATTGTGCTCTTGTAACCACATGAATGGTATGGATAGAGGGAGGAATTGGTGTAGGAGATTGGTCAGGTTCTTCATCACTTTAAGGCAAAAGTGGAGGAGTAGGTAGGCATTAGGTAGAAGGTGTTATTGTTGGTTGGATTAGCATAAGGCTCGTGGGAGGTTCATATATTAATAGATCATCCTAATCATAGATCTAGTGTATAATGGTTTGGAAAACTTAGTATTTCTCTATGTCATGCCTTGGTGTCTTATGATAGGATCACACATGGTGTTAATTATACCAAGTGGGTTTTGAACTAAGAGGGTTGAATTTCATAATGGGGGGTAGGGTTAATCAAGAATCTTGTAGTAACCTTTGGCAAATAGTGGTGTAGGATTCAACTAAAGGTAGAGAGGGTTTAGGGGTTTTAATCTTGGTTGGTAAAGTGGGAGTCATTTTGGGAGTGGGTTTAGTGATAGAAGGTTTAGATAAGGTAGTGTGTTTGGTTGGTGGTTTTGATTTTGGTAAGGTTGAGGTTAAAAAAATGGAGGTAGGAGGTTTGGGATAGGTAGCTTGGTTATTGATGGTTTGATGAAAATAGGTGTGTCTTAAAGCAAGTGTGTTGGTGTAACCAACAATGGTGGTTGGGTCTTGGTTGGGACTACTAGATTTTTAATCAAAGTGGAGAGATGAGGCCCCAAGATAAAGGGAAAAATGGAAGGAGGTAGGATTTTGGCTCTCTGACCTTTCAATATTTCTACTTCCTTTGTTGATTTGGGTTGCCATTTAGTTGTTGGTTTGATGAGGTAAGCTCCACCTTTACAGATGGTTGATTACGACTCTATTTATGGAGGGTACCAAGGTTCTTGGTTGGTTCAATTGGAGAAGTTGATTTGGTTGCTTAGGGTTTAGGTGCTTTGGATGGCTTAAGAATTTTTGGGTTGGTACAAGTTTTTATTGGTTTGGTTGATAAGGTATGAGTTTAGATAGTGGAAGTGGTGGGTTGTTCTAATAAAGGTGTGGTTGGAGGTTCTTACTTGGTGATATAAGATATCCCTAATTTCTACCAGAAGGTGGCTCGATCCATGTCAGGGTTAGAGACAAATTCCAATTTCTGCACTAACCTAGAGAATGGTTTATAGGCTAGTTTTATACCCTAGAAGAGGACCTGAAAGATAAGCCCATAGGTTGAGATATAAGGGTGGAAACCTCATCCTTTTCCTTAATCAATGGATGTGAGGTTTGAGTGGGTGACTCATTTATAGGAGGTGTAAATATGGGGGCTTCCCCATTAGGGATGATCTTTGAAGGGGTAGTAAGTTACTTGATGGTTAAAGGAGAAGGTAAAATGGGTGCTTGTTTTGGAATGTCGATCAAGAGAGGGGTTGATGGCTCCACTACCTCAATAAGTTGAGTAGGAGAAAGGGGTGATTCTTCTATTTGGGTCTCCAATAGAGGAAAAGGTAACTCCACTACCTCAATAATCAGAGAGGGTGAGTAATAGGTAGGTTGGTTAGTAGGTTCATCAGTAATGAGCATGACAAGAACCATGTTAACAATATGGGCATCGTAAGATAACTCAACCATGTTGCTTTCATTTTTGGTAGGTACATGATTGGGAAAATGTTACCTAAAGATGTCAAGGTCTTAGTTTTGAGGTGTATTGGGGTTATTTAACACAATATTTCCCTTGTCAATGAGAGATTGGATAACACTCTTAAAGTTGTTTCACCTACTAACATCATGCCCTATTACTCAGTAGAAGGAACATAGATCATTCTCATTGTACCAACTAGGTGCTGGACAAGAATAATCAAATTATTGAGGTGGTTTGATATAAGGAAGCTATATGATATTAGCTTTTAATAGATTCTTTAGGATCAAATCATAAGACTCTCCAAGTGGATTAAATTACTTCTTGGTGTTTTGGTTTTAGTTTTTCATGTTTTTATTAAAGGTACAAGAGGATTTCAATTGGTTTCCATATGATATAAAAGAGGCTTTAAATATAACCACATTTGACGTGCCCTTGATTTTGGTCTTGATATTAGTTTGGTTATTCAGTTTGGAGGAGGAAGCCTCACTGGTTTTGTAGATAGAGTTCTTGTTTTTCAGTTTTAGCTTTCCTTCATCGATGGCTCAATTTTATAATTTATGCACCATGGTAAAAGATTCATCAAAGGTTTGGAATCTTTAGACACATAATGTAGATGAGTTATGCTTGGCACATGTCTAAGCAAAGATCTCTATTAATTTAGGTTGGGGTAAGGAAAAGGAGAGTTGGTTGATTAGGATCCACCAACAAGCTATAAAATTGACAATAGATTCATCATCAAACTACCAAATAGAGTATAGGTTAGTAATGGAAACCATCTTGGAGATATTTATCAAAACGTGATCTAAGAAATTTTGAGCTATTTGGGTGAAGAAAAAGATGGAATGCTTGGTTAAGGCACTATATCAATCTAATTCCAATACTGACAAAGACATAGGAAAAATGCAGAGAAGGAGGGCATCATTGTAGGTAATCAAATAACATGAATTCTTGAATTCCCTATGGTGCTACTGGGGATCCTCTTTACTCTGAAACTTATAGAACTTGGGAAGTTTCTATTGAGGAGGATATAGTTTAATAGGTACAAATGGGTGGATGGGCTCATTATAGATCTGGTCATAGGATAGGATATTGTGAGCCCCAGAGATGGATGACTCTAGAGTTGTCATCTTGTCCATGAGCATCTTCATTAGGTCTATTTTTGGTGGTGCACTTGAAGGGTTGTAAGGTGCACAATGTGGTTGGGTTTGAGTGTCATATTGATAATTTTCTATAGGTTGAGATGTTTCCACATATGGGTAAGTGGCCATAGGTGGTTGGGTCAAAGCCACATCTGAATATGTGGTCACTGATGGTTGGGTAGAGGGTATGTACTGCTGAGTGGGCATGGATGATTGAGTCATAGGATAAGTGATAACCCTAGTAGCGATAGGTGGTAAGGCAAAAGGTATGGGTGCCACTATGTTTTGAAGTGGAGTGGAAGTAACCAGAGGAATGGTAGTGATGGTGGTAGTGGGTACTCAAATAGTAATTAGAGTATGGGTAGGTAAGGGTTGGGTTGTAGTTGTGTTGGAAGAGTTTTTAGTTGGACCAGGACATGTTTGGGTATTATAAGGTTGAGATGGTTGGTTCTGCATGGTTGTGTCAAGTGGGTGTATAACTAAGATATATTCCTAAGTGGATAATAGTTAGGTGGTGATAGTGATAATAGAAGAGTTGCCTAAAAATCCTAATGGCATGCCATAAGGTGGATCAGTAGGTGGTGCTAAAATGGGTATATGATGAACTATTGTGCTAAGATAATGCCACAAGGCTATCAATTTATTATCAAAAAAGGTAAAAAAGTATGGGTCACCATAAGAGACTATCTGAAGCACACTATAAGTATCAAAATGATGAGGATAACTCTTAGCATCTAAGATATACTCCATAGATGAAGAGGTAGAAGAGACTAGATAATCTATGGATGGGTCTTGACTTGCTAAGTCTCTTCATTATTGATGAGTAAGAACCATGCAAGTAGGATGAGAAGAAAACACAAATAATCTTACAACCAAACAAAGAGAAATAAATAAAATGATCAAGGAAATACAATACATCCTAGAGTATGTTAAAATATTATGGTTAATTTTAATCTCACTTTTGGATTATGCCTTAAGTTATGATAAAGTTTGATAGAAGTTAGCTTATAGATTGGGTACTATAAAAGCAATCTATGGTTAGTTTCAGGTTGTTTAGGTGCTCAAAAAGATATGTATTAGGAATCAATATGTGGCTTGGTATTGGAGCCTACCTCCTCACTTCACATACTACAGTGATAAGGGTGTCGGGTGCTTATCCAATATATAATGATTTCCAGAGTTTATACTCAACCAGAGAGCTGAGTTGGTTCTCCCCTTGGCAATGACCTCTAAGTAGGATCGTTAAGAAAGGTTAAGGTTACAGATAGGTGATGAAATCCTATTTGGGCTTTGTCTCAAGTTTTTTTTATGTTTAACTAATGAAAGTGGTTTGGTTTAGTGTATGAAACTAAAGTGATGCTAAAATAAAATTATTGTGTTTTAAACTGAAAGTGAGCTACAATTAGAGGCAAGCAATGGATGTACTTGATTTTAAACTGAAAAGAAGTTTTAGTCTTGTTAATGAGCATAGATAGAGAGAAAATCATACACATGTAAATAAAAAAATCCAGAGTAAAGACTCAATGTCCCACCGAGCATGCTAGGATGTTTTAGTGAATTTTAGCTTATATTTTGAAAAAGAAGAAGAAGAAACTAAATATGGGTATTATTGAAAACCTATTTGATTATATGTGTGTTGAATCAAATGATTGTGGAGAACTTATCTTTGGCTTGGGAGGATGCCTTGCAAATAAGACAACACTAAATCAAATGTTTTCTTAGTTAGATAGATGAGTGGATTGCCCAGTGTTAGCTAGATCTCAAAAGCAAGAGCTTCCTCGGGGCCTGTCAATCCATACATTTTAAACAATTAAGTTTTTAAAACAAAATAGAAAGTACTTGCATTAATAATCAAAAGATACTCAAATTAAACACAAGAAATGTTTTCTAAATAAATATACTAGAAATGACTATTATAGTGATAAGCAAGTCAATACTAGTAATAAATGGCTTAGGTCTACTTCAAAATATTAGGTAGGGGTCTATGAATAGTAAGGACGTAGAAAACTAGATTTGGCTAAGGGTAGGTAGGTGGAAATAGATTTTTGGTATTTCCTACCACATTGACCGTCGGTGGTTGGGATGACCATCGACAATCAAGCTGACCATCAATGGTTGGTAAAATCATTAGTGGTTGAGATAACTATCGGTGGTCGTTGTGTGTAGATCTAGGTCGGTAAATGGTTGATTTAATAGATCACTAGGATGTATTCTAAGAGATAGGTTGGTGTTGGACTGAGCGTGAAAGGAAAATAAAGTAATTAAATACCAAAAAACAAATACTTATCTTGTATAAGGTTGATCGGGTGGATGCTTGAGGTGGTTGACTCATTAGTGGAGTCTAACATGGTACTAGTTGAGTAACAATATTTGGCACTTTGATAGAGCTGTGGTGGTAAGTTGGCTCTTTGACGTGATAGTTGGATAATTGAATTCCTAATGACTATTGACCTATAACAAAGTAACTCTAGATGCACAAGCTCTTGATAACAATTATAGATCCATTTCAACTTTCTACTGATCTCTTCTTATAGGCAATGTAAGAGAGTTATAATAAGGTGTTAACTGGGCCATCTAATTATAACTCACTCATGAATGGCTCACACATGGATTAAGACAAACTATTTTATAAAAGCAAGGTGGGATGACTTGCATGTTTGTGGTTAAGGAGGTGCATCATGACCATCAATGGTCAGGGTGACCATTGGTGGTCATCTTGACCATCAATCATCGAGGGTGAAGGGTCAAAGTGGGTAAAAGGTTCAAAAATCTAGTTTGGTCAAATTCACTTGGGTTAGGTTTGGTTAGGGTTCAAAGGCTAAAATTGGTCCCAAGGGGGTCCTAAGGTAGTTCAGGGTTGTTTGGACACTCAAAATCATTGTGTGCATATTTTCAATGTCTACGCATATCTATGCATTTAGTCCATCAAATGCATTACATGAATTTTACACATAAAGCTATTTCAAGTATAATTAATATATCCCATTTCTATCCAAGAATCAAACCATCCTAACATGAATCATATAAATATTATTATTATAAAAAATATCATAAGAAATCATAAAATTCTTAATCATATATATATATATATATATATATATATATATATATATATATATAATCATAGCTAACTTTATACGATAATACATGTATCCCTATAACCCTTCTGCAATTGGTAATGTTCAACTTTCAACAAGTTGTATAATAGTTTTTAGTTTTGTAATAGGGTTTATCATTCCATATATACTGTATCTCTTGTATGTTAATGAAGTGAAACCCTTAAAATTTAATATGCGAAAACCTCGTCAATGGATTTCTATGTTAATTGTTCAACACTTGGTTTAAAAGAATCATATCACAAAATCTATATTAACACAGTCAATTACTAATATTCACTTGCTATGTTGACAACTTAGCTAAAGTTCATGAATCACTTATTAGTGGATAATTCATGCTAGCCTTTCATAATGAACACTAAATAATAAATATTTAGCATACTGAAACATTTAACAATAAACATACGAATACTTATATTAACTTGAGTTCAACCATAATATGGAAATTGTAAGGCAATAATTAAGTTTCACCTAAAAAAATTAGATTTGTTAATAAAGAGGAAATCTATTTTCCTTCATACAACTATTATTTCTTTTCCAAATGGAGTGTACGGTTTCTCATATCATTGACTAATAAACCTCCTAGAATATAACATATATAAATGTGTATATACATATCTACTATGCAATCCACATTATATTAAAAATCACAAAGATATAATTTCTTACAACTACATCTGATGTCAAAGATTGACTTAAGGAGATATCTTGAAAAATCTATTTTATTATATTCCTCATAAGTTTCTAACACAGTCTAATAGTTATATTACACATAGTGTGCTAGAAATGAGTATATAAATTTTTATGCCTCTATACATATGTTTACTTAAATAGGAATCTATTTATTATTTTTTTAGGAATCTTGGTCAATCACTTAATAATAAATATTTCTAAATTATGTCAAACTCCATGGATTCCTAAATACTTATCTAACTCATTTATATTTTCTTATACAATTACACTATCTGATTAAGCAAAGTATTCAAATCACCTAAATCATTCTTAACACTTACCAAATAATAGGATATATCTATTATCAAGTCACCTAATGTATATTTCTTTAGCATAGTAAAATAGTTTGAATATATACTTGGGGAATGCCTTATTACTTCTACTATTAGCTTATTTTTAGTTTTGGACATTTGAGTTTATTTGGAAAGAGACGTTATTATAATTATATATACATGGTTTCCTTTTATGTGCAGGTATATATTTGTATTTAAATAGGCATTTTATATTTAATAAAATCACCTTAATATTCTATTCTTTAAAAAAAATTAATTTGACTCCATAAAATTAGTTTTTCTATGAGGTATTTATGCATATTGATAACCCTATGTTGTGACTTCCTTTCTCATGTATACAAATCAATATACAGATATACACCTAGATTTTCAAACATTATACAGATCTACATACAGATATACAGATCGACATAATAAACATATACATGTATTTAAAAACAATACTAACCTTTTTCTATCATCCTACTCCTTTATCTGAATTTTTTTTTATATATTTCTCTTACCTTCTATTATCGTTATCTCCTCTTCCAACCTATGTCATTGTATTCCTCTTGTTGTTGTCACTATACCTTTCTCCTTAGTTGTATTCTTCTACTATTCCTTTGTTTTCTTCTCTCCCTTATTTCCTTCGCTGCTCTTCTATTTAACTTACTATCACCGCCATCCTCCCTCTATTATTCTTATTATTTTATCTCCATTCTTTTCCATTTTCACTTCTTCATGCATAAACCCCTCCTTATTTAGTGTTTAGTTTCCATTTAAATAACAACACTAACTTGTGATTTCATTTATTCTTCAAATCATGCATAAACTGTCACTTTATTATTCTTTTTGTTTTAAAATATTCACTTGAGTTTTATTTATTTCACAAGTCATGCATGTTCATTTTCTTTTTGTTCAAGGCTAAATTAATTACCACTTAGGTCCTCTTAAGTCATGATTAATTTGCCTTCAAATCCCAATGTATCCATGCATTGGCATTTAAAACTCAAGTTAACATTATTTTATAGTTAAATTTCCTAAATTTAAATGTAATGGTTAACTATCTCTATAAAAGATAAAACAAATCAATTAATAATACAATTATTTCAAGATAACTATTTTAATTAAATACTAGTGTATATGGATTATCTATATTTATATATATATCAAGTATTCTACAGTTAATATTTTACATTATTAAAAAATCTTATGTAAAAAGACATCAAATCAAGACAATGATATTTATCGAATATCATTTAGACTTATTATTTTAGGCAACCAGATTTATGTCAGCATCAACTACATGATCATATAACAACCTTGTATGAGTAAATATATGCACTACAATCATATATAAGATCACATAATTTAGATCATCATAAGCATCAACCAAAAACATGATCATAGAAGAAGAATGTAAGCACTCACTATCTAAATAGAACAAGAGAGTTAAACAAGTTATTATACTATGGTGTGTGTTGGGATACTATAAGTTCTTATGTCATCCTCTAATCATCCCATCTACACTAGTCTCTATGATGATGCTCTCCCTCTATCATGTTCTGACAGAAGAATCAATCCTACATCCACCTCACAACAAGTAGGTTGTTAGTCTGAGTCATTATATTTATAAAAAACTATTGATACATAACTAACCAATATACATCCATAATATATAGGATTAATAAAGTAAAGTGGTCACATAATCAATCTATTATGTAAACTAATTAGCATATTACTATCTCATAACTAGTTTATGTCATAAAGATAAAATTAAATAAATAACAATCAAATGATAACCATAATAATCCATAGATTCAAAGGATATAAAACTTAAGGTGAAATTGGGATGTAACATCCATCCCCCCTAAAATTGGTTATCATCCTGATGACACTTATTAAAATAATAGTTTTGAATAATAATAATAAAAGTTTAACAGAATAAAAACATAGTATCAAGTATCAAATCTTGAAAGCAAATGTAGAAATAGCCTATAGAACTCATCATAGTCCTCCCAAGTAGCATTATCCTCAGAGTATTGGTCCTACAAGACATTACACTTTGACACTTCTTTATTACACAAATAAATTTTCTGAGTCTCAATTACTCGAAATGCTTCTACCATGACCACACTGAGATCTAGAAACCTATAAAACATTCCAATCCAAAACATGTGAAGGATCAGATATATACTTTTTAAGATAAGATACATAGAAAATATTATTTAATAGAGTTAAGGCTAGTGGTAATGCAAGCCTATACATTACAAGATTGACCTCTTCTATAACCACAAAGGGTCCCACATATTTTAGTGACAATTTTGTTGACTTTCTAAATTTAATCGATCTCTTATGCAGCTTAACCTATAATAATACTTTATCACCTACAGAAAATCACCTATCTATCCTCTTCAAATTAACATAACTCTTATGTCTATCATTATCCCTAACCAATCTCTCCCTGATTAATCGGACTTGTTCTTCCATTTTTAAAATCATTTCAGGGTGAAAGACTACTATGTCATCTAACCTGTCCCAAATGATTAGTGTCATGCGCCTTATTTTGTACAATGCCTCAAATGGATCCATCTTCAAAGATGATTGGTATGATTTATTGTATGCAAACTCAACCAATGAAAGATAATATTTTTATTTGTATTATTGATCCATGCAATACATACAAAGAAGATCTTCTAACCCTTGAATAACTCGCTTAATTTAACCATTAGTCTCTGGGTGATATGCAATACTAAATTTTAGTTGCATACCTAAATTTGAGTTTAGAGTTACCTAGAACTTGGAAGTCATCTTTGGATGACAATTCAAAATGATCTTCTTCAGGAATCCATACAACCTATATACTTCCTTTGCGAACCTCTTCGCAAGGGTAGGTGCATTATCTATCAAATTTCATAGTATAAAATGAGCCACCTTGGTTAGTTTATCAATAACTACCAATATCATATTTTGTTTTCTTTATAATAGTGGTAAACCTTAGAAAAAGTTGATACTAATTACCTACCACTTCTACTATGGTATATCAAGTGGATATAATAATCCAGCTAGGTTCACATGCTCAGTGTTTGCTCACTAAAATTTTAGATAACATGATACATAGTTTGCCACATCTTTCTTGATTCTCTTCCAAAAATATAGAGTTTTAAGTTCTACCATGAGCTTGGTTACACCTATATGTCATGAATATGGGGTATTGTGAAATTTATTTAGCAATGTGTTCCACAAATTCTCTCAATCTAACACATACATCCTTCCATTGTAATGGAAAAGACATCACTCTTAAAACTAAATAGTTTATACCAAGGATTCTGAGCATTCTCAAACAATACCTTCTTGACCTAATCATATAATTTATCTCTTAGTGATAAATCAATCACATGATTCTTGGAAGTAATCTTAATAGTAGCCACAACTACTATGTACCTTCTACAACTCAAAGCATCACCTTCTCTGTTCTCTTTACCTTTGATGTAATTGATATCAAATTCATAGTTAGAAAGAAACTCTAACTAATGGATCTAATGAGCATTCAAATTTGGTTGGGTGAAAGTATATTTGAGTCCCAAATTATTAGTCTTGAGCTCAATTAATTTTCCTAATAAATAATGTCGCCAAACTTACAAAGCATGAACAATTGCTACAAGTTCAAGATCATGAGGGGTGTAATTCACCTCATAAGTTTTTAGCTTCCTTGATTCATAAGATACTACTATACCATCCTCCATAAGGACTCCTCCTAATCCCTATCTTGACGCATCTATTATTAATAAAAAAACTAACCATTGGGATCAATAACTCTCAACACTAGTGATGAAGTAATCCTTTTTTTCAATTCTCAAAAAGTTGTGCCACACTTCTTTGATGAAACAAACATTTAGTTCTTCCATTTCAAGGAGGTAATTATATTATCTATCTTGGAAAATTTTGGAATGAGCATCCTATAATATCCTACTAATCCCATGAAACTTACTATCTCATGCACATTCCTTGGTGCTGACCATTCCATAATGGATATAATCTTATATGGATCTACAGAAATACCATCTATGGAAATAATATGTCTTATATATTTCATTCTCTCTTGTAAAAAAGCACACTTAGACAACTTTCCATACAACTTGTGTTTCCATAACCATTGTAGAACTAGTTTTAGATGTTTAAGGTGATCCTCTTCATTCTTAGAATATATAAGAATGTCATCCAGAAAGACCAAAATAAATTGATTTAGGTAATCTATGAACACACTATTCATGAGATTCATGAATATTGTTGGTACATTAGTTAATTCAAAAGGTAATATTATGAACTCATAATGCCCATAACAAGTTTTTAAAGTTGTCTTCAAAGTATCCTCATCCTGAATCCTCAATTGATGGTAACTCACTCTAAGATAAATCTTATAAAAGATCATTTCTCCTCGCATTTGATCAAAAATATCATCTATATGAGGTAGCAAGTACCTGTATTTTATAGTTTCCTTATTCAACATCTTATAATCAATGCAAAGTTGAAGAGTACCATCCTTCTTCTTAACAAAGACAACCAATGCACCCCATGGTGACACACTTGGTATGATTAACCCCTATGACAACAATTCCTAGAGTTGAACCTTTCATTCAACCAACTCAATGGTTATCATCTTGTATGGTGATTTAGACTGTGGTTTTGATCCAGATATGAAATTAATTAGGAAATCAAATTCATGTTTAGGAGGTAATCTTGATAATTCTTCTGGAAACACATCATGAAAATCTATAATAAATGGGTAATATTTAAGATATAGTTCCTTAGCTTCCTCCATTTCATTTTTCTTGATGATAAATGCATGGCACCCTTTTCCTTGAGCCATCTTGAGTTGCATTGCATAAATCTACCTTAGCCTCAACTCTCTCTTCTCACCTTGAATTTGTGTTTGATTTCAAAAATCATCTAGATACTTAAAATTCTTCAAGTACCATTCAACCTTGGCCTTATGTTTAGTTCCCTAGTGGTGCTACATATAGATCTACTATAGATGTGAATTCAGGAAACCTAATCTATACTTCAACTAAACATTTGTCAATCATGACTTTTGAGTCATTCCCATACTATATTGAACATGTATTTTCCATAGAACTAGTTCATCTATGAAATTTACTAAGAATTTTAGGATATATAAAACATTTATTAGTCATTGTATCTATCAAAATGGAAATTGGATGTTCAAATAAATTACCTAACATCTCTATGGGTGGTGCTTGAAATTTAGCTTATCGATCATTAATTTTTGCATGAATACACTACTAAAGATTTCCATATTGATAATTAGGACCTTTATTCTTTGACTTGTTCTAAGTGCACTCACGAGCGTAATGGTCTCCTCCACAATTGAAATAGCCTCCAAGTGGACCTTTTCTCTCAGTCTGTGGGTTTCCTTTGAAAACCTTGCCTAGTTTCTTTTTGTCAAATCAACTATTGAATTTGGCATTCTGATTCTTGAACTCAACCTTGGAGTCTCCACTCCTCTATTTCTAGTTCTTCTTTAAATTTGGCTTAAAATTCCAAAATTTTCTTTTACTTGTCCCTAACCTGTGAAAAAGACTTCAACTTCTTCTCCTAGTTGACTACCTTCTCAAAAACTAGATCAATGATAGAAGGTCCATGAACATTTACATCACCACTAATCTGATGTTTTAATTTTATGATAAAATTATTGATTCTAAACCTCTCATATGTTTGGTAATGAGGCATGTATTTAATAATTTTAGTAAACTACTCCCAATACTCATTCACTGATAAGTGTCCCTACTTAAAATTCTTAAAATCTATGAGCTTCTTATCAAAATAAAGCTTTGGAAGCCACCATGATATGAATAATGTCACAAATTGCTCCCAAGTAAGGGTGGTCAAATTATGGTTCATTTTCAACTTCTTGTTTACCCACCACATAAATACCTCACTAGCTAAGTGGTATGCTCCCAAAACTAACTTGGTTACCCCAAAGTATTTTTGAATCTCAAAATACTTTTCCATATCTATTAGCCATGCTTTAGCTCCATTACCTAGGATAGTTCCATTGAACTTAGGTGGAATCATCTTTTGCATGTCCCTAGACAACTATGCAAGTACTTGAGATCTTGCATCCTGCTAGTTTACCTATTTAGTGGGATGCTCATTAGGTTCTTCCTGATATTCTTCTTCTCCATGATCATGAACTTCCTATTCCATGGATGTGATATGGTCCCTAATATCATTCATGGCTACAAGAATATGATCCAACTTTACTAATTATTCAACGACAAATTGGTTAGGATCAATTGGAGGGTTATTATCATTTGAAGGACCCTCATCCAATTATTTTATTTGCACCATTATTATTTCTCCCTTAATATTAGAGTACAAAAACATTAGTGGACTCATTAATTTATAGATTTCAATCCTAAGCTCTAATACCGCATGTAATAACCTCTCATAGATTATACTGAACTAATACAGTAATTTTTTGAAAACTATTTACTCAAAATTCATTCTTTCATTAGATTACACCATGAGAATAAGATTAGTTATTTTAACATATTTAACTAGGCATATTACACTATCACAAACTTAAAACTATAACATTTCTAATCACTAATATTTCATGCAACATAACATAGCATATTATAACTGTAAGGAAAGTAATCACTTTAAAATCTAGTCACAATTGGTATAAAATTAGAGATTCTACTATTGAAGTACAAAAAAATAATACAATTACTTTTTCATTAGGCATTTATCCTTAATACACACACACACACAATTCTCTATGGAGCTCAAGTCAAACTAACTCATGTATCTTTGATAATATCAAGTGTAGTCTCTAACTAAGTACTATAGTGGGGAGGGAGAGCATCATCCAAGTGTTTTTCCATACCAACCATGAACTATTAATCCCATACATGATCCCCCATCAAGGAATGGACCTCCCTTTAGGGATAGGTAGATAGTGATGGTATATGAATCTAGAAAGACATGATAGTACCCATGTGTTGTATGATTTCTAATACATTATGTGTACCATAAAGAAAATATATTTCTAACATGATATCACACAAACACGTAAATCAAACATATGAAATGACAAAGTCTATCTAACATTACTTTGGCCAAATTTTTTAAATAAAATATGATCTATAGGATCTATTAATTTCATACACACCACTTGATCAAATTATCTTCATCTTGGATTCATGATGCCAACTAAGCTAGTGAAGTATGTCTCACTACTTATTTGAAATTATCAATACAAGACTAATTAAATATAACATAATACAGAAACCATGACTAAAATAGATTAATTATATTAGTAGATATGCAAACATGTTAGGTATGAAAAATAATTATAACTATGTATTTTGTTTTTCAGACGTATTACATGAGTTTTACACATAAAGATATTTCAAATATAATGATTATATACCATTTCTACTCAAGAATAACACCATCTGAGCATGAATCACATCATTTTTATTATTATATAAACATCAAAATAAATCATTGAATTCTTAATCACAAGAATATATATAACATAGATAACTTTATACGATAATACATGCATCCCTATAACCCTTCTCTAATTGGTAACGTACAACTTTCAACAAGTTGTATAATAGTTTTCAATTTTGTAACAGGGTTTATCATTCCATATATAATGTATCTCTCATATGTTAATTAAACCCTTACAATTTTATATACAAAAACCACTATTGTGTTGTGGAGCCTATTTCTAAATTAAAATCTATTTTTAAATACTATACATTTTAAATATACTGTACACTTTATATGTACATTTTAAATTTTCTGGACCTCTTTTAATGGGAAACCATTTTGGGTTGATTCCGCCCATGGTTTTGGTACCCATTATTTTATAATACTTATTTGTTGATGTATTATGTATTGATGGATATTTCATAGGTAATACATTATGAGAACTAGGTTTTTGAGAAGGAAGAACAAAGTGTGTGTATTTAGGTATGAATTCAGAATTTTTTGCTAAGCATAGCTCCAAACAACATATGTGTATTTGTATTTATGAGAAGACTGATCTGAGAGTGTTTTTTACTCTTGTGGCTTGTAATAAAATATAATCAAGTGTTTCTTAGTAGATTTAGCCCAAATTGGGTGAACCATGTTAAATATGGTCTTCTTATTGTGCATGTTTATTTTTGTTCTTTATGCATCTCTGTTTATATCTATTATTGTGATTCTATGAATTTGTTTTGCATCAATTTCTATATTTATTCCTAACAACTGGTATTAGATCTTCAGGTTGTATTTGTTGAAGTATTGAATCACGAGAAGGTTTATTAGTTCAAGTGGGAGCTATGGTTGATGATCATAGATCAAATGTTAAAAAGTTCAATGGATAGAACGTTGGTCTATGGAAGATGTATATGGAAGATTACCTCTATCAGAAGAACCTCCATGCTCCACTGGGAGGAAAAGTAAACCAACCAATGAGTATGATAGATAAGGCTTGGGAGTTGTTTGACAAAAAATCACTTGGGGCCATTAGGTTATGCCTTGCATATTTGGTCACATTTAATATATCATATGAGAAGACCATAAAAGGTCTTAGAATGCATTATGGAAGTTATATGAGAAACACTCTTCTTATAATAAAATATTTTTAATGAAAAAGTTATTTAGTATGAAGATGTCTAAAAATGGTTCAGTTATTGATCATCTGAATGAATCCAATACAGTTGTGAGTATGTTGAATTCTATAAAAATAGATTTTGATGATGAAGTTAGAGCTTTTATTATTTTTTGTTCCTTACCAGAGAGTTGGAATAGCCTAGTAATCGTTGTGAGTAACTCAATCTCTAATAATGCCAAGTTGAAATTTGAGGATGTCATAAGAGTAATCCCTAGTAAGGAAATGTGACCAAAAAGCTCTAGGGAGACTTCAAATTCATGTGATGCTTTGGTGATGGAGAGTAGAGGGAGATGAAATTTTAGAGGAAAAGGAAAGAATGGAAAGTCAAATAGTCCTGAATGATCAAAATCAAGGGCCAAGATGGTATGTTGGCATTGTGGAAAGACTTGACATGTGAAGAAGGATTATTGGTCTCTTCAGAACAAGAAAAAAAATCAAGAAGACACCAAGGAGGTGAATTTGGCAATAGGTAATGTTTGTTAGGATGAAATAATTCTCTCCATTGATAATATTGTTGAGTCTTGGGTTTTAGATTTAGGGGAATCTTTTCATGATACACCATATAGGCATTATTTTATTAATAATGTTCAAGGGGATTTTGGACATGTTTACCTTTGTGATGATGAGCCTTAAAACATAGTAGGAAAAGGAAGTGTTCAGATCAAGATGCATAATATGAACACTTGAATACTAAAAGATGTTAGGCATGTGCCTAAGTTGAGATGGAATTTGGTATCAACAGGATAGCTAGGCAGCAAAGGTTGTATGGTGACATTCATAGTAGATTCTTGGAAGGTGACCAAGGGTGCTCTTATGGTAGCAAGAGGTAAGAAGGTTGGTACCCTATTTTTATCAAGTAGTGCTGATTATTCTAATCTAGTTACTACAAATGCAACTTTGTTGCACAATAGGCTCAGTCACATGAGCTAAAAGGGTATGAAAATTTTAAAGGATTAGTTACCTAGATTGAAAAGATCTTATTTAGATTTTTGTGAAGACTGTGTATGGAAAATATAAAAGGGTAGAATTTCTCAAGGTTTGACCTATAAGGAAGGAGAATAAGTTGGATCTGGTTCATTCAGATATATGGGGACTGACTTAGGTATTTTATTGGTGGGTCATCTTATTATGTCACTTTTATTGATGATGTAACTAGGAAAATTTGGGTGTATGGAATTAGGAGAAAATTTGATGTGTTTGAAATGTTTAAAAGATGGAAAGCCTTGGTTAAGAATGAAATAGGTCTTAAGTTAAAATGTCATAGGTCAAATAATGGTGGGGAATATTATATTAATGCATTTTTTAAGGAATGGAATTTGTAGATAGAGGATGGTTCCAATAACTCCATAATAGAATGGAGTGTCAAAAAGGATGAGCAGTACTATCATGGAGTGTACTAGGAGCATGAGGTTACATGCAAGACCATCTCTTTAGTTTTTGGTAGAAGCAGTAAACACAATTGTATATCTAATAAATAGAGGTCCTTCATCTGCTTTGGATGGAGGTATACCTAAGGAAGCTTGGTCTGGTAAGAAAGTTGATTGTTTATTTCTTAGAATATTTAGTTGTGAATCCTTCATTCATATTGATAAGAATAATAGGACCAAGTTAGAGGCTAAGTCTAAAAAGTGTACCTTTATTGGTTATGGCGAGGATGACTTTGGTTTCTAGATTTGGAGTCTTAAGGACAAGAAAATATTTAGGTCTAAGGATGTTGTCTTGAATGAAAAAGTCATGTATAAATAGTAGTTTTAGGATCATAATGAATATTTTAGAAAAGAGTACATAGTTTTGGAGGACATTATAGATGATAAAATGTCCAAGCAACCAATTCAGGCACATACTCCACAAGAACCCCAAACTCTTATGGTGAGAAGGTCTTCTAGGGAAAGAAGAGAACCTAAACATTTTTTTCCATCTCTTAATTATTTATTACTCACTGAAAATGAAGAGCCAGAGTGATTTGAAGAATCAATGCAGGTAGATGTCAGGAAGAAGTGGGAGCAAGCTATGGATGAGGAACATCAGTCTCTCATAGAAAATTAGACTTGGGATTTGGTAACCCCACCTAAAGGTAAGAGAGTATTGAAAAACAAATGGATGTATAAAGTTGAATAAGATGATAGAGGCAAGAAAAGGTACAAGGCCCAGTTTGTGGTAAAGGGATTTGCATAGGAGGAAATTGATTTCGATGAGATATTTTCCCCAGTGGTAAAGATGACTTCTATTAGGACTATTCTTGCGATAGTGGCAATAGAATACTTACACTTAGAGTAGATAGATGTGAAGACTTTGTTCCTTCATGGTGATTTGAAGGAGGACTTGTATATGGAGCAGCCACAGGGATATGAGGTCATAGGGAAAAAGAACATGGTGTGCAAATTGAAGAAGAGCTTGTATGGCTTGAAACAAGCTCTATGACAATAGTACATGAAATTTGATAGTTTTATGATGGAACAAGGATACTTTAAGTGTCATTTATACCATTTCATATATATCAATAAATTTGATGATGGTGATTGCATTATCCTTTATTTATATATGGTTGATATGTTGGTTGCAGATAAGAACATGTAGGAAATAAAGGTACTCAGAGAATAATATAGTAATTTCTTTGCTATGAAGGATTTGGGAGTATAAAAAAAAATCCTTGGTATGAGAATAACTCAAGATATGAAGGAATGAAAGATGAATTTATCCTAGGAAGAGTACATCAAAAAGGTCTTGGAGAGGTTTAGTATTCAGGATGCTAAACCGGTTGGGACTCCCTTGGTAGGTCATTTCAAGTTATCAAAGGAGCAGTATCCTAGGATAGAGGAGGAGAGAATCTAGATGTCACATGTACCATACTCATCAACTATTGGTAGCTTGGTTTATGCTATGGTATGCACTAGGCCAAATATTGCCCATGTAGTGGGAGTAGTAAGCAGGTATATGAGTGATCTAGGTAGAGAACACTAAAAGGAAATAAAGTGGATCCATTGATATTTAAGAGGGACCATGGGGATAGTTTTAAAATATGGTTTATTTTACACCACTTTGTGTGGTTATGTAGATTAAGACATAGCTAGAGATTTAGACAATAGGAGGAGTATAATAGGATATGTATTTACTGTAGGTGACATAATGATGAGCTAGATTTCATGACTAAAAAAACTTGTGGCTTTGTCAACCATAGAGGATGAGTATGTTGCTTCTAAAGAGGAAAACAAAGAAACACTTTGGTTACAACAGTTTCTTAAAGAGTTGGGGCATAATCAAGAAGAAGGGAAGTTATATAGTGATAGTTAGAGTGTTATACATCTAGCAAAGAACTCTACTTTCCACTCTAGGATGAAGTATATATAGTTAAGGTACCATTTCATCAGAATAGCTTTAGAAGAAGAGAAGTTGAAGATAGAAAAGATTCATACCTATCAAAATCCTACAAACATGATGACGAAGGTGGTCATAAGGGAGAAATTGAAGTTATGTTCAGTTTCGATTGGCCTTCATAGTTGATAGTGAGGGGTTGAGATGCTTGCTTAGAGGAAATCAGTCTCCATGTGGGAGATTTTTGTGTTATGGATCCTATTTCTAAATTACAATGTATTTTCAAATACTATACATTTTAAATGTACTGTACACTCTATATGTACATTTTAAATTTTCTAAAACCCTTTTAATGGGAAACCATTTTGGGTTGATTTCGCCCATGGTTTTCATACCCATTATTTTTAATACCACTTTGTTGATGTATTATGTATTGATAGATATTTCATCGGTAATACATTCTAAGAACTAGGTTTTTGAGAAAGAAGAACAAAGTGTGTGAATTTAGGTGTGAATTCAGGAGGGTTTATTGAGCGCAGCTCCAAATGATATCTGTGTATTTTTAATTGTGAGAAGATTGATCTGATAATGGTTTGTACTCTTGTGGCTTGTAATAAAATATGAGCAAGTGTTTCTTGGTGGATG
Organism: Torreya grandis; assembly: GCA_037957365.1. NCBI lineage: Eukaryota > Viridiplantae > Streptophyta > Pinopsida > Cupressales > Taxaceae > Torreya > Torreya grandis. The sequence continues at coordinate 319,472 of JARHVA010008942.1, read as the reverse complement.
TAACCCACATTGGGTGAACCACATTAAATCTGGTCTTCTTATTATGCATGTTTATTTATGTTCTTTATGCATCTCTATTTATATCTATTATATGATTTTGTGAAATTATTCTGCATCAATTTTTGTATTTATTCCTAACGACCTCATCAATAGATTTTTATGTTAATTGTTCAACACTCAGTTTAAAATAATCATATTAATAAGGATATATTAACAAAGTTGAATACTAATATTCACTTCCCATGTTGATAACTTAGCTAAAGTTCATGAATCACGTACTAGTGGATAATTCATGTTAGCCTATCACAATGAATAATAAATATTTAGCATACTTAAAAATTTAAAAATAGACATATGAATACTTATATTAACTTGAGTTCAACCATAATACAAAAACTTTGAGGAAATAATTAAGTTACACCTAAAAAATTAGATTTACCATAAAGAGGAAATGTAGTTTCCTTCATACAACTAATGTTTCTTTCCTAAACAAAGTGTACGACTTCCCATATCATTGGATAATAAACCTCTAAGCATATAAGATATATAAATGTGTATATATGTATCTAATACACACTCCACATTATATTACAAAATGTCAAAGATACAATTACATCTGATATCAAAGATCAACTTAAGGAGATATCCTAAGAAATATATTTTATTATATTCCTCCTAAGTTTCTAACGCATTCTGATATTTATATTACACATAGTGTGCTAGAAATAAGTATATAAATTGTTATATCTTTGTATATATGTTTACTTACACATGAATATATTTATTATTTTCCTAGAAGGACTCTTTGTCAACAACTTAATAATAAACATTTCTGAATTATATAAAAAAATCCATACATTCCTAAATACCTATCTATCTCATTTATATTTTCTTATACAATTATACTATTTGATTAAGAAAAGTATTCAAATCACCTAAATCATTCTTAACACTTCCCAAATAATATGACAGATCCGTTATCAAGTTGCCTGATGTATGTTTATTTATCATAGTAAAATACTCTGAATATATACTTGGGGAATGCCTTATTACTTTAATTATTTGCTTATTTTTAGTTTTGGAGAGATTAATTTATTTGGAAAGAGATGTTAATATAGATATATATAAATGGCTTCCTTTTATGTGTAGGGATATATTTATATTTAAATATGCATCTAATATTTAGTCTGATCACCTTAATATTTTGCTCTTTAAGAAGTTCTAAATTGACTGCATAATATTAGCTTTTCTATGAGGTGTTTATGAAAATTGATAACCTTATGCTGTGACTTCCTTTATCATGTATACAAATTGATATACATATATACACCTAGATTTTTTAACCACTATAAATATCTACATACATATATACAGATCAACATAATAGACATATACATGGATTTAAAAACAATGGTAACCATTTCCTATCGTAGTACTACTTTATATCAATTTCCTTTGTTGTATTTCTCTTCCCTTCTATTGATGTACTCTCCTCTTTCAACCTGCATTTGTGTATTCCTCTTATTGCCATCACCATACCTTTCTCCTTGACTATATTATTTTACTACTACTCTGTTGTCTTCTCTCCCTTATTTACCTCACTACTCTTCTATTTAACTTGATATCACCACCATACTCCCTCTATTTTTCTTATTATTTTATCTCCATTCTTTTCCATTTTCACTTCTTCATGCATAAATCCCTCTTTATATAGTGTTTAGTTTCCATTTAAATAACAACACTAATTTGAGCTTTCATTTATTCTTTAAATCATGCATAAATCACCACTTTACTATTTTTTCGTTCTAAAATCTTGGCATGAGTTTTATCTATTTCATAAGTCATGCATGCTTATTTTCTTTTTATTCAAGGCTAAAGTAACTACCACTTAGGTCCTCTTAAGCCTTGATTAATTTTCCTTTAAATCCCAAAGCATACATGTATTGGCATTTAGCACTCAAGTTAGAATTATTTTATAGATAAATTTTTTAAATTTAAATGTAACAGTTAGTTATTTCTATAAAAGATAAAACAAATAAATTAATAATCCAATTATTTCAATATAATTTTTTTAATTTAATACTAGTGTATATAGATTATCTATATTTATAGATATAAAGTGTTCTACATTTAATATTTAACATTATTAAAAACTCTTATATGAAGAGACTTCAAATCAAAACAATGATATTTATCAAATATCATTTAGACATGTCACTATGTTAGGTAACCCAATTTGTGTCAGCATTGACTACATGATCATATAAAAACATTATATGATTAAATCTATGCACTACAATCATACATATGATCATATAATTTAGATCATCATAAGCATCAATCAAAAACATGATCATAGCAGAAGTATGTAAGCACTCACTATATACATCAAAAAAAAGAGTTAAATAATTTATTCTACTATGGTGTGTGTGTGTGTGTTGGGTTACTATCAGTTCTTATGTCATCCCTCAATCATCCCATCTACGCCATCCTCTCTAATGATTCTCTCACTCCATTATGTTCTAATGAAAGAATCAATTCTAAATCTACCTTACAACAAATAGGTAGTTAGTCTGATTCATTATATATATCAAAAATTAATTATGCATAACTAACAAATATACATCCATAGTGTACATAATTGAAAAAGTATAACTATCATATAATCAATCTATTAGGTAAACTAATTAGCATATCATTTTTTCATAACAAGTATATCTCAAAAAAATCAAATCAAAGAAATAATAATCAAATGATAACCATAATAATCCATGGATTCAAAGGTTACAAAACTTAGGGAGAAATCATGATGTAACATCTTTCCACCTAAAATTGGTCATCATCTCAATGATACTTATTCAAACAATAATTATAAATTATAAATATAATTTAACATAATAAAAACATAGTATCAAGCATCAAATCATATAAACAAATGTGTAAATATCTCATAGAACTCATCATAGTCCTCCCAAGTAGCACTATCTTCAAAGTATTGGTCTCACAAGATCTTACACTATGACACTTCTCTATTATGCAAACAAAATTTGTGAGTGCCAATTACTCTAATTGGTTCTACCATGACCACCCTTGAATCTATAACCTACAAAGCATTCCAAATTAGAACATATGAAAGATCATCTATATACTTTTTAAGATAAGATACATAGAAAACATTATATAATAGAGCTAATATTGGTGGCAATGCAAGCTTATACACTACAGGATTGATCACTTTGAAAACTTTGAAGGTTCCCACATATCTTGGTGACAATTTTACTAGATTTCTAAATTTAATTGAGCTATTTTATGACTTAACCTACAAGAATAATTTATCACCTTAAAAAAATCACCTATCCATCCTCTTAAGATCATCATAACTCTTATGTCTATCATTATCTTCATCCAATATCTACTTGATTAATCTGACTTATTTTCTATTTCCAAAAGCATATCAAGCCCAAAGACTACCCTATCCTCTAACTTGTCCCAACTGATTGTTGTCTTACACCTTCTTCCATGTAGTGCCTCAAATGGAGCCATCTTTAAAGCCTATTGATATGAGTTATTTTATGTAAAATCAACCAATGGATGATAATATTCCCATTTGTATTGCTAATCCATGAAATACATATGAATAATATCCTCTAACACCTGATTAACTCAACTTAGTCTAACCATCAGTCTCTAGGTGATATGCAGTGATGAAGTTTAGGTGCATACCCAAAGATGAGTTTAGATTTACCCAAAACCTAGAAGTCATCTTTGGATGATGATATAAAATGATCTTCTCTGAGAATCCATGCAACCTATATACTTCCTTTACTAACCTCTTCACAAGGGTAGGTGCATCATCTATCAAATTATCTAGTATAAAATGAGCCACCTTGGTTAGTTTATCAAAAACTACCAAGATCATATCATGCCTAATCCATGACATTGGTAAATATTGGATAATTTCCATACTAATCACTTACTATTTTCACTCTAGTATATCATGCAAATATAACAATCTAGTTGGGTGCACATGCTCAATCTTCACTCAATGACATTCTAAACAATGTGACACATAGTCTACCACATTTTTCTTGATTCCCTTCCAAAAATATAGAGGTCTAAGTTCTTCCATGAGATTGGTTACACCTCACTCTCTTGAATATGGGGCATTATGTAGTTCTTTTAGCACTTGCTTAAAAAATTATCTTGATCTGGCACATACATCCTCCCATTATAATACAAAAGACTATCACTTTCAAAACTTAATTCTTTAGACCGATGATACTTAGCATTCTCAGACAATGTTTTTTGACTTGATCATAGAATTCATCTGCTAGTGAGAACTCAATCACATGATCCTTGAAAGTACTCCTAATAGTATCCATGACTAATATGTACCTTGTATGACTCAAAGTGTCAACTATGTTATTATCTTTATCTTTGATGTAATTGATATCAAAGTCATAGGCAAAAAATAAAATCTAACCAATATCTCTGATGAGCATTCAAACTTGGTGGGTGAAAATATATTTGAGTCACAAGTTATCAATCTTGAGCTCAAATGGTTTACCCAACAAATAATGTCTCCAAACTTCCAAAAAATGAACAATTGTTCCAAGTTCAAGATCACAAGGGGCATAATTCACCTCATATGTTTCTGGCTTCCTTGATTCATAAGCTACTACTACATCATCCTATATAAGGACTCCTCCTAGTACCTTTGCCAATGCATCTATGATCACTAAAAATTGAACATTGGGATTAGGAACTCTCAACACTGGTGTTGAAGTAAACCTTATTTTCAATTCTTGAAAACCTACTTCACATTTCTTTGACTAGACAAAGCTTTGGTTATTCTATTGAAAGTAGGTAATTGGATTAGCTATCTTGAAAAAATTCAAAATGACCTTCCTATAATAGCCTACCAATCCCATGAAACTTCTTACCTCATGCACATTCCTTGACACCAACCATTCCATAATGGCTCTAATATTAGATGGATCTATATAAATACCATTTGTAAAAATAATATGTCCTAGATATTGCACTCTCTCTTGGAAAAATGCACACTTAGACAATTATCCATATAACTTGTGCTTCCAAAATCATTACAAAACATGTTCTATATGTTGAAGGTGATCCTCTTCATTCTTAGAATATATAATAATGTCATCTAAAAAGATCAAAATAAAGTGATCTAGATAATCTATAAACACATTGTTCATGAGATCTATGAATGCTTCCACTATGTTAGTCAATCCAAAAGGTAACAGTGTGAACTCATAATGCCCATAACAAGTTCTAAAAATTGTCCTCAGAATATCCTTATCCTGAATCCTCAATTGATAATATCCCCCTCTAAGATCAATCTTTAAAAAGATAGTTATTCTCCATATTTGATTGAAATATCATATATATGAGGTAGTACATAACTATTTTTTATAGTTTTCTCTTTTAACATCCTATAATCAATGTAGAGTCAAAGAGTACCATCCTTCTTCTTGACAAAGACAACTAGTGCACCCCATGGTGACACAGTTGGTATGATCAACCCAATTGACAATAATTTTTAGAGTTGAGCCTTTAAATTAATGCACATAGTGGTTCTCATCCTATATGGTGCTTTAGACTATGATTCCAATCTAGGTATGATATCAATTAAGAAATCAAACTCAAGTTTAAGAAGCAATCCTAGTAATTCTTATAGAAACACATCATGAAAATATTTAAGAAATGAGTAATATTTGAGAGATGGTTCTTTAGGTTCCTTTATTTCATTTATCTTGGTGATAAATTCATGTCATTCTTTTCCATATCCCTCTTGAGTTGCACTTAAAAAAAATTCTTAAGCCTCAACTCTCTTTTCTCACCCTAAATTTGTATCTAATATCCAAAATCATCTAGACACTCAACCTTCTTCAAGTAGTAGTCAACCTTGGCCTTGGGTTTAGAAAGCTAGTTGACTCTTAGGATCACATCATATGACTCTAGTGGTGTTACATACATATCCAATACATTTGTGAATTCATGCAATCTAATATTTACTTCAACTAAACATTTGTCAACCATGACTTTTGAGTCATTCCTACACTATATGGACCATTCATTTTCCATAAATCAAGCTCTTACAATAAATTTAATAAGAATTTTAGGGGTTATAAAACATTCATTAACCCTTGTATCTATCAAAATGGTAGTTGGATGTTCAAACAAAATAGTCAATAGTTCTATGGTTGATACTTAAAATTCAACTTGTTGGTTATCAATTGTTGCATGAATATGCTACTAAAAATTTCCCTACTAATAATTAGGACCTTTGTTATTTTAATTGTCCTAAGTTCCCTCATGATCATAATGGTCTCCTCTTCAATTTAAATATCCTCAAGGTGGACCTTTCTAGTCAATATGTGTGTTTCCCTTGAAACTTCCTTTGAAACCATTACCTAGTTTCTTGTTTCTAGATTTGCCATTGAATTTTACATTTTGATTCTTGAACTAACCCTTGAAGTCTCCACTCTTCTATTTCCAATTTTTTTTCTTGAAAGTTGGCTTATAAATTCCAAACTTTTTCTTAAACTTGCCGCTAACCTATGCAAGAAACTTCAACTTTCATTCCTGCTTGACTTCCTTCTCAAAAATCTCCTCCATGGTAGAATGTCCATGAACATCTACCTCACCATCGATATTGGGTTTTAATCCCATGATAAACTTCCTAATTTTGAATGTCTCATCTTCTTGGTATTGAATTACATATTTAAAAAGTTTGGTGAACTGCTCCTAATACTCATTCACTAATAATTTTACCTACTTTAGATTATAAAAATATATGTGTTTCTGATCAAAATAAAGTTGTGAAAGCCACTGTGACTTGAACAATGTCACAAACTACTCCTAAGTAGTGGTGGTTGAAATAAAATTCATTTAAAACTTCTTATTGGCCCACCACATAGTTGCCTCACCATCCAACTATTATGCTCCCTAAATTGTATTAATGACCTTAGAGTAGTTTTAAATCTCAAAATACTTCTCCATTTCTATCAGCGATGCTTTAGCTCTGTCACCTAGGAAAATTCTATCAAACTTAGGTGGACTCACCTTTTTAAAGTCCCTAGACAACTCTATAGCCATCTGATCTCTCACATCCTATTGGTTTACTTTCTTAGAAAGGCACTCATCATGTTCTTCTTCTCCATGTCTGTGAACTTCCTATTCTAGGAAAATGATTCAATCCTTGGTATCATTCATGGCTACAAGAATCTGATCCAACTTTACTAATTATTCAATGACAAATTAGTTAAGACCAATTGAAGGGTTATTTTCATTTGAAGTACCCTAAGCCAATGCTCTTATATTCATCTTTCTTCTTTCTCTCTAAATAGAAGCATACAAAAATATTAGCAAATTCATTAAATCCTAGATTTTGAGTCTAAGCTATGATACCACATATAACAAAGCCTCGTGGATTGTACTAGAATAAAAAAGTAATTTTTAAAAAAACTAATTTTTGAACATTCATTATTTCATTAGATTACACCATAAAAATCAAATTAATAATTTTAACATACTTAAACAAGCATATTACACTATTAAAAACTTATAACTATAAAAGTTCTAATCACTAATATTTCATGCAACATTACATAACATATTATAGCTACAAGGAAAGTAATCACAATAAAATCCACCCATGACTGGTACAAAAATGCAACTTTTACTGTTGAAGTATAACAAAATAATACAATTACTTTTTCATTAGGCATTTAGTCTTAATAAAATATATTGATACTATGCTCCATGGAGCTCCAGTAAAACTAACTCATGTATATATGATAATCTCAAGTTTAGTCTCCAACTAAGTACTATAGTGGAGAGGGAGAGCATCATTCGAGAATTTTTCCACACCAACCACAGACCATCGATCCCCCACATAATCCCCCATCAAGGAATGTCCCTCCCTTCATGGATAGATAGATAGTGATGGTTCGAGAATCTAAAGAGACATGTTAGTACCCATGTGCTGAAATATTTCTAATACAAGATGTGTACCATAAAAAAATAGCTTTCTAACATGATATCATAAAAAATGTAATTCAAAAATATGAAATGAAAATGTCTATCTAACATTACTATGGCCAAAGTGTTTAAATAACATATCATTTCTAGGATCTATCAATTTCATACACACCACTTGACCATATTACATTCATCTTGCATTCATGATGCCAACTAAGCTAGTGAAGTCCATCTCACTACTTGTTTGACATTAGCAATGTAAAACTAGTTAAAAATAACATAATATGTAAACCAATGATTAAAATAGATTATTCTTATTAATGGATATGCAAATATGTTAGATACAGAAAATAATCATAACTATGCATTTAGTGAGTCAAATGCATTACATGAATTACACATATAAAGATATTTCAAATGTAATAAATATATCCCATTTCTATTCAAGAAGCATACTATCTGGACATGAATCATATCAAGTTTATTATTATATAAACATCGAAAAAGATCATTGAATTATTAATCAAAAGTATAAATATATCATATATAATTTTATACGATAATACATGCATCCCTATAACCCTTACATAATTGGTAATGTTCAACTTTCAACAAACTGTATAATAGTTTTCAATTTTGTAACAAGGTTTATCATTCCATATATAATGTATCTCTTGTACATTAATGAAACCCTTATAGGTTTATATGTGAAAACCTCATCAATGGATTGTTATGTTAATTGTTCAAAACTTGGCTTAAAAAAATCATATTACAAAAGATATATTAACATAGTCGAATATGAATATTCACTTCCTAATTTGATAGCTTAGCTAAAGTTCATGAATCGCTTACTAGAAGATAATTCATGCTAGCCTATCACAATGAATAATAAATAATAAATATTTAGCATACGTAAACATTTAACAATATACATATTAATACTTATACTAACTCAAGTTCAACCATAATACCTAAATTCCAAGGCAATAATAAAGTTCCACCTAAAAAAAACTAGATTTACCGTAAAGACAAAATGTTTTTTCCTTCATACAACTAGCGTTTCTTTCCCAAACGGAGTGTACGAATTTCCATATCATTAGATAATAAACCTCCAATAATATAACATATATAAATTTGTATAGACGTATCTACTACGTAGTCCACATTATATTACAAAATCACAAAGATCAAATTTCTTACAAGTACATCTAATATCAAAGATCGACTTAAGGAGATATTAAGAAATCTATTTTATTATATTCCTCCTAAGTTTCTAACATAGTCTAATAGTTAAATTACACATATTGTGCTCGAAAGGAGTATATAATCTATTATATCTCTGTATATATGTTTACTTAAATCGGAATATATTCATTATTTTCATAAAAGGACTCTTCGTCAGCCACTTAATAATAAATATTTCTGAATTATATCATTACTCCATGGATTCCTAAATACTTATCTAACTCATTTATATTTTCTTATACAATTATACTGTATAATTAAGGAAAGTATTCAAATCACCTAAATCATCCTTATCACTTGCCAAATAATACGACAGATCCGTTATCAAGTCACTAGATTTATATTTATTTAGCATAGTAAAATAGTCTGAATATATACTTGGGAAATGCCTTATTACTTCTACTATTTGATTATTTTCAGTTTTAGATAGATGAGTTTATTTGGAAAGAGACATTAATATAACTATATATACATCGCTTCCTTTTATGTGTAGGTATATATTTGTATTTGAATTGGCATCTTATATTTAGACAAATCACCTTAATATTCTACTCTTCAAGAAGTTTTAAATCGACTCCATAATATTAAATTTTCTATGAGATATTTGTGGAGATTGATAATCTTATGCTACATCATCTTTTCTCTCTCTCTCACACACACACCCACCTAGATTTTTTAACCATTATATAGATATACAGATTGACATAACAAACATATACATGGACTTAAAAATAATACTATTTCCTATCACCGTACTCCTTTATCTCAATTTTATTTGTTGTATTTCTCTTCCCTTTAATGTTTGTACTCTCCTCTTCCAACTTGTACCATTGTATTCCTCTTGTTGTCATTGTCATACCTTTATCCTTGGTTGTATTCTTATATTATTCCTTCGTTGTTTTCTCTCCCTTATGTCCTTATCTGATCTTCTATTTAACTTGTTATCATCATCATACTCCCTCTATTTTTATTATTATTTTATCTCAATTCTTTTCCATTTTCATGTCATTATGCATAAATCCCTCTTTATTTAGTGTTTATTTTCCATTTAAATAAAAACACTAACATGAGATTTCATTTATTCTTTAAATCATGCATAAATCACCACTTTAGTATTTTTTTTTTTTCAAAATCTTCACTTGAGTTTGATTTATTTCATAAGTCATGCATGTTTATTTTATTTTTGTTCAAGGCTAAATTAATTACCATTTAGGTCCTCTTAAGTCATGATTAATTTGTCTTCAAATCCTAATGGATCCATGCATTGGCATTTAGCACTCAAGTTACCATTATTTTATAGTTAAATTTCCTAAATTTAAATGTAATGGTTAGTTATCTCTATAAAAGATGAAAAAAAATCAATTAATAATATAATTATTTCAAGATAGTTATTTTAATTAAATGCTAGTGTATATGGATTATTTATATTTATATAGATCAAGTATTATATAGTTAATATTTAACATTATTAAAAATTATTATATAAAAGACATCAAATCAAGATAATGATATTTACCGAATATCATTTAGACTTGTCACTATGTTAGGAAACCCAATTTGTGTCAGCATCGACTACATGATTGTATAACAATATTGTATGAGTAAATCTTTATACTACAATCATACATAAGATCACACAATTTAGATTATCATAAGTATCAACCAAAAACATGCTCATAGCAGAAGTATGTAATCACTCACTATCTAAATTGAACGAAAGAGTTAAACAAGTTATTCTACTATGGTGTGTGTGTTGGGTTACTATCAATTCCTCTGTCATCCTCCAATCATCCCATCTATGCCATCCACTTTGATGATACTCTCCCTCCATCATATTTTGAGAGAAGAATAATCCTAAATCCACCTCATTAAAAGTAGGTAGTTAGTCTGAGTCATCATATATATAAAAAATTAATGATTCATAATGAACACATATACATCTATAATGTACATAATTAAAAAAGTACATTTGTCACACAATTAATCCATTATGTAAACTAATCAACACATTATTGTCTCATAATTAGTATATATCATAAAGATCAAATCAAATAAATAAAAATCAAATGATAGCATAATAATCCATGGATTCAAAGGTTATAAAACTTAGGGTGAAATCAAGATGTAGCATCTTTACCTCCTAAAGTTGGTCATCATTCCAATGACACTTATTCAAATAATAGTTTGAAATAATTAATAGAGTTTAACAGAATAAAATAATAGTATCAAGTATCAAATCATGTAAACAAATATAGAAATAGCCTATACAACTCATCATAGTCCTCCCAAGTATCACTAATCTTAGATTATTGATCCCACAAGAACTTGCACTGTAGAAATTCTGTATTACACAAATAAAATCTGTGAGTGTCAATTACTCTGATTGGTTCTACCATGACCAGTATAAGATATATAACCTACAAAGCATTCCAATCTAGAATATGTGAAGGATCAATTATATAGTTTTTACTATAAGATACATGGAAAACATTATGTAATAGAGCTAAGGCTGGTGGTAATGCAAGCTTATAAGCTATAGGATCAACCACTTCTAAAATCTCAAAAGGTCTCACATATCCTAATGATAATTTTTCTAACTTTAAGAATTTAATCAAGCACTTCTATGGCTTAACCCACAAGTATACTTTATCACCTATATGAAACTACCTTTATGTCATCTTCAGATCAACATAAATCTTATGTCTATCATTGGTCTCAACCAATCTATGCATGATTAATCTAACTTTTTCTTGCATTTTTCAAAGCTTCTCAGGCCCAAAGACTACCTTATCCTCTAACCTATCCCAGCTTATCAATGTCTTACAAATTATTTCATGAAGAACATCAAATGGAGCCATTATCAAATTTGATTAGTATGAGTTTATGTATGTAAACTCAACCAACGAAATATAATTTTCTCATTTATATTATTGATCCATGCAATACATATGAATAAAAACTTCTAACACCTTATTAACTCGCTCAGTCTAACCATCAATCTTTGGGTGATATGCAGTGCTAAAGTTTAATGAAATACCCAAATATCAGTTTAAAGTTACCTAAAACTTGGAAGTCATCTTTGTATCATGATCCAAAATAATCTTATTTGGAAATCCATGCCACCTATACACTTTATTTGTGAACCTCTTCATAAGGGTAGGTGTATCATCTATCAAATTGACTGGTATAAAATGATCCACCTTGGTAAATTTATCAATAACTACCAAGATCACATTATGTCTACTCCATGACACTGGTAAACCTTGGACAAAGTTCATACTGATCACCTACCACTTCTACTCTGGTATATCATGTGGATATAACAGTCTAGCTAGGTACACATGCTCAGCATTCACTTGATGACATTTGAGATAATGTGACACATAGTCTATCACATATTTCTTGATACCCTTCAAGTAATCTAAAGTTATAAGTTCTGTCATGAACTTATTTACACCTAAATGTCTTCAATATGGGGCATTGTGCAATTATTTTAACACTGTGCACTGTAGATTCTCTTGATCTAGCACATACATCTTTTCATTATAACACAAAAGACCATCACTCTCAAAACTAAATCCTTTATACTAATAATTTTTAGCATTCTTAGACAATACCCTTTTAACCTGATCATAGAATTTGTCTCTTAGTAAGAACTTAATCACATGATCCTTGAAAGTACTACTGATAGTATCCATGACTGTTATGTACCTTATATAACTCAAAGCATTAGCTACTTTGTTCTCTTTACCTTTGATGTAATTGGTATCAAAGTCATAGTCAGAAATAAAATATAACCAACATCTCTAACAAACATTCAAATTTGGTTGGGTGAAAATATATTTGAGTCCCAAGTTATCAGTCTTGAGCTCAAATAGTTTTTATAATAAATAATGTTTCCAAACTTGCAAAGCATGAACAATTGATGCAAGTTCAAGATCATAAAGAGAGTAATTCACCTCATAATTTTTCATCTTCCTTGAACCATAAGCCACTATTGCACCGTCTTGCATAAGAAATCCTCCTAGTCCCTCTCCCAATGCATCCTTGATCACTAAAAATTGACCATTGGGATCAAAAACTCTTAACACTAGTGCTGAAGTAAGCCATCTTTTCAATTCTTGAAAAGTTACTAACACTTCTCTGACTAGACAAACATTTGGTTCTTCTATTGCAAGGAGGTAATTGGATTAGCTATCTTGGAAAATTTTGGAATGAACTTCTTGTAATAGCCTATAAATCTCATGAAACTTCTTACCTCATGCACATTGATTAGTGCCAGCCATTATATAATGGCTCTAATCTTAGTCAGATCTATAGAAATACCACTCATAAAAATAATATGTCCTAGATATTTCATTCTCTTCTATAAAAATGTGCACTTAAATAACTTACCATACAATTTGTGCTTCTACAACCATTGTAGAACCAATTCTAAATGGTGAAGGTGATCCTATTCATTCTCAAAATATATAAGAATGTTATCTAAAAAGACCAAAAAAATGATCTATGTAATCTCTGAACACACTGTTTAAGATATTCATTAATGTTATTGGTGCATTAGTCAATTGAAAGTGTAACACTATGAACTCATAATACCTATAATGACTTCTAAAAGTTATTTTCAAAATATTCTCAACCCAAATCCTTAACTGATACTATCTTACTCTAAGATCAATCTTAGAAAAGATCATTGCTCCCTGTATTTGATTGAAAAAATCATCTATATGAGGTAGTAGATACCTATTCTTGATAGTTGCCTTTTCAACATCCTATAATCTATGCAGAGTCAAAGAGTACCATCCTTCTTTTTGATAAAGAAAACTGGTGCACCCCATGGTGACACACTTGGTCTGATCAACTCCTTTGACAATAATTCTTAGAGTTGAGCTTTTAATTCAATAAAATTAATGGTTGTCATCGTATATAGTGATTTAGACTATGGTTATGATCCATATATGATATCAATCAAGAAATCAAACTCATATTTACTAGTCAATCCTTATATTTCTTTTGCAAACACATCATGAAAATATTTATGAAATGGGTAATATTTGAGAGATGGTTCCTTAGGTTCTTCCATTTCATTTATCTTCATGATAAATTCATGGCACCCTTTTCCTTGATCCCTCCTGAGTTGCATTGCAAAAATGTACTTGAGCTTCAACTCTCTTTTCTCACCTTGAACTTGTGTCTGATTTCTAAAATCATCTAGACACTCAACCTTATTCAAGTAGTAGTCAACTTTGGCCTTGTGTTAATCAAGCTAGTCAACTCCTAAGATCACATCATATGACCATAGTGGTGCTACATCTAGATCCATTAAAATTATTAATTCATGCAACCTAATCTATGCTCCAACTAAACATTTATCAACTATGACTTTGAGTGATTCCTATACTATATTAACCATGCATTTTCATAAATTTATCTCTTTTAGGAAATTTACTAAGAATTCTAGGAGCTATAAAACATTCAATAGCCCCTATATCTATCAAAATGGAAACTAGGTGTTCAAAAAAATACCTGATAGCTCTATGGATGATGCTTAAAATTTAGCTTGCCAGTTATCAATTGTTGCAGGAATACACTACTAAAAAATGACATACTAATAATCAGGACCTTTATTCTTTGACTTGACCTAGAGTTCACCCATGAACATAATGGTCTCCTCCATAATTTAAATAACCTCCAAGTGGACCTTTCCTATCAGTCTATGGGTTTCCCTTGAAAGTACCTTTGAAACCATTGCCTAATTTTTTATTTCTAGATCCATTGTTGAATTTGGCAATCTAGTTCTTGGATTGACCATTAGAATCTCCAATCCTCTGCTTCCATTTATTTTTATTTAAAGTTGGATTTGAACTTCTAAAAAAATTCTTGAACTTGTCCCTAACTTTTGCAAGAGACTTTAACTACTACTCCTACTTAACTTCCTTCTCAAAAACCTGATTCATTATAGAAGGCCCATGAACATCTACCTCACCACTAATTTGGCATTTTAATCCCATGATAAACTTCCTAATTTTGAACCTCTCATATACTTGGTATTGAGGTACATCCTTCATAAGATTAGTGAATTGTTCTTAGTACTCATTCACTGATAAGTCTTCCTATTTTAAATTCTAAAAATCTATGAGCTTCTGATCAAAATAAAGCTATGGAATCCACTATGATCTGAATAATGTTACAAACTACTCCTGAGTAGTGGTGGTTGAATTAAGGTTCATTTTCAACTTCTTGTTAGCCCACCACAAAATACCTCACCAGTCAAGTGGTATGCTCCCCAAACTACCTTAGTGACTTCATAGTAGATTATAATCTTGAAAAACTTCTCCATCTCTGTTAGCCACACTTTGGCTATATCACCTAGGATAGTTCCATTGAACTTAGGTGGACTCACCTTTACATGTCCCTAGATAACTCTGTAGCTACCTGGGCTCTCTCATCTTATTGGTTTTCCTACTCAATGGGATGTTCATCAGGTTCTTCCTAATTTTATTCTTCTACATGTCCATGAACTTACTATTAAAAGGATATGATCTAGTCCCCGGTATTGTTCATGGTTGTGAGAATTTGATCCAACTTTGTTAATTATTTATCAAAAAATTAGTTAAGATCAATTGAAAGGTTATTATCATTCAAAGGACCCTCACCTAATGCTCTTATTTGCACTATTGTTTATTCTCTCTGAACATAATAATGTAAAAATGTTAGCATACTCATTAAGTCCTAGAGTTTGAGCCTAAACTCTGATACCACATATAACAACCCCTCATGGATTGTACTAGAATAATGCAGTAATTTTTGTAAAAACTAATTACTCAACATTCATTATTTCATTAGATTACACCATGATAATCTAAATATTGATTTTAACATATGTAACCAAGCATATTATACTATCACAAAATTATAACTATAAAAGTTCTAATCACTAATATTTCATGCAACATAACATAACATTTTATAACTTTAAAGAAAGTAATCAAATTAAAATCTAACCAAGACTAGTACAAAAATATAACTTCTATTGTTAAAGTATAAAAAATAATATAATTACTTTTCTATTAGATATTTAGCCTTAATACAATATATATATATATATATATATATATATACTATGCTTCATGGAGCTCAAGTCATATTAACTCAAGTTTTTCTGATAATATCAAGTGTAATATCTAAATAAGTACTATAGTCAGAAGGAAGAGCATCATCTAAGCAATTTTCCATGTCAATCATGAACCATCAATTCCCTACACAATCCCCTATCAGGGAATGTCCCTCCCTTCATAGATAGGTAGATAGTGATAGTGTGAGAATCTAGAGAGACATGTTAGTACCTATGTACTATAACATTTTTACTACATGATGTGTATCATAAATAAAATTCATTTAGAACATGATATTGCATAAACACATAAATAAAATTTATGAAATGACAATGTCTATCTAACATTATTTTGGCCAAAATTTTTAAATAACATAGATCTCTAAGATCTATTAATTTCATACACAACACTTGATTGGATTACCTTTATCTTGAATTCATGATGCCAACTATGATAGTGAAGTTTGTCTCACTACTTGTTTGACATTATCAGTGTAAGACTGGTTAAATATAACATAATAAATAAATCAATGATTAAAACAGATTATTCCTATTAGCAGATATGCAAAATGCTAGGTATAGAAAGTAATCATAACTATGTATTTAGTTTTTCAAATGCATTACATAAATTTCACAAAAAGATATTTCAAATATAATGAATATATCCCATTTCTATTCAAGAATCATACCATCTAGGCATAAATCATATCAAGTTTATTTTTATATAAACATCACAATAAATCATTGAATTCCTAATCACAAGTGTGTATATATATATATATATATATATATATATATATATATATATATATATATATATATATATCTTGCATTCATGATGCCAACTAAGCTAGTGAAGTTTGTCTCACTACTTGTTTGACATTATCAATGTAAGACTGGTTAAATATAACATAATAAATAAATCAATGATTAAAATAGATTATTCCTATTGGCATATATGCAAAATGCTAGGTATAGAAAGTAATCATAACTATGTATTTAGTTTGTCAAATGCATTACATGAATTTCAAAAAAAGATATTTCAAATATAATGAATATATCCCATTTCTATTCAAGAATCATACCATCTAGGCATAAATCATATCAAGTTTGTTTTTATACAAACATCAAAATAAATCATTGAATTCCTAATCACAAGCGCGCATGCACACACACACACACATATATATGCTTGTGATTAAGAATTCAATGATTTTTTGTAT
Organism: Torreya grandis; assembly: GCA_037957365.1. Classification (NCBI taxonomy): domain Eukaryota; kingdom Viridiplantae; phylum Streptophyta; class Pinopsida; order Cupressales; family Taxaceae; genus Torreya; species Torreya grandis. The sequence goes on along the minus strand of JARHVA010008942.1, from coordinate 301,880 downwards.
ATCATATCAAGTTTATTTTTATATAAACATCACAATAAATCATTGAATTCCTAATCATATATATATATATATATATATATATATATATATATATATATATATATATATATATGCTTGTGATTAAAAATTCAATGATTTCTTATATATATATATATATATATATATCTATCTGTGTGTGTGTGTGTGTGTGTGTGTTTGTGATTAAGAATTCAATGATTTCTTGTGATATATATATATATATATATATATATATATATATATATATATATATATAATTGGTAATGTTCAACTTTCAACAAGTTGTATAATAGTTTTTAGTTTTGTAATAGGTTGTATCATTCCATATTTACTGTATATATTTTACATTAATGAAACCCTTACAATTTTATATGAAAAAATCTCATCAATGGATTGTTATGTTAATTGTTAAACACTCGGTTTAAAATAATCATAACACAAAATATATGTTAACATAGTCAAATACTAATATTCACTTCCTAAGTTGATAACTTTGCTAAAGTTCATGAATCTCTTACTAGTAGATAATTCATGCTAGCCATATAAACGTCACAAGAAATCATTGAATTTCTAATCACAAGCATATATATATATATATATATATATATATATATATATATATATATATATATATATATATATATATGCTTGTGATTAGGAATTCAATTATTTCTTGTGATGTTTATGTGTGTGTGTGTGTGTGCGCGCACGCTTGTGATTAGGAATTGAATGATTTCTTGTGATATATATATATATATATATATATATATATATATATATATATATATATATATATATGCTTGTGATTAGGAATTCAATGATTTCTTGTGATTATATATATATATATATATATATAAATGTAAAAAAATTCTTCCATGATTGGTAATGTTCATAGTTTTTAGTTTTGTAATAGGTTTTATCATTCCATATTTACTATATATATTGTACATTAATGAAACCCTTACAGTTTTATATGAAAAAATCTCATCAATAGATTGTTATGTTAATTTTTAAACACTCGGTTTAAAATAATCATAACACAAAATATATATTAACATAGTCAAATACTAATATTCACTCCCTGAGTTGATAGCTTTGCTAAAGTTCATGAATCTCTTACTAGTGGATAATTCATGCTAGCCTATCATAATGAATACTAAATAATAAATATTTAGTGTACTTAAACATTTAACAATATACATATGAATACTTAGATTAACTCAAGTTCAATCATAATACAAAAATTTTGAGGTAATAATTAAGTTCCACCTAAAAAATTATATTTGTCATAAAGAAGAAATGTAGTAGCCTATCATAATGAATACTAAATAATAAATATTTAGTCTACTTAAACATTTAATAATATACATATGAATACTTAGATTAACTCAAGTTCAATCATAATACAAAAATTTTGAGGTAATAATTAAGTTCCACCTAAAAAATTATATTTGTCATAAAGAAGAAATGTAGTTTCCTTCATAGAACCACCATTTCTTTCCCAAACAAAGTGTATGGCTTCCCATATCATTTGCTAATAAACCTCCAAGAATATAAAATATATAAATGTGTATACACGTATGTACTACATAGTCCACATTATATGACAAAATCATAAAGATACAATTTTTTACTAGTACATTCGATATCAAAGATCGACTTAAGGAGATATCCTAGGAAATCTATTCTATTATATTCCTCCTAAGTTTCTAACACAATTTGATATCTATATTACACATATTGTGTGGGAAATGAGTACATAAATTATTATATCAGTGTATATATGTTTAATTACACAGGAATCTCTTTATTATTTTCCTAGAAGGATTCTTGGTCAGCCACTTAATAATAAATATTTTTGAATTATATCAAAACTCCATGGATTCCTAAATACTTATCTAACTCATTTATATTTTCTTATATAGTTATACTATCTGATTAAGCAAAGTATTCAAATCATCAAAATCATTATTAACACTTGAAAAATAATATGAGAGATTCATTATCAAGTCGCCTGATGTATATTTCTTTAGCACAGTAAAATAGTTTGAATATATACTTGGGGAATGCCTTATTACTTCTACTATTTTCTTATTTTCAGTTTTAGATGGATGAGTTTCTTTAGAAAGAGACGTTAATATAAGTATATATACACAGTTTCCTTTTATGTGTAGGTATATATATTTGTATTTAAATAAGCATCTTATATTGAGTCAGCTTTCCTTGATATTTTTCTCTTTAAGAGGTTTTAAATCGACTCCATAATATTAGCTTTTCTATGAGGAGTGTGTGCAAATTGATAACCCTATGTTGCAACTTCCTTTCTCATGTATATAGATCGATATACAAATATACACCTATATTTTTTAACCATTATACAGATCTACATATAGATATACAGATCAACATAATAGACATATACATGGATTTAAAAATAATACTAACCTTTTTCTATCACCGTACTCATTTATCTCAATTTTATTTGCCATATTTCTCTTCCCTTTTGTTGATGTACTCTCCTCTTCCAACCTGCATCCTTGTATTCCTCTTGTTGTTGTCTCTATACCTTTCTCCTTGGTTGTATTTTTTACTATTAATTCATTGTCTTTTCTCCCTTATTTATTTTGATGCTATTATATTTAACTTGTTATCGCCATCGTACTCCCTCTATTTTTCTTATTATTTTATCTCCATTCTTTTCCATTTTCATTTCTTCATGCATGAATCCCTCTTTATTTAGCGTTTAGTTTCCATTTAAATAACAACATTAACTTGAGCTTTCATTTATTCTTTAAATCATGCATAAATCACCACTTTACTATTTTTTTTATTTTAAAATCTTCACTTGAGTTTTATTTATTTCTTAACTCATGCAAGTTTTTTTTTTTTTTTTTTTTCAAGGGTAAATTAATTACCACTTAGGTCCTCTTAAGTCATGATTAATTTTCCTTCAAATCCCAACAGATCCATGTGTTGGTATTTAGCATTCTAATTAACATTATTTTATAGTTAAATTTCTTAAATTTAAATGGAATGATTAGTCATCTCTATAAAAGATAAAACAAATGAATTATTAATCCAATTATATATATATATATATATATATATATATATATATATATATATATATTCTACGATTAATATTTAACATTATTAAAAACTCGTATATAAAAAGACATCAAATCAACATAATGATATTTACCGAATATCATTTAGATCTGTCACTATGTTAGGCAACCCGATTTATGTTAGTATTGACTACATGATAATATAACAATATTGTATGAGTAAATCTATGCACTACAATCATACATAAAATCAAACAATTCATATCATCATAATCATCAACTGAAAACATAATCATAGTAGGATTATGTAAGAACTCACTATCTAAATCAAATAAAAGAGTTAAACTAGTTATTCTACTATGGTGTGTTTGTTGGGTTACTAGCAATTCCTTTGTCATCTCTCAATCATCCCATCTACGCCATCATTTTTTATGATGCTCTCCTTTCATCAAGTTCTAAGGGAAGAATAAATTATGCATCTACCTTGCAACAAATAGGTAATTAGTAGAGTCATTGTATATATCAAAAACTAATGATGCATAACTAACAAATATGAATCTACAATGTATAGAATTAATAAAGTACAACCATCATATAATCAGTCTATTATGTAAACTAATCAATATATTATTATCTCATAACTAGTATATGTCATAAAGCTCAAATCAAAGCAATAAAAATCAAATGATAACCATAATAATCCATGGATTCAAATGTTATAAAACTTAGGGTGAAATCAGGATGCAACACATTAAAACCTTTATAAAATTTGAATAACAAGTCTTACTTTCTCTCAAATATAATCCATCTCCTTGGTCAACTCTTTGGTATTTTCCTCAATAATTACCTTGATCGCAGCTATATTTTTGTCTATAAGTGTTTTGTTGTTTGTTTGTTTGTTTGTTTTTTCTTTGGGGTTGGTAGCTAAGGTTCATGGAATAGGTGTTCAATATTTGTATTAAGTTTCTCTATCAACTCTCTCTCTTTCATATCTAAACCATCCCAAATTTGTGGCCTCTTCTCTTCTATCACTCATGCTAGTCTTTTCATTTCTCATTTCATATTATCTATCCACCCATAAAGCCTCTTCAAATTAACTATTTCCCATTGAATATCTTTCCTAATCTCTTCTAATTATCTATTTGTTTCAATGTTGCATTATTACACCTAGGTGGTTAGCCTTACCAATGTTAGTCCTAGTTTCTCAATTGTACATGTGTGCATATCACACACTCTAAATCCAACTTCCTCTTCTTCTCCTATGTTTTTATCTTATTAACTAGGTTGAGCCAATGCCCATAAGATAATCTCATAAGCCAAGTCTTTGTTCTGATGTTTAAAATAGCCTTTAAAAAACCATGGGAAACATCTAATGCATTTTCATTTGGCAACAATCCCATTGATTTTGTTAATGTCATTGATCATGTACTCAAACTCAAATTTACTATCTAATGCATCCTTTGAATCCTGGAGTCTATTTTTGTAAACCTTATAACCCTTGCTCCATTTGGTTAGTAGGGTGCTCTTCACATGCCTCATCTCCTTCAACTTGTTTCTCTTCAATGTGTGTTTTCTCTGTGTGGTTTTATTTTATTAGTTATGTACCACCTCCTCATACCTTTATTCCAACATATATAGTTGTGTACACTAACTCCACATATTTTGGACCTTTCATGCATATATTTTTCCTCTCGTATTTTAGATCATGTTTTGGCTCCATTGCAACTTACATAAATTCTAGCTCTTCCATGCAGCAGACCCCCTGATCAATTGGGTTATGTATACTTAGTATTTTCAAGCTCATACTTAGAGTCACTTCCTCTAGTTATCCTATTGCACAAAAAATCACCCTTTATTTATTAGATTCAATATCCCTTTCTCTCATTTGATCTAGAGACAGTTGTTATTCTCTCTGAGCTAGGGTTTTAACTTATGCCTCCTTTTGAATAGGGCATTGTCTTTACGCAACACCTTGCATTAGTGATCCAAACAAGGTTGTTATTTAAATTGATGCTCCATCTCTTTGATATGTTGGGGTAATCCTTAATATGATAATGAGTTAGCTTCAACTATTGTAAATTTTTGCTTTCCCTTTCTTTCAACTCCATGTATTTTCTACAAGTTTCTCAATCTTTCATCTTATTTTCAACATGTTGCTTCCTCATCAATTAACTTAGCGTCCTCATTGATATTGTCTTTTATAGAACTTTTCCCTTGTGTTCTTCCTAGTTTTTTCATAGATGGATTCAATGTACACAATATATTATAATTATCTCATGACACTCCTATAAGAAAAAACTTGGTTTAATATCCATGCTCTCACCATTAGACTATTCATCTTTGAATGGCTCTGACTTCCCTGATAGGATATATTTATTCCATAGTATATTCATATGCTCATATCTTTTCCATTTTGACCATAGCCCTTGCAAAATATTTTAATTTACTCAACACACACTCAAGCATTACGCATACACCACATATTGAAGCTTAATTCAACTAGTAAACCTCCCATTTTAATCTAAAATACTTATATTTACGTAAGAGTCACATTATTGGATGTGGTTGTTTTAGCGACCATATCTTCTAATTTGTAAGTCTCAAAGTTAGTGCATTTTTATTTGAAGTTTCATTTTCATGAAAAACTATATTTATAGTAAGATGTACCTCCTATTATACAAATCATCATTTTCAACTATCAATCATGTATGACCCTTTCAAGCATTTAATTTCAATGTGCCATGATTTTTAATCCATAGCTTAGATTTTCGGTGAAATTTTCACACATTAACTTTTTTTGTTTTAAGAATCCAAATCTTTAATCATATTTTTTTTATACTATAGAAAAATAGTTTATTTTATTTCTCATTTTCACACAAAATTATATCAAAAAATTGTTTTTATTTTTTTATTTTTAACCATGTAATTAAATGTACTCAACAAACATTTTCTAGTTTCTTTGAATGGTTCAATCCCTTGTGAAGATCTAATTAAAGAATTGTGCCACCACATTATTTCATGATGGCTTTGAGCCTAAACCTCCAACCACTCATGAGCAAATAATAACTTACAATTCTTAAATGATATGTTTTTTTCTAAAGTTTTTACATTTCAGAAAGATATTGTTAAGTTTGTTGAAAAGAGTATGACCCTTAAAAGGGAAAAAAAAGGTACTTTTCTTACAACTTATATATGACACGTATGGCTCAGTGCAATCTTGAAGGGCTCAATAATTAATATGCCACACAACCAGTGTGCAAGTTGTGTTGGACACAATGAAAAACAGACCAACTCTTTTCAATTGATGCAAGACTATAGATTCGGTTAAGATGCTTCTACATCAAGTATCAAAATCTATTTTTTCAATCTAATATTTTGTAAAATTTTAGGGTGAGCGCTATGCTTCAAGTAATTTGGTGGTCTTTTATATTTTTTTAATAATCTCAAAATATTTATTTAAAATCTTAAAAAGTTATAATTTGCCAATTGTAAGATTCAAAGAGATAAGGTATCAACAGAGTTCTGAGTTTGTCAGGTATTTTTCAAGGAATTGTTCTTTGTTTTATTTCTTCTGAATCTAAAAATATTTTAGAAAATTAAAAAAAATGAAAAAATCAGTTAAAACCTCTCCATAAAACTCAATTGAATATGAGAAGCATCGCGAAACGTGACACAGTCTGCAGCGTCGTTAAAGAGGGTTGGTAAGTCATAAAAAACATGTGAAAAAGGACATCTGGAATTGTAAAAATGTGTTAGAAAGGTGCCAAGGGAGACCTTACAGTTACACTTTAGAAAATCAAGAATCTCACGCTCATCTGAGCTGCTTCGGTTGAGAAAACACTTAATACACTCAATCTCCGATCTGAGATGCCTCATCCCCTCCGACTTGTTATGGATTGGGAATCGCCATAGAAAATATGTGAGGGGTATTTGGCTAAGCTCCTATAAGATAATGTGCGAGACCAAGTTTATGCCACAGCAAAAATATGATGGCCTATAAATATATATCAATTTGTTTATTTTTTAAAACTTCATGGTGTATAAATGTAAACTGAATGTTAATATCTGTATAATTAGATCTAATATTTTTGTATAATTAGATTTAATATTTTGTTAATTAACTTGAAGATTTCATACACAGTTTAATATTTTGAGTTAATGAACGCTATATTATATAGTACGATTGTTGATTTTATTAAAAAGGGGTATCATGCATCAAGTCCATATAAGGATTAGAATAGAATTGAAATATATTTTAAATATTTTGTTACTTTTTTCACATTAAATTTAAATTTAGAGAGAATATTTGTATCTAGTGAATTAGTTGAAGGTAAGTTTTCCTTTTTTAACATGTATATGAACCATCTATTAGTAGTGCAAAAGTATAATATAGTTCATTTTTTTTATAGTAGATTGTATATAATAGATGGTGAATGCAATCTAGAAATATATATTATGTTGAAGGAGTATAAATTATTTGACAAAATATTAAAGCATAGCAAAGAAGGATAGCTTTCAAATAGTTTATGGAGATCAGACATGAAATTCTAAATTAGTCATGTATGTCAACTAAGAATTAGTTGATTGCTAATTGTTTGGGTATTTGTAAATCAATTTATAACTACTTTTAAATTAAAATAATAATATTTATATAAACAATTAGTAGTGTCCAATCATTGATTTAATTACTAATGTGCCCAAAAAAAAAATTGTCAATCAAATTCTTAAGAATCAGCGCAAGAATCTTAACCCCTTATCACTACTAGTGGCCTTGACAGTCATATCTTCATGTCAATCCATTTGATGCCATTAAATGGCCATGATTGTAACTTAATATGTGATCATAACTATTAAAGCTTAGATTTTTTATCATTTTAGGAGCATATAAATGGTGCCTCAATGGTTTTAAATGGTTTGGACCATTTTCATCCTCATAGTATTCGCGATGATTATTGGAAGATTCATTGAAGGGGAACGTGTTCATGTATTCTCTTGTCAACGGGGCATCAACAATCGACAATTTTGACGAAGAAGAAGAGACCCATACAGATATTTGAATATGATAGTAAATAATTCCCTATACAAAGAAGAATATATTTATATAATATAATTAATTTTCTTCGATAATATAAATTGAGTGAATAAAATGAGAAAAATATTTGTCTTTATCATGAAAACATGTACTAGACCAATTGAAGATTGTCATAACCATGACAATATTTTAATTATGTGTTTTACTTTGGTATACATCAAATACCACTTGTGACACTCCATGTTTAGGCTTCTCCATATGAGCTCATATCTTAGTTAGATAGAATGCAATTACAATAGTTTCGTTCGCTTCAAGGTGAAAATTTTTAAGACATGAAAAAAAAAGTTATGAATAATTATAATTTTATCTTAATTGGTTGGCCATGCAATTATAACAACACCATCTACTTCAAGGTGAAATTTTTTTAGATGTACACAAAATTAAAAAATTAAATCATAAATAATTATAATTAGAAAGTCTAAAAAATAATTACTAAGATTGGTACCAATTAAACATAGAGTCACCAATTTCATAAGTTAAATAAGTCCTATCTGATAGCATGCCTTGTAACTAACCAATTTTTTCCCCATAAATATCATTAAAAAAATTTATAGTTATTATACTCTAAAATTAATCATGGTTAGCTACAAAACTATAGCTTTCTCATTCTTCAATAAGAGTGGATATCCCACCAAACTATATTCATTGGCATGCATTCTAAAGCCACAAGAAAATTTGAAACTTCTTTAATTTATGCTTTTAGCAGAAAATAGGGCCTACCATAGTTATTCTCTAACCATCTTACAAAATATAAAATGTTGTCAGGGCTCTCAATGTCCACTTGATAGAACATCATGTTATTTAGGCCTTGTTTTTTAAAGGTTTTTGTTGCCCACAATATTTGATAGCCATCTCTTGCAGTTAGCACAAATGTAAGGCCCTTTTTTTTTTTCAATTTACAGAGAATATTAAAATTGTTTCTTTTTTATTGCCTCTATCACCACTACAAGAGTAACCAGTTCCTCCAACATACCTATTTCTATTTTTTTTATAACATTTACTAGTGCTTATTGAATCTCAATTTTTGATCCCTATCTACTAGACTATCTTAATTTAACTACTTCAAAAAATCTACAACATCTAATACTTCTTTCTCAATTTCTATCTTTCAAACTTTTTTATTTCCCACCCTCAAGCTCGACAACCACTTCTCATCTCATTTACCACAACCATACATCCCCATGCAACATCGACACCTCACATTGACTACCCATTTAAGTATTTAAAATTATTATTATTTATTTCATCTTTTTTATTTTTTAATATATATTATATTTATTAAAATATAAATAATTTAATGTTTTTTAATTACATAATTTTTTAATTTTATTAATAAAAATATATTAAATTTATTATTTCAAATATGTTGATTAAGTTTTTTCTTTTTATTAAAAATTGAAAAATTTAAATATATAATAAATTGATTATTTTTACCTATAAATTTTATTCCCAATTATTTTGGATCAAATTATTTTAACATAAAAATTTATTAGTATCATCCACATAATCCACATAATTGTCTATCATTCTCTTCATCATAGATATCAATACCTTAAAGCCTTAATTTCAGTTCCTTTGAGATTCTCAATTGTTAATATTATATATCCATAAGCAAAACAAAAAAAAGTTCATTGTTAAAAACCCTCACATCAGAATTTAGATGCTCATTTCTGCCTCACTTTACCATTTACATCAATCTTCCCAAGCCTTTTCATAACCTTAGGAACATGAAGAATTAAGCGAAATAAAACTCACCTTCTCTTATCCATTTCTCCTTTATTTCTCCTATCAATTTATTACTTTCCATCTTTTCGATATATATATTTCCTCTTCAGTGAATATAAACCTATTTTTTTATGTGTATACATTTCCTTATCTTTGAAAGGACATATTTAATAATTTTAAGATTTGAATATTTAATAATTTATTTATTAATATAAATTTTATTTTTATTTTTTTAATTTATTTTTTAATAATATTAATTTATAATTATTAAAAATAATATTTACTATTATTTTTATTCATTCATTTATTTATTTTAAATCAATAAATAATGAAACAAGGTTTTGGAATAAATTGTACATCAGAATTTGAAATAGCTAAATAGTAATTTTTTTTCTTATGATACCTATTCTCCAAGAAAACATAAGTTTATTTTTCTCTATCACAAAAATCTTCATTAAAAATGCAAATTCTGATTTTATTTCTATTTGTGACGTGAAACAAAAATTTGAAGGAAAAAAAAAAGGATAAAATTAGGAGGAGACTATGAACTAGGTAAAATCTTAAGCAGGGGGACATTATCAAAAATGTACCTAGAAAAAACATCAAAACTAGTTGTACATTGACATAAAAGTAGTAGCCAAAAAAAATACCTCAGCGTAGATTTTAGAGAAATCACAACCATGTTTAAATTAAACCACTATAGTGTTACAAAATTCTACGATGCATTTCTCGAATGAGAAAAAAATCAATCTTCATGGAATATGTAAAAAGAGGATCTATGCCAAATTTTATTGCAATCAGTAGACTTTTATACAATGGGGCCATGTTTTATTTTATAACGCTGTAAAATATTGTCATGAAATTGAAGTAGTTCATAGTGACCTCAAACATGATAATCTATTACTTGATGAATATAATAATCTAAATATTTTTGATTTTGGGATTTGTTTTATGGTGTCAAATGATTAGAAAAATATGATATAGAAGATAAAGTGTCAAAAACTTGACTACATGCCCCCTAAGGTTCTTACATTAAGAGAAGGGTATGAGGGGATTGTGGTCAAAAGAAGGTTTCTTTTAATAGCTCACAAAGATTGCCCACACTTATAAAGGAGAAAGTGGATGCAATCTGTAGATGGGACAAGTGTAATTTTTTATTTAATATTTTTATGTGTTAACAATTTTTGTCATTGGACAGAGCAATAACATGTCAAAACCTTTCACCAATTATAATATAAATAAATTTTGTTAAGAAATTTATGAACATTGTTTACTTATAAATTTATTGGTAGACAATACATAATATAATACAAAGTTATTTTTGGTCTAATAATATGTACAAAATAGTAATAAAAGCCTCATTACTATTAACTAAGCTAGATAATATGTGTAAAATACTTACAAGTGCTCAATTACTATTAACTAAGCTAAATAATATGTACATAATAATAATAAAAAATCTTAATTAATTATTTAATTTATAAAAGTATGGTAAATACATAAGGTTTCGAGGCATATCTTAAATACTGTGAAATTTGATGATAATTGTTGAGAGTAAAACTTTAAAAAGTGCATGCACTAGTGAAAACAAACGTGCCCTAAAAATGATAATAATTAAAAGTGACATGTGAGTGACATTGAAATTTTTATAGGATGACAAAAAAAATACAAAAATGATTTTGATAATCACATTCCCCTAGTGTAGATCTTTAATTCTTTAAATCTTTTTTATATTTTGACATTTATAACCTACAAAGCAAATATCTTCTCCTTGCCTTAAATTGACAACATTATTTGAAGGAAAGGAAAACATAAATATTTTAGGCCCTATGTTGAGAGTTAGCTAAAGTTTTAAGATTCATCACTAAAGTCTTGAGCATCATATACTTATCAAGTTTCTATAATGAACAATATTGAAAAAAAAACTATTACTTAATTGTAAATAATTCTAGTAACATAGAAAACCTAGGTCCTGTAAAAAATGTTCATCATTGGAAATACTAACTTCAGAAAATCATAAATTCTCTAATGATTGTTTGATTCATTAAAAAAAATTGACCATTTAAAATCAAAACCTAAAGTTGCACTTAAATTTAGATGGCATATTTTTTTGAATTTTCAAATTTAAACTTGGAATTAAAGTCAATAAAATTTAAGGTGACATTAGAGGTCCAAGTTTAGGGTGACATTATGGGTTCAAAATTAAGGTGAATTTAGATCCAACTTTAAATATGTTTTTGTTCCTGTAGACCAATTTTGACCCCCAAGGTCAAAAGGTCAACCCCTATAGGTAAAAAGTTGCTTGTCATGTCTTGTTAGTCTTGTTCAAATATTTGTCATGCTTTATGTGGTATTCAAAGGGTATTTATAAGGTTTTGTTAGTAAAATTTAAGTTTTATTTGACAATATTAAGGTAATGTCTTGTATTGGCCTTGTGCTAGTCTAGTCATGTCATGGTGTAATGAGGCTTGGTCAAATGGTGTCATAGGGTCCTTAGTTTCTTATAAAATTATTTTCATGCCTTCATTATGTTGTATAAACATGTCAAACTTATTTGGATAAGTTAAGGTTATTTTTCAAAAATTTAAGGTAAAGTTTTATGTAAAAGAAAAGTATTTTTGGATAATACCAACATGTTTCAAGGATAACCAAAGTGAATAATCCATATAGTACACTTTACAAGGTTATTTAAGGAGTTATATAACTGTCATATATGTTAGGATGTTAGAAAGTGATCAGTTTCTTATAGTTCAACACTAAAGAAGGGAGTTTCACTCACTTGTATGGACTTAGGATTCTCACTTTCAAGTGAAAAGAGTTCATAAGTGTTTTTTAATCTTCCACATATCAGATTCATTCTTGGAATGAGTTTTTGGGTCCCAAAAATTCAAAATTTGCTTCATAATCTCCAACACTCTTTTCACAAGCTATCAACTTAGGTAAATTTCATGTAGATGGTACAACTAACACACACACACACACACACACACACACACACACACACACACACAGAGAGAGAGAGAGAGAGAGAGAGAGAGAGAGAGAGAGAGAGAGAGAGAGAGAGAGAGAGAGAGAGAGAGAGAGAGAGAGAGAGATTAATGGTTTAAAATTTTTCCATAGTATTGGGTGATATAAATATTTAAATTTATGTCATTGTTTTGTAGATTCATTCCCCCTCCTTTATGAATAATCATGAAGAAGATAGGCTAGTCTAAAAAGCTAGTCAACCCCATAGGCTCAATTTCTCTCCTTGAAATGGTAGTTTGAATATGGTTAAATGCATTAAATTAATTTATGAGGATATATGTTACATATTAATACATATTCCATCATTTTCAAAACCCTACTTGGCACATGTGGGATCTATTTAATAAGAAATTCCCATTCTACATAGTTTGCAAAGTTGACTATCATAGTTCATTATTTATTTCAAGGTATTCAACAGTTGAAGGAATGGAATGAGGATATATATACATGTTTACACTCCTTAAAATTCAATTATATATCCATAATTTATTATCCATTTCTTCATTCCAACACCATCGTCTCCAAGCAATATGCAATATTTTCTCATTTTGAAGACTGTGTGTAAGCTACCTCATAACAAAGTGAATTGAGGAGGTATTTTTTTAAATTTTTAAAGGATATTTATAGTCCTAATATCATTATTTATTTAAAAATATAGTGGATACATAATCCCAAACTCAAGAGACCAAGCTTGCATCATGAGAATGCTTGAAACCATCAAAATGTAGACGTACATGTCTACAGACTTGTATGTCTATTTTCATGTGAAATATAATAAAACATCCATCATAATTTGAGTTTTAATAACCAATTATGAAATAAACTTTTTTTTTTATATGATATAATAGGTCAAAGATCAATAGATAAAGTGTGAGTGCAATACCTAGTGATCAAAACACCTAAATCACTACCTACAGGGATAATTGGTAAAATTGAGTAATGAGAAACCGTGAATTGGCATGAAAAGTGTCTGAAACATACATGTTAAATATGAATTAAACCTATTCAAATAGAATTACAAACTCCCACAATGATCTTAGTGGATGATCAAGGCATTAATGAAGTGAAGAGTACAAACTGACCTGCAAGCAAAACATGAGAGAGAGAATGTCTTCAAGAGATGATGTAGGGTCTTGAAAAGTTACATTGTTACAAAAGTGGATAGATGAGTTATAAAAAAATTTAAAATTTTCATTACAATCCTAAATATTTGTATGAAGGTGCTAAACTCCAAAATGTCAACAAACACTTGAATGACTGCCTATAGGTTGTTTTGAATAACTCATGTGGTTTCCAAACTTGAGAAAATGATGCAAGGTTTTATATGATAGCCTATAGTTTAGATGAATGAAAAAAGTGAATTAATTCATTTTAAATAAAATATAACTACATAAAAATATATAAATAATGATCTAACAAATTCATTTGAACCTGGTAAATACACACATTCAAATTAACATACTACAGGCTTGCCTTATTAATGGAAGTTGCATACTTGGTTTGGTTAGGAAATAAGGTATGAGAGGAAATAAAGTCAAATTTTATTGATATTATAATGCTAATATGACATCTCCGCATGGTACTCAGGTTCAAGAAAGATAATGCCAAGATTTTGGTAAGTCTGATTAGATCAAGTAGGCCCAAGCCTATAGACTACATAGGCTTGTGTGTATACTTTGTGATGTATGTTGGTTTGTGAGGATGATACGGGAGAATGAATAATAAATTTATATTATATAAAATTCATTGTAATTTATTATAAAGTTTTAGACCATTCAATAGTGAGGAAAAAGTATATTACTAACACTAAGGTCACTAGTATTGATTTGCTTGAGAACCCTAGCATGAACCAATAGAAGCTACAATAGGATTAGAGGGTAAGGATGGTAGAGATAACATTTTAAGAGGTCAAGGTGTATGTTACATATCCAAATATTTAATTTTCAACTTAGACCAAGCTCCAAAATAACACTTTTAGACCTATTTTCTCTTCTAGCCTTCATACACATTATCAACAAACCTAAGCTGCAGTTTGAGATGTTCATATATTTCATGAGAAGATGAATGGTGTCCAATTATCTTATGGGTTATTATTATTTTATATTATCTTAAAAATTTAGGCATTATTTCTCAAGTTAGTGGCATCACTTTTATGAATCATTGCTAAGAGTGCAAAACACTCACAGGCTTCCAAGGAGCACTCTCATGATCCAATGGAAGAATGAAACCTTAAAATGATTTAATATGGATTTTTTCAATGTGTTAGTAAATTTTATTATTCTCATAGGTCTCATAAACACATAATAAGCTATTTATTAACGCGTGGGAAAGTACAATTGTGCAAAATGGTCATAAATGCATGGTTGTAAGTTGTTTGTGAGTGAACAGGGTATGGATTAGATCCCAAACCAAGTACCTAAGATTTTTAGGCATGATAAAATGTTTAAAAATATTATATTCACCTCTATATGTATCCCAATATTATATATGAGACAACCCAGTCATCAATTTGGCTAAGAAGGTGAGAATGCACTAGTTTGCAGGTCAAGGATCCTATCTATAGACCTAAAAATGCAAATGGAGACCTAACTCTCAAATTTTTGAGTTGCTTGATGATGTTTCAGGCATAAAAAACCAATTATAAGCTTCATAATCTTCAAACTTCTTTCCAAACACTCCAACTATCTGTCAAGCCTATTCAAGCACCTAGATTAGGGTTTTGACCATTTCATGGTTCTTATATCCATGCAAGGTTTAAGGAGATAAAAATTAGCATGGAGGATGGTCAGGGGATGATTAAAGTGAATTAAATACTTATTCAAGGTTTCACATGTTTGGGATGCTTATGGAGCCAAAACTCAATTTCTAGGCTTAAAGGGCTAATACAGACCTAATTAGAGAGAGAAAATGTACTAATAAGTGTAATTATACTTAGATTTGGGTCCTAAAATTTGGAATGGAACTATAATTAGATACTAGGTTCTCAAAAATAAATTTATTTTTCCAATATAATTTTTACATTCTTATATATAAGGAGGGTTGCATGATTTATGGGCTACAAGGAAGTGAGGCCAAAGGAGAGCTTTTAGTACAAAATGAGATCTTGGTGAGAGTTTGAGACCACCAAATGAGTTGTTTTAGGTCTTTTATATTATTATTATGCCTCTCATGAATAAATATTTACTTGGTAAGGACAAACTCAAGATTTGACACTTGTAAGGTGAAACATGGTAGAGCTAAAGATTTTCAAGACACCTAGAGAGTTTCTTGATGATTAGCACTGAGATGCCGATTTGAGGATCTCATAAGTAGATGAAATGTGTAAATATCAGATATATAATGTAACTCAACATAACTTGATGATGAATAAGGAAACTTGTCATACAAAGGGAAATTTTCAAGAACAAGTCAAGGTGTCAATTAAGGTTTGAATCTCCTATGCCACTTGGAAGAGGAAATCATCTTCAAGAGATAAATTAAATTCCTTGGAAACATGATGGAGATGTTTCAAACACTTTTATTGAATGTAAATCTCATGAGACACTTTTCACCTCTCTCTCTCCTACACCCTTCTCTCTTCTTTTCTCTTACTTTCCTATAAATTGAGCCTTGATAGGCTATGTATGTATCCTCCACATGGCTATGGTGAAGCCTTCCCCATTTTCAATCTTTTGATTAATGAGAAAATTTTATTTTACCTCCTAATTTGACTAGTTTTATTATGTGTGTGTCGCTAGTTGATCCTGTAAATTGATTAGATTTGGTTCCTTGACATGTTATCCTTTTCTAGCATTCATAATAAGTTTAAAACTTCTTTTCAGGTCTTGTGAAGTGTCAAAGTGATGTGTGAAAGGTTTAGTGAGTTATCTATCCATTCTTGTCACTATATGACCTCTTAAATAGTCCTCATAGCCCAAGCATATTTCAAACCCTTCATATGAAATGTTGATGTAGAGAGGTAAATTTGGAGTAGTGTTTATTTTGAGTTAGTCTCATGGTTGAAGTGCACTTACAACTAGTTGGTAGTGGTCAACATATTTAATGCATCTCTTCCATTAGAGTACGTTTCTCTCTCTTTTCCTATCAAGTTGGTAGATTAGTTTGTGAGCTTAAAGTATACATAAAGTGCATCTAGCCCTTTAACCTAGAAATTTAATTAAACATTATGCCACCCACAACCTAGGATTATCTCCATGTTACCCCAAACTTAGAAGCCTTGAACTACCTTCAAGGGATGTAGAATTGGGTGATAACTATTCCAACTTTAAATAATTTTAGATACAAATTTAAATATGAATTTAAGGTTATTCTAGCTCATCATAAAGGTGAATTTAAATATTAAAATTTATGTCATTTATATTAAATTTTTAATTGAATCAAACTAAAAAGTGGATTATTGTATTTGGGCACAAAAATTGCCACTGAGAATATATGGGAATCATATTTTTAAGTAGTTGAAATGAATTAAAAAGGGGGACATAATTATGCTGAATTGAGATGAAATTGAACATTTAAGGTGAATTTAAAGAAATTAAAGGTGAATTGGATTCTTATGGTAAAAAATGAATGAAAATTGGGCATGATGAATTACAAAAGTTAACTATAAAAAATTCATCTTTTCCATGTACATATTGTTTTCATAGTAATTTAATTATATGTTTTTATAATTATTCATTGTTGAATTGGATAAAAATAAATTTCATTATATGTTTTTATAATTATTCATTGTTTTTATATTAGGCATATTCATTCTATAAGGGGAAGAATAAATTGTCGATACTTTATATTATTCAACATTTCATATGTATTACCTTTAACTATTACCAATTCCTTTTTGCACACTCTAACCAATTATTCCAATGTGAAACCCTATTTCAAGAACACAAGTAATTATTAATGTGCATGAAAACTATACGATGAAGTTGATATTAAATATGGGATGTCAACCAATGCTCATACAGAACCTAGCATTTTACATGGTAGGATTTAACATTCAATATATAATTTAAGTGATTAGTGAATTCCTCTTCCCACTTTAACCCCTAGGTATCATATGAAGCATAAATAAATTATTTTATGTTGAAGCATAAATAAATGAATTTTCACATGGATAAGTGTTAATAATATTTTTGAAAGAGACATGGTAAGTAATTTGGATGATAGTGTAGTGTTTTACTCTATTTTTTTATTAAACATATACATGTTTATTTAATAAGTATCAAATTTGATATATCTATTCAAATTTTAGTATATTATATTTAAGCATAAATATGATTGTAGATCAGAATTGATTGAAATAAAAATGAAATTGGCAAGTGGCATATGATAAAAATAGTACGTACAACCAAATATAACATACTCATATTTTATTATTTCAAGTTGACTATAACTGATGCCTAATAGTGAAAAATAAAATAAGACATGACTATGACATCTCAAATCTAGAGGTAGGATCTATGTATATTTATGAACATGTTTGCACTTCCTACATAACAACACAAATCGGTTGTATCTATTGACTGTGAATTTATCCATGTTAATTTTGATGAATCTATGTTTGTTTATATATTTATACCTATGTATATTTATAGGTTTATTATTTTTCACTTTTATATATATATATATATATATATATATATATATATATATATATATATATATATATATATATATATATATATATATATATATATATGTCACATATAAATCATTATTTCCTTTACTTTGCCTTGAAAACCTTAAGGGTACCTGTGAGAGTTAGAAACCTTTAATATGAGAGGGGGAGTGTAATGGGTTGAGCTGACTCTAATCGCCCCCTTTGATTATTTATTAATACCTATGTATCTTAATACTCTAAAGAGACATTCAACCCACACATCATTCTCCCACCTAGAGTGATTAGGAAATTGTGCTCCTTGATTATATGTATGCATATAGAAATTTAGCTTTGATACTTGGCAATCCTAGCTCTTTACTTGATTTGAAATGATCTATACTTTATTTGAGACTAATCCTAGTGATTTAAAATGAATTCAGGAAGAATAAGTTATAATTTATCAATGTAAAATAGTGTAAAATATAAAGTCCAGATGGAAATCAATTCCCTTTGTGGTGAGGTTCTTATTTTATTATATAGTGAAGCCTTTTGAAAATTTACTGTAGTTGACTTTAAAAATTTGAAGGAAAAACCAAATGAATTTTTTTTTTTTTTGGAAGCTAGTCAATAAATGGTGTGAGGATAAGGTTTTACTATGTGGACAAGTCCCCAATAGATGTGGACAAGTCCCAGATAGTAGACTTGGTTATCTAGCATGGGCCTATCCTAAAAAATCAAGGGCAATTCGATTGATGTTGAAATATCATGAGAGATAATATAAGATATTTTGACCATTTGATTGGATATTCTTGTATATTAATGATGATGGAAAGAGGGTTCAATCCTACATATATAGGTAAATGACTATCAAAATGGTGAATAAAAGTCATGTATTTAGGTGTAAATTAAGTAGTTAAGATATGTTAAGAATTAACATTGTCAAGTACCTGTGACCATTTTTAGGTGTCTACATGTACATCTTATGAGTATTCTAGGACATTAATTTTCAAATTATCATCCAAATCATCACTTATCATCTTCTACTTATAGTCCTCATGCAACTCTCAATAAAGACTCTCTATCCCATCATGTTCATTGTTGTTTTAAAATCTAGGCAATATATTATAGTTTATCTAATTTTTTATAAGATGCTTATTAAAAAAATTTATAGTTTTCATGGTGAAAAGAGTGATCCATTTCAATCACACTACATAGAAGAGGCAAAGTTTAAAGAGGAACAATGGGAATGGGCTGTAGTGTTAGAGATACCAATTTATCACTTTTTAAGGTATACCCAAATAGGGATATTGATTTAGACCTTTAATCGTTGCCCTTATTCATAATGTCTAATTTTTCAATTGATACACCTAAAAATAAGCATATCCTTTTTATTTTGAGATCTCAGATGTTGATAGGAAGTGTAAAGTAATCAAAGTTAATTTTGGTTATCAATTATATTGAAGGAATTGACCTAATATAAATGGTAGGTACTATACATACATTAAGATAAGCATTTTTAGGTCATTTTTAACTTACAAAGAAATATATGGAATTGTATGATGGAGAGTTTAAAATTTTTAAATTGTTTAATGCATGGCCAATGAAAAATCCACTTCTTGCAATGTATGAACATTTTAGCATTTGGGATTTAAAATATATGATATGACCATCTACTATATGTGATATAGGTATGGGCCTATTTATTTTTATCCCCTTTAGTATGGGATGAAAAAAATATAAAGATTATGATATTACCATATTCACATTCCATGAACATGAGTGAACGTTAAATGTTTGTTAATGTTTGGATGAGTATTAGGATTTTGTAGTCTTATGCAGATTTGACTATGCTAAAAAATAGAATTCTTCCATGTTGGCATATCACTTGAACCAAAGACTCAAGTGCTCGCCAAAAGGAAAATAGAATATCACCAAATTCCGCATTATGAGATTTGTTCATGAAGAAAAGAATCAAATATTAATAATAGAATTAAATCTTAGAAATGACTAGAATAATTTCATAAAAAAAATAAAAATCCATACCTACTATATAATCCATGTTCAAATCATATATTTAGTCATCATGAATCTTTTGTTACATTAAAATTACAATGTTTTCCATTAAATAGGAAAAATATAACCCCACCTTATCTCCAAAAGACTAATATCTACTCCTTTCCCTTCTCTCTTAATCTTCAAAGCTTATTTCCTTCTCAGTGTCTACATTCTAGTTAGAATCAAAATATGTATGTAACACCTATTTCCTCAAATGGGATGTTAAGTCAGTGTATTTTAAAAAGTCCTAAACTAATTTACCACCTATTTGGATCCATCTATGCATATTTTAAAATGTTATATAATATCCCACATAATTCCATGTGTTTCTCATCATACATCGATCCTTGAATATTTGAAATATCCTTGTTTAGATGCCTTCCATTTATTAACTTTGTGTTAGTCATCTATATCACTTATGTTTGGTTCTTCTGAATCCATATAAAGTATGAATAGAAAAAACCATAAAAGTTAAAAGTCAAGTCATTTGAACAAAAGGAAATGATAAAAAGTCAAAAACTAATACTTAAAAGTCCAAGTCACACCAAAATATGTGATATTTATTTGGCACATCTCCTATTGTAGTTGAATCTCAAAATCCATAGCTGGCCTCATAATAGAGACGATGTCTATTGGGATGTCATAGGCTAGTAGATTAGGATAGGTCTCATTATTACATCTAGTTTATATTAATAAATAGTTTCACCCTTTGAGGTGGTGTTTTTGGCCTCCTCACTCAGTTGATATAATGGAATTTCACCACATGGCTTCATCTCACATACCTACTTGCTTACAACCTTACTGAAATGACTAAGTCTAAAATGACTTTTTTAACAAGCCCAAGGTTGTAGAATGTTGACACATGCCTCTAATCGAGGTTTAAAAATTGACTAAGTATCAAGATGCTTTAATAAAATGGATCCACTCACTGGTACTTGTGAATGACTACTCCATGGTGCCATGATGCTTGGATTATATCCCTATTGCTACTTATAACCCAAGTATTTATGATTGGTTATTGGACTAATGCTTGCAACATGGCACTCTCTAATTAGTTTTTGTTCCTACAAACTATAAAAATTTGATGGCATAGGATACTGAGTCTAGAGAATGATAGGTCCAAATGGTCATTGATTGGTTCCTAGCTTCTAAATATTTTGACAACTTTGACAGCTTTGGAGCCTAACATTGATAATTCACCAAAAGATATGTATAAACCATTTTACATGCATTGAGATTCATTAGGAAGATATTGTGTGTCACTAGTTGATTATATTAGGCACGAGAAATCTCTAAAAAACTAGGAACTCATCAAAACATTATTTGAGGCCTATCAATTTTAACATAGTGCCCCCTAAAAAAATCACTTGGAAAAAGGCCCAAAATCAACTAAAGATTTTTTTTGTTTGACTCCTATAGGCTCCACTAGTGCTCTATGTTCACTAAGAAGGTAGATGATAAGGTCTATAAGATTATAATAAGGATATTAATGTCTGTAAAATTCCTATGTCTGAAACTCACATGGGCCCAACTTCACACTCATTTGATTTCCCTTTGAATCGACTATGTTTTGATAATCCTATGGGTGATCCAAAGCTTTAAACTAAATTGGACATGGCCTCCACCATAATTACTAAAAATTATGGTCATTCTAAACACCTCCATAGTGTTCTTTCCTACTTAGTAGTTTTGACTAGTAGCCTTATGCATCTATTGGGCATGGAGTCATAAAATCCTTCAAAAAAATCTTTTTAATTTTAAAAATTTAACCCTATTGCAAACTACTTGGCCATTAATGAGAAAAAATTGAGGAGATGTTTTACCAACTTCAAGAATATTTTGTTTTTCATTCTCGTACCACCTCTAAATGAATTGAAAACACCCTTAATAAAATAGAAAAGGAAACACACAAACTATGCCAAAGGCACTTACAAGAAAGAGAACAACTAAGATAATGTGCAGTAACACTTGGAAGAAATAAAATGCAACTAACCTACCCTAGTTTAACCAATCAAAATGATATCTAAACAAAACCATTGACTGGTTGATAAAGTAGCTACCTTTTATCACCAAGTTATTATAGCTAGTAAGCTTGATGGAATCTATGAGAGAATAAAATAAGGTTAAATACATGTTGGTCTTGACAACCTCTTCTCCTTAAAAATCAATCTTTCCTCCATATTTCTTAAAGCATGAGTGATCATAATTGTATGATTATACCAATATTATACATGTTTAGGATCATCTTCACGTTATAAAGTAAACATGATAGGCAATGACTTCTCCTTGTTAGCCTTTATCTAAGATAAATAGGGGATAGGACATGTTATATTGATGGTATACACCTCACCAATATTCACCTTATGACAAAATTATACCTCTTCATAAGCTAATTGATCAAACTAAATGGATTTATATGCTTCTTGTGAAATACTTGCAGCATTGGATTCAAGAGGAAAATCATATTGCTCCTTAAAAGGTTGAGGCCAATAGAGGTATATCTTGTCTTTAAAGGGTGAAAAAGTGTTTAAAATTTTGATAAACCACCTTGAAGACTTCAAACAAATCATTATTAACTATAATTGATTGCTAAAAAGGTAGGTTTGAGGGACTACCTCTTCCTTATCTATTGGTTTAATCGACAAAGATGCCTTCTTAAATCTTGATCAAAGCATAGTCCCCTTATAGAAGAGTAAAACCTAAATCTAGGACTTCAAAAACGTCTTCAAATTACCCTTCTTGACTATCCTATTAAACCTAAAAATAATCTTTAGCCCATTCAAATGGGTCATTAGGAGATTATTCATCATGATCATGAGACTCAACACTCTTGGGTGAAAGAATGCCAACTCTTCTAAATTTTGTTGCAACATATATTGGAACCTCTTGCTAGTGACTTATAGGAAGTGTTGAATTGTTAAGATTCTTACATTATTTGATAACATCTCCATCATGTCGTCAATGGTCGTAAGCTTATTAAGATCTTTAGATTCTTTAAAAATGTCTAAATACGACTACCACATGTCATCAAGGTCTGTTGCAACCTCACTCACTACTACATGATCATCTTTTGGCTCCAAAAATCTTAGAAGCATTTCCTTTTCTAGAGAAATAGCCTCTGAAAGTTTACTAGCTATAAGTGATGCAAATTCTTTAGCCTCCTCAATCAGAACATCTCCAAAAGATTGCTTTACTTTTCCCTTGTGAAGAGGGCTATTGATGGTGATCTCTTTATCATACTCACTAGAAATGTCTTCATCATGTTCACCTAGAACATTAGTCTCTTCATTTGGCTACCCATATATTCTCCATACAATAGGATCTTCTTCCAAAAGGGAGATGGTGGGAAGGAAACAAATCTCATTATCTTGTTTACATCTTGAGAGGGTGTCTTTCCAACTAGAAAATTTGAAAGACTTATTTAGGAGAACTTGGGGAAGGGGAAGATAATATTATGCAAAGACTTATTCATTCTTCTCCATTCAGGAAATAGTCAAACTCTCACATTCTAATGTGCTTTGACCCATAACCTCCTCAATAAACACTTCTTCCTTATTTTGGGTACTTTCTTAGATTAACCTCCATGATGGAAAGGTTTGAGGTTATTAGGGAGGGATGAATGGATCTTGTATAGGCAAAAAAATTTCCTAGTAGTATATTATAGCCTGGAGTAGATTTTAAGAAAAATAAGGTTGATACAGGGAAGGAGGGGGACATAAGGCTAATTGTATAGATCTCATTGCCTCTCTTGGACTACTAACTTATCCTCTATATACTGAATCCATCCACCAATATCCAACATATAATTGGTTAGTCCTTGCTAATTTTTTTTTCTCAATAACTTCCCACTCACTCTTAAAGAATTGGAATGATTCCCTCATACTTTGAATAAGATGGATAGGGATAAATAAACTAATTTCTTCTTTTATATTAAGCTCCCTTAGATTTCAATGATAATATACTAATTTTCATTAGATTTTTTATAAGTATTTAGTAGTCATGTGACTATACTAACTAAGGGCAACATATTTTTGATTAGGATGATTGGAAACATAGGCAGGGGTGGGATGGAAGGAAGGGTAGCATTCTTGATAGTAAGTCTACTCATAATGATAAATAGATTCATATGGAGGAAATATAGGGTCATTGAAGGACTGATATGAATTAACATAGGGATTTTATGGGTCATTATACTATTTATAAGGAGGTATAAAATATAACTCCTCTCCATACCTAGCCACTAAACTCATGAGGAAAAAATAATGAAGAGATCTATCAATAATACCTTGAAAAAGGTACTTGGGTTACTAAAACCATTTGGTTGAAACTCAAAGTTGCCATTGATGTTTGAGGTCATACCTCTAAAGGTTGATGTATTGAAGGAAAAAACTAAAAATCCCTCAATAGATGATAATATGTCCCACTGGCCAAAAACTATTATCACTCAAAGTTGCACCCTTCAAGGAGGTGTTTTAGGTCTCCTCACTTAGTCGAGACAATGGGAACACTCCAAATTTGTGGATCACCTATAGTTGAAGTGGACCTCTAGAGAAGTTTAAATTCCTCTTAGTGAATAACTTAAAGTAAATCACATGAAAATAAAAGTGATAATGAATTCATAAAGCGAAGAAACAAAAATAAAAAGAGGTGATACACTAGAACACAATGACACCCTCTATCTACTTAAGTTTTCATAAAGGAAACCTTGGGAACTATAGCTTACCTGACTCAATAATGAACCTCCTAACATCAATGTTTCATAAAGATGTGCAATAATTTATAAAACCATTAAAACAAAAAAAATCATCACAAAACTAACACTGAATAAACACAAGGATACATAGACTATGACCTGAAAAAGAGATTTCACTTGCATTGAGGTGAGGTGAAATTGGGCACAATCAAAGGGGAAATACACTTTACCACAATGAGAGAATAAACAAGTCATAGAATACACATAGAATTCAAGTCATTGAGAGGAAATAAATATTTTTTCATTGATTCAAAGGTATAATAGTAGAAAAGGGGTCAAGGATGGATCAATTTCTGTAGTGTTTTTATGCATGAAAGAGTCCTCTCTTCTATTACAATTCTACATGCTTAAATAGGCCAAAATGGAGAGCTTGAGCTCTTGACTAGTCATACCCACTAATGAGGTGGTTAAAATTTTGAATGATGATCTAGGAAGGTAGTTTGAATAAGTGGGAATATCTTCTCAAGATTACCATGGCCATTCCTACATAATTATCTGCAAGTTTTCTTTTATCTTTTATGTTCTATTGGATCCTAATGCACATGTTACCATGTTGGTTAGGAGCAAATTCCATCACATTTATACCCACTCTACTAGTTTTAGTTATGTTACCATGATTTTAAATATTGGGCCACTCAAATTTTGATTCCTACAAACCAATTCGGTTACATAGTTCACTCATGAACTCTTCATAGTTTGAACAGGTGAAATAGGGTGTCAAATTTGCTTCAAGTAGTCGCAGTGTAGATGCTAGCAAACCCTTTCATAGTAGGCACCATCCACATGTATTCTTTGGGCTCATTTTTGGATTTTTGAATCTTTTGAGTACATTTCTCCTTTTCCCATGTCCTCAGCATTTCATAGACTCCAAGGCTTGCTCAAGGCTCACGAATGGTCCCCTTTCTATTTTCTTGATGCCCACCATCTGTTGAATGTGCCTATGACTATGGATTAATGGGCCTTCCAATTTCATGTGGTTAACCATAATTTTCACTTAGGTTACCTAAGGTCTGATAAGAGATCATATCCCATATCGCTTCTCATTTGTTAGGCACCTATAGGTGATAGTTTGCATTGTTGACTTGTATGAACCACCTCAAGACTCTAGGTCACCTAGATTTTGCCACATGGCATCATCTCATTATCTTGATATCTTATAAACCTAAACCTTTGATGATTACTTATTGAAAATAGACTAAATCTTAAAATATGTTTTGCACAGGCCTAGGGCTACTAGGAGAGTGACACATGGCTCTGAGTAATCCTTGAAACTTGACAAGTGTTGAAGAAAGAAAAGAAGCTACTGGTAAACCATCCTTCAATGATGAAGCTAGATTTTTTCACATGGCATAATCCTACTAACCCATTATTATGATAAAAAAATTTCAATTGCATAGATGATTCTATGGCCTTGGGTAGTTTGGATTTTTTCGCATAGCTTCATCCTGCATACCTACTTGCTTAGAACATTATTGAAATGACTAAGTCTAAAAGGACTTTTTAAACAATAACAAGGCTAAAAAATGTTGACATTGAAGAATATACTAATTATTGAGATGATTTTAAAAATGTTTTTCACTCACTATGACTTATGAATGACCACCTCATAGATCTAGGAGGTTTGGATAGGATCCATATTGTTACTGACAACCCTGAGAACCCATGATTAGTTCTTGGATTGATGTTTGTCATGTGACACTCTATGATTAGTTCATGATCCTATAAACTTTAATAATTTGATGCCATGGGAGACTGAGTTTAGGGAATGATAGGTCCCAAATGGTCCTCATTGATTATTTCTTGACTTCTAACAATTTTGACAACTTTGACACCCCAGGAGCCTAACATTGGAATCTCACCAAAAGCTAAATATAAACCCTTTTACATGAATTGAAATTTACTAAGAAGCTAATTCATGTCACTATTTGATTATATCAGGCTTGAGAAATATCTGACAACCTAGGAACCCATTAAGACATTTCCTAGGGTTTACCAATTTTAACATAGTCCCCCACAAAACCATCACTAGGAAAAAGGCCTAAAATGACTAAATATTTTTGTTATTCAACCACTACATGGTCCAGGAGTGCTTCATGTTCATTGGGAATGCCTTTAAAAAGATCGATAAGATTATTAAAATGTAGGGAAGATTATAAGAAGGTTGGGAATGTGCTCAAAGTGCCTAAGTACTAAAGCTCACATGAACCTAACCTCACACTTGTTTGCTTCCCCCCTCAAAATTGGTTGTCTTAATAAGCCTATGGATGATCTATAACTTTTAACTAAATTGGATATGGCCTCCCCCATGGTGACCAAAAATGGTCAATAGTTCTACCTAATTTCTCATGCAAGTACCTAAATCTTAAAAGTATATTGACGGCTCTATAAGGGGTCTTGAGGAATGGGGAACATGCCATGGGGAGTTAGGCTCTTTTTTTTTTTTTTGTAAAGAAAATTCATGGGATGATCTTAGTACTTCACTCATTATCCAACTATTTTGCATTTACCAATAAGGGTATCTTAAATATTTGTTGTCCAAACAAAATGTTAAGTGCTTGCACACTTGCTTAGTATGTCTCATTTCTAAAAAGGATTGTTACAACACCTATGTACAAGATTTTCATTCCCTATTTTAATAACATCATTCCTAAAAAACTCCCCTTGATACATATTACTTATATGCTCATCATAACTCTTTGGTTAATCTTTTGTGAGTTGTAGTATAAGACCTTAAATAGGAGTAGGTGTTCCTCAAAAAATTCCTTTCTCTCTAAGAAAATTTTCATTTTCATACATCTTTGGTAATCCTTTCATGATTTTTAGTGCGAGACCTTAGATAGTACTATGCCTTACTCACAAAAATTCTATTTCCCAACAAACAAATACCACTTGGTTATCTATTTGTGAGTTGTAGTGTAAGACTTTGGATAGGACTATGCCTTCCTCATAAAATATGTTTTCTTTATATATAAACTAAAATTCATGTATTGTCACAAAATAACTTTACTTTTTCATATTATTGACTAAAACAAACCATACATTTGGTTTTCCATTCTTATTTCCCATGTTTTTTCATATCTCACTTATTCGTAAATCTTTGTTTACATATTTTTTAATTCATTCACATACTTTAGTTTACGTATCTTTGTTTACATATGAACTTTGTTTACATTTATTTATTTACATATTCTTGAATTTGTTTACACTAGATATTTTTTCTTTATATCTTCATTTTCATTGTTATTTCTTATTTTCCACATCTTTTTCTATTATCTTACATTGATATTTTATTTCTTATTATATGATAATGTTCATTTACATTTTTCATGGTTGATATGCATTATATTTTCCAATTTCTTTTCCTATTTTTATTTATTCATAATTCACATTTTCAAAACTATTTTCCTTATTATTTTTTACCATGAGTTTATTCATATTTGCTATAAAATAATAGCACATAAATCATACATTTTACCATAGCATATATTAAGATCAACACATGCTATAAATTAATTAAACACATCCATAACATACATGAGGTATTATAAACCACACACACACACACACACACACACACATAAATGGCTCAAAATGATTGATATAATACCACATAATAACTTATTGTACAACAATAACTCTATAGATGTAGTCCACCCTACCTATCTAAATGTGGTCATGATATACTAATAATAGAATCATGGAACTACCCTCTATGAATAGTCTACTAAAGTAAATCTATACATGTTATTAGTCCCTCCATATATCCTTGTAAATGAACCACTCATCCCTACACCTAGGACAAATATTTAGACGTATCCAAATGTGTGTCTTGATATATAAATAATGACTACCATTCCTTTAGTTTTCCATCATCAAAAATTGGTGGTAATACCATATGGGCTTCATCAAATCATCTCCATAACTCTTGAGATACCACATAAACCAACCAAAACAAACTAGCATACATAGGTGATGAAGGAACCATGTAATCAATCATATATGTCATACCATGCTAAGATAATAAATTATCCAATATATCATGATGCACTCTCTCAACCATGGATGTCCACCTAACTTCATTTTTTGTAACATATGTAAGACACAGCCCAAAAGAACATCACATCTCACATATATATCTCCAATATACTACATTTATCTAGCATATATATTAGTCTATCACAAACTCAACAAAATATAAGTTACTTACCAATAAAATCATGGCTTCACGAGGGTTTAAAGCCTTTATAATTACTAGGATAAATCCCATGAGCATGATACAAAAACTATCCTTATGGTGGTACTTTTGGTGGTGGTTGTGGATATGTACACAATTGCATTAGAACCTGCCTTTGTCTCTATTGCCATCATGGTCACCTTAATATCTACTGCTATGTAACAATAGTCATATATCCTACTCCTCCAATTATCATTGGATCCCCTCACTGTCATCAACACCATCATCCCCTAGTATTTAATGACATGGCCATATCATAATAATTTCTATTAATACTCCTACATTTATCCATTATCTTGGAGGCAAGGGAAAAATAATAACCTTTTCATTATTTTTAATGGTATACACATTGTGTGTGTGTGTGTGTGTGTGTGTGTGTGTGTGTGTGTGTGTGTGTGTGTGTGTGTTAATTGAAACCCTAAACCTTATATTATTGTATGTATAATGCCCTACATGTTCCTTATCTATATAATATACTTTACATTTTGTGTAATACTCTATTATTATCTAATTTGATACATACATCAAAGGAGCAAATGAACCATCAGTGTGTATAATGGTTTGGGTAAGTGCACAAAGTTGGGGGACAAAAAGGGGCCTACCCATGGACATGATTTTCTTGAAATTTCAAAAATCTAAACTTCTATAGATAATTTGAGATGGCTATACTCAAAATTTGAAGATAGTATAAGAACATAAATTGTAGCATTTTGAGTCTAGTTTAGAAAATACTATTTTTTTGAAAAATGGTTAAGTATAACTAGGTCAAACACATAAAATTTAAAGATTAACTCATATTTTTGTAAATAAAATCTATTAGATAGATGACTGTGTGGCCCACCATTTTTTTAACATCATTTAATATTGTTTGAAACCCTTTGGTGAATATTTAGATAAGATGTTCTAGTTTTTTACCTTTATTTTTTCAAGAAATACATTTTTTTAATAATTTTTCAAGTAAATAGTTGTTGAAAATTGAAAAAAAAAATGGAAAGTCAAATGTGTGGCCTCCCCTAAGTATCTAAAATAAAAATAGTTCTTTTAATGTCTATAGAATTAGGCCTAGTTTGTGACCATATAAGTTTTTTTTCACTTAGAACAATGAAAGACAAATTACATAAACATGAATAGAATTGTATATTTTTAGCATGTAGTGGCCTGAAAAAGGAATAGTTAGAAATAAACATAGTTTGAACCCTTAAAATAGTCTTAAAATTATTAAAATAATATATTTGGAAAAGAGGAGAATGTGCCCATTTTCATGGTAATGATTTTTTGAATTTTGCTATTGAAATACATAGTGTATTTGGTGATGAAAGTTGAAACTTGTTGTTTTCTATCAAAAATCTTGGGCTTAACTATAGATTGATAGGTCCAAACCTTTAGCTTAGGAATCCAAGCAATTTTTGAGCCAAAATGCTTGATTTTTTATGTTTAAATTTTAATAACACATACATGTTGTAATACATACACATTCCTAATAATGTGTACATGTTACTAATAATGCATACACATTATGAGGAATGTGTACGTGTTCCTATTATTTTGCATGAAAAAGAACCAAAACATGTATATCAAGCCAATATTTACTTGAATCTAATATTTACTACTCTAAATGCTAATAAGGAATCCAAAATATAGTAATATAAATGTAAACTTATGATTTAAATTTATTTTAGTAAATATAAGAAATTAAGGTCATTTTGTATCTGATAGAATTGGTTTCATAGTTGCATGGCTTATGATGTGGAAAATGGTTTTTCAAAATCCAATATGGTCAATACTTAGGCATTTTCAAGGTCTAAGTATTGAACCTAGGGATTTTAGGGCCTAACATTTGTAATTGATGTTCATTTTTGTTAAAGATATAGTCATTTTCAGGTTTTTGTGCCTTATAATTACTTCTTGACATTTTTAGTAGTCTTAGGTTTGTCAAAATTAATGTTTTCAAGCCACTCACTTTGAAATTGATCCAAAGTTATATGATTAGGATAGCATAGGTCACATTGATGACCTACACACATCAAACTACCATTTTGTGTTAATTTCACTTACTCATCATCCCTCCCTCATCCCTGATCAATTCCTACTCATCCCTCATCACCCCTAATCACTCTCTCATCATTAATCATTATACCTAATCACTCCCTCATTGACCCTCACTAACCCTATTCATATCTAATCACTCACTTATCATCCATAATCACTCCTCTATTGACCCTCAATATCCCTATTCACTCCCTCCTCATCCCTCATTAACCCTAATCTCTCTTTCCTCATTCCTAATTGCTTCCTCCTCATTCGTCATCATCTTTAATCACTCCCTCCTCATCCATCCTCATCGATAATCACTCCCTCATTGACCTTCATTATCCCTCATCATATTTAATAACTCCCTTATCATCCCTAATCACTACTTAATTTAATATGACCAACCCTCATCATCCCGAAGCATTCCCTCCTCATCCCTCGTAATCCCTAATCAATCTTATCTCATCCCTCATCACTCCCTCATTATGTGATGTAAGTATATAATATAAAGGTATATTTAATTCCAATCATATATTGTTTAATCCATTATAATAGAAATTAACTCTTTTGTAGTACTTTTTGTGTTATCAATACCCATTTGTGATATTAAATTTTATTACTAAATGAATTGGATTATCTTATAAATTTATAATCAAGTAACATAATTACTAACAAAAAATAAATTCTAGATTTTAGCTCATTGAATTATCTTTGTTGCGTATCTAACTAGATGAAACTTTATTCAGTTTCACCTTTGGTAGTTTGGTTCAATGGACAAAAATTAAACACAAATATCGTGTACAATATTATAATTCCAAGAAGATTTGAATATATAAAAAATCATTTTGTGTTTCCCATTCCTTTATAACCTAAATATTGGTAAGTTTCACACATACACTCCTTGTGTTTGTAATTTATCCCAAATATTTTATCTCTTGCATGGGAAATAAATATTTATTCATGTTATCATACAAAATGTGAAATAGTTCAACATGATATAGATGTTCATCCCATGTTTTCTAAATATTAGTATTACATCAAGGTAGATTAAGAAAATGACATATTTAAATGGATTGCCGATACCCTTCAACATCTCAATGAATGAATTATATACATGAGTTAACCTAAAATGCCTAACCAACTACTTAGGAAACCTTTGCTTTGCTTTTAGGATTATTTTCCAGATCGATAGAGGTTCAGCACGAATATGATGATACCCAAACTTAAGATCAATTTTTGAAAAGACTTCTAAATCATTGGTATGGAATAAAAATTCCTTAATTTAGATGAGGATAATATTTCTTGACTTTAATCTTTCTAAGATTTTTTAATCGATTCACAACATCATGTTCCATCCTTATTTGGCACAAGCATAATTGGGCTTCTGCAAGGTAATGATTTGGGCATGATGTTTCCATTATCCATGATTTCATAGATCCACCACTTGATTTATTCATTCTCTAGAAATGATATGTTGTATAAAGAGGTTTGAGGTAGATGTAGTTAAGGGACAAAATCAATAGTATTGTTTAGTGTACAGTATGTAGGAATTTATTTAGGCGATTGAAAGATATCCTTATATTCATCTAATTTATGGTTAAATTATTTTGTCTTTGTTATTTTTCAACTAACCACACTAGGAAATGGTCTCACAGGGATGTTATAACATTGAATTGTTACCATCAAGAGTATACTTATTACTATAAATGACAAGATTCTTTTACTTCTT
Source organism: Torreya grandis (assembly GCA_037957365.1). Classification (NCBI taxonomy): domain Eukaryota; kingdom Viridiplantae; phylum Streptophyta; class Pinopsida; order Cupressales; family Taxaceae; genus Torreya; species Torreya grandis. The sequence goes on along the minus strand of JARHVA010008942.1, from coordinate 268,552 downwards.
GGCACTAATGACTGAAATCTTATGAACTACCTATGATATATGGTATTTTAGATCATGACAATATATCATAAAATTTCAATTATTTACTTCATTAACTACATATAAATAGTAAATATATAGATGACCACATGTAAAACATCACATACCTCTAATGGTGAGATGTCAAAAATAATTGCATCTTTAAAAGGTTTGATTTTATACACCAAATGACACTACTAGGTGATCCATTTCTCAAGGCCTAAACTAGACCATACACTAGTGTATGGTTATGGATGATGCATCAATTTCAATTTTAGTTTTTGAGCTTTAGGATAAATTAAATTATTTTAACTTCCATTGGAAATGATTAGGTGTATTGGTTAACCATTGATCTACATTTTTTAATGAAACAATATTTTGAATTCATATAATTTATTGTTGGGGGAAGTAGATATATTTTTAATAATGACCATATCATCAGGTTCATAATTTATTATCTACTTACCTTTATTTAGTGATAGATAACATGTACCCATTTCCTTGAGCTATGGTAGTAGAGAGATCATAGTGTGACACTCTTCATTGGATTTAATATTGAATTTATGAATTACGCACCATGTTTTCCAATATTGGACTACTTGTTCTAATCATTTGAAAATTATTTTCCACTCTCTGGTATGATTACTCAATCAATAAACATAAAAATAGAATGGCTTCAATGTAATTATTAAGAACATAAAATATCCTCATATGGAATGTAATTGATTAGTTTTAGGAAATCACATAGCTTGGTGATCCTCATATTTACTACCCATTTTTGGTGCTATGGTGGCTTTACTTGCTTCTCTTTTTACGGTGAATCTTCAATTATGAATTACATAATTTCTAATATGCCCATATTTTTTCATATGTGTTGAGTATATATGTTTCAAATTTGATTCCTCATCATTTTGATCACTATGTCTAATATTTTATGCTAGCATCAACTCTCTACTTGTATCTCCTATCATTGTTAAACCCCCAAAAAATACCACTATCCATTTGGACCACCAATTTAATGAAAAATATACTAATGTCCTAAAAATTAGACTCATTTTAGCCTATGCTATACAAAACCTAGTAGATCATGTTAGTTTATTCGTACAAGCCATGTTTAATTCAAATTTATAGGATTTTCCCTAGTCAGCCCATATACCCTATAACCTAGTGTTGTCCACTTCTTGCATAATGCTTTGTTTGACTCTAATTATAAGGATATCCATAGGATAAAAAAGTATATTATGATAAAGGAACCACATAAATCCAAATAAACGGAAATAATATATAGGTGATCCTTAGAATTACAAAAAGTACCTATATAAAAAAAAACATGTAGCCATTATCCATAAACTTAAATTCACCCCCAAGATTCTTTATAGGGTCTTTATACCTAAGAAGTAAAATTTTGTTAAATCGCATCTTTTAATTTTTTTAAATTAGATTCTAGCTTTTATAATGTGCCTAACCAACATTGTATAAATGTTGTGATAGATTCTAGACTACTTGCTATGATCATTTGATAGACAACATTAAAGGAGTTAAAGATGATCATTTGGCATACATCATCAAAGGATTTAAATATGATCATTTGATAGACATCATTAAATGAGTTAAATAGTTTGGTTTGTCGAACAATAACAAAGACAAATAATTGAGCCATGCCTAAATCATTGCCTTCCTTGCTTGTTTCATGCCACATATTTAACTCCTTATACTAACATAAGGTTCTTGTACTCTAAATTTTGTTACTCACTCAATAAACATGATTTATTATTTTGATACACATGTGTCCATTATATATATATATATATATATATATATATCACAACCTTTGTAACTTCACATAGTTACATTAAAAGTTTTTCATTATGCAAGGTTGAAAATAATAGTGCTTAAGCCTTGACAAACACTCCACTAACAATCCAGGCAATTCGCATCCAAAAATCTCATAAATATCACCATATATATGGGAGATAAATATTTCTTATGTCTGAAATCCTATTCTAACAAACTTTTCCTCTATAAACTTGTGTATCCTATCTTCCAGCCATCTTTCAAGGTATCTTTGACCTAAAAACCCTATTAAAATATTACACATCCTAGTAATTAAACCATTATTAGAAGTGATCCATATAAATTCTCATCAGGATATGTTATTATTTTAATCAAGTTACTATGATACTTGTAATATATGCAGTGATCGATACATGATAATTTGATGGTTCAAACTATTTTAAATTGTATTTATTCCAATTGTATACCTAAAATAGAGTGACTAAATTTCATAATTCATGAATATAAGAATAATTTCAAAGATAACCTTGTATAAATAAGAAAACAAAATAATTATTATTCATACAATTAGTTATAAAAAATTTATAAGGCTAAGGATAATTATTTTTATAAGAGACATTAATTCCAAAAATTTAGTGCATCAAAATAACCAAAAATAACTAACGTATCTTGTTACAAGTGCTAGATGCTTATACATTTAAAATGAATCTTTGGCTTCTCATCTCTTCAATTCTCTTACTAATTTGTCATAGAAAATTGTTCAACCTTCTATTTTTTTTTACTTACATGAACATTTAGAAAATACAAAATATATATGTCTCACATATATAACATCAAAAAAAATGTGAAATATCATTTGTAATCCCTTACTAACACTATGTATTTATCTTAGGAATAATGATACCTTTAATAATACCTTGCTTAATTTTGTTGACTAAAATATACCCAAAGGCCTCAACAACAAGAATATATCGATAAGAAGTAATTAAGCTATTGTACCCACCATCAAAGTATTAGATGTAGTAATTGAGGATGAGGAGGGATGAGGAGCGATTGAGTAGAGATGATGAGGGAGTTATTAGGGATGATGAGGGAAGGTAAGGGTCAATAAGGGAGTGATTAGAGAGGATGAGGGAGTGATTAGGGATGATGAGGGATGGTGAGGGTTAATGAGGGAGTGATTAGGGGTGCTGAGGGATGAGGAAGGAATGATTAGAGATGATGAGGATCAATGAAGGAGTGATTTGAGATGATCAAGGAATAATTATAAATGATTAGGAATGGTGAGGGTCAATAATTTAGTGGTTAGGATGATGAAGAATAAGTAGGGACTGATTAGGTATGATGAGGGAGTGATTAGGGATAATGAGGGATGGTGAGAAGCAATGAGTAAGTGATTATGGATGTTTAGGGAGTGATAAATATGATGAGGGATGGTGAGGGTCAATCAAGGAGTGATTAAGGATAATGAGGGATGAGGAGGGAGTGATTAGGGATGATGAGGGATAGTGAGGGTGAATGAGGGATAAATTAGAGATGAAAAAGGAGCTATTATATATGATGAGGGATAGCGAGGGATAATGAGGGAATGATTATGGAAAATGAGGAATTAGGAGAGACTAATTAGGGATAATGAGGGATGAGTAAGAAGTGGTTAAGGATGAGGGAGGGACAAGATGACTTGCACACATCAAACAACCACTTTGGATCAAGTTTAAAGTGATTGTCTTTAAAACTTTAATTTTGACAAACCTAAGACTCCTAAAAATGTTAAGAAGAAATTTAGAAGAAAAAAATACTTTTAAAATGACTATATGTTTATCAAAATTGACATCAATTGCAAAATTTATGCCATTAAATCCCTAAGTTCAATACTGAGACCCTAAAAATGTCTAAGTAATAACTAGTTGAACTTTGAAAAACTATTTTCCACATCGTAAGGTATGCATCTATGAGACCAACTCCATCAGATGTAGAGTGACCTTAATTTCTTATATTTACTAAAATAAATTTAATGTATAATGAAAAAAATGTAACAATATAAATATAAGCTTATACTTCACAATAGGAATGCATACACATTACTCATAATGCATGCATGTTCCCCATAATGCATACACATTCCCCATAATGAGTACACATTCCTTATAATAGGTACACATCACCATAATTCTTATGCATTCCCCATAATGCTTACACATTATTAGGAATGCGTACATATTCCTAGGTTTGGTGGTTCTAATCCTGAATTCAAGTAACACATACACATTATGACCATAATACATACACGTTATTATCATAACATGTATGAGTTAGTGTAAATGTCCATGGAATTATCCCAAAACTCTATGCACATACCCATCTATTGTTTTCCATCTTATTATAGTCTGTATAATGCTTTAGATCTTTCTTTTCTATGTAATACCCTATAAATTATGTGTAACAATCTAGTGTTGTCCATATTGATATATAATGGAAAGGAGCCAATGAGACATTAGTCTATATAATGGTGTACTATTATCTATATTATTACAGTGTTTATATTTCTCTACATCTTGCTTGTATGTATAATACCCTTTACATTATGTGTAATGGTCTATTTTTTCCATATTAATACATAAAGAAAAGGAAGTAGTGAGCCATTAGTATTTAAAATGGTCTACTATTATCCATATTATTATAATATGTATAATGTCTTGCATCTTGCTTACCTATATAATGCCCTTCACTTTCTGTATAATATTCTACTATTTTCCATTTTTATACAAAAAAGTATAGGAACCAATGAAGCTACATGTCATTATATTAAAATGTTTGCATTTGTTCAATAATGGACAAAAATAAATATAAAAGGAAGGGAACTAATAAAGTTATCAAGAGGAAATTGATTGAAATTTTGAGTGTAGATTATGATCCCAAAAATTAGACTTTAGATGACATCCCTTCATAGGACTAGACATTTGTTTTTTTTTTGTGTCATATACTTACTAAATATCCATGGTTTTACTTTTGCGTAGCTTCCAAGAAGCCCAATACCACTCCCCCAATCAATTTTTTGGACCAATCTAAATTATTAAACAAATTAATACAAAGGTGGATGATGAACTTTGAGAATACAAACTAAGAAATTTGAATACCAGGTTGAATGCATGGGAGTAATGTGAAAAGGTTAATAAAGAAAGTGAGGACAAATTTAAGGAAATTATTTAAGGATGAATATAACCATATTATCTCTGATAAACAATAAAAAAGAGTTATATATTTGTAATAAATGTGTAAGGAAAGAAAAACTACATGCTTAGATGTGGATCGAGGATCAAATTACATCATTGAGAGTATATGAAATTGTTGCAAGTGTGATGGCTATTTCTTTGGAAACAAAGCATTATAGGAACATAAGAGAAAATAAAATTTATGAGGAAGAGATCAAAGTGTGGATAAACTTTGCAACCCATATTATTACTTACCTTAAAGCCACTCCCACTATATTCATGCTTCCTAACTCCAATGTTGGTAACAATAATCATAACTAGTGTGTTACTTTACTATGGTTCATTTCAAAGTAGATATAGACTTTTACATATATATGGTTCATTTCACAGCAATTGTTAACTTTGTAGTTAATCTATTTTATGAAATTTGTAATATATGAATATTCATGCCTCACAAGAATGTGAAATATGAAATATTTCATAATTCCATGTGTATCGAATTAGCTAAATAAACTCTTTTTAGAGAACAAAAATAATAATAAAATATAAGTTGTGTATTTTTACACATTATTATATGTCAAATCAATTATGAATATTTACATTCTTTTATATGTTAATCGCTTTTACTATTTTTCCATGTGCCTAACATTTAGATTTACAAGGATTCAAAATTTTAGGACATAAAACATCTATTTACAAATAAAGATATAATCAAGCAACTTTAGTTCAATATATATAGATAATTATTCATAGAAACTACTCCTAGTTCACATATTTTATAGCTACTCTATCCAATTCATCCTAAAAAGTAACACACTTTTGATCTCACTTTATGTTTCAAACAGAATTGGGAGTGTTCATTTGTTGGTGGTACAAACTTGTGCATTTCCATATAATCCACAAAATCTCTTGAACATCATAGACTGGTCTTGAAACCATCTTCTAAACATTAGAAAGGTTGGGCATAGGGATGATTCACCTCAACATTATTGAAAATTGAGGTTGCATAAAATGTATTACAACCATATTCAAAAATATTTTCAAGGAAATTAAGATTTGTCCTCTCAATTGAAAGAGTGGTAAGTTTTTTGTCTTGTAACCCATAGATCCTAAGAATTTATGGATCATTTAGGTTATCTACATCACCTAGAATATTATAATTTACATTAACATTGGAAACATTTTCATGGTAAAGGTCATCAAAAATGTTATTTGTGTCATCCTAAATAAGTGACAAATAGATGTTTCACAATAATCATACAAAAGTCCATGAAAATCATTTACAAATTTAATAAAATAAGGACAAACAAGAATCAATACACAAATATTACTGACATAGGCATCAACATGGGAAACAAAATTGTTTGTTGATGAAAATTCCTTGCCAAATTTATTTCAATTCACCAACTTTAAACATGTTCTTGTACACATGTCCTTGGGATAACCACATGTATTCACACATTGAAAAAGACTGACTTGTTAGTCTAAACTTTCAAAAAAATCTTCTTTGCTTTGGCTTCTCACCCATGCCATAACAAGGTCAATATCACTAAACATCACGTCACCATCAATGATGATTTGTTATTTCATCCATGACTTGTTTTCTAAGTGATCAATATTTAAGTTCCTATAAAATCCATTTTCCTTGCACATTTGGATCCACTAGAAATACAAAAATATAACATACACCAACTTCTTCACCAACCAATCCACTCTTCTATGGGATGAAACTCTAATTTCATTTAGAAACATGTGTTTCAAGTGAGATTGATATATTTATATGGAAACATTTGTCTCTTGACTCACATGGATCATTATATGTAAACATATTTTTTGCATGCCAATATGGTCTAACCATTGATCTTTCAAATATTTGATGAATGATTCTTGATCTACATATTATTTCATGAACATGTTCATGTCATAAACCACTACCTCTTTAGTAGATCACTTGCATATTATTTCACTTAGGATTATAAACATTGTCTAACTTATTTTATCATCATTAACATTTAAAATTAAAAAAATCAACCACACTCTACTCACATGCCAGCTGCAGAGGTATACCTCACATTGAAACACTTTCTTGGATTTGTAAGCATAAAATTAAATATATAAAAATTAGAAAATAGTAATAAATATTTATAATATACATGGGCTCAAGCTATGTAATAACAATAATTTTAGTGTGAGAATCATCCACCATGAAAGCAGATAGTTTTCATTCTAACATGTGACAATGTGCACTCACCACTAGCTTCCTCATCCAAGATGTTAGGTCTGAAATAATAGCCCTTGACATCAACACCCATACAAAATGAAGCTCATTTTTCATACTATCAAATATAATAAGTGTGTATAACATGAATTTCATCATAAAACACAAACATAAGTCTTATACAATAATAATTATGAAGTTTTAAATTTAGAAATCCACAAGTACCTTCTATGAATTTTTACCATATCTGAAGTCCATTGAAATTATACTATTATTTTAATACTTAAATATCCACTAACATTGTTGAGGAAGTTGGAGGCCTAACAAATGGATGCTCCTCTATTTCTATTTTTTCAAATTCTTCATACATAAATATTTTTTTAGGATTTTTAGTGACAAATGTTCGAATAGTATCTGCATCACTAGGCTCAAATTTGTATTTTGATTCCTTCATCTTTATCTTAATATTACATATGCCATATTTAGTCATTAAATCATCCCTATCTGTCTGACCTTTGAATAATGTATGTTTTTCATGGACCATGTCACGATGATTTTGGTAAACAAGTTCAGGAGTCAAGCCTAACAATAACTTCTCCACTCAATCCTTCAATGCATCACTAATAAATAGAGCTAGAGTAAAATGACTACCCTTAAATTTATTGATCTCTTGCCCATGGAAAACCATGCCCCACCAGTCTATATGGACCATGTTATTATATATAATCAAATCATGTTCTTGCATCTTCATCAACACAAAAATTAAAAAGGGACATTTAAATCTAGACACAAATGCTTATAGTTAGGTCAGATGACAATGCCAACCTTAAAAACATTTGAAACATAATATTATACATCATATTCATCCCTATAATATTTGGGTCCATACGTACACCAAAACATATATAATATGAACATAAATTATTAAAAAAAAAAAGAATAATTTGTATTTAAAATATAAATTACATGACACCATAGCCACACTATGTGCTGCAGATATTTTTCAATCCTAAATTTTTATAAGTCAGATGGCACATGAATGAATATACTATCATCAATACAGAAAGTAGTGGGATACCTCAATTTCTTACATTAACCATTTAATAAGTCTTGTTTTGATCTCTTTGTATCTAGGCAACAATATCTTTATCATTTCCCATATTATACTCCACCTCATTCCACTACAATTAATTAGAATAGAACTCTTCAAGATGTGTATTTTTCACTATAAGAGATAATAATCTAATCCACTTGGATGTCATCTATGAATCAATCAAGCCAAAAAAACATTAGACTTATTAATTTTTGCATAAATAGGGTCATTGATAAACAATTGACATTGATAAATAATTAACATTGACAAACAAGGGGCAATGACATCAACACTTCGATAGGATTATCCTTAGAAAATGTGAGAAAATAAAAAATAACAATATACATCTTTACCAGTAATTAAGTTAATAGATTACATATAAATCTACAAATGAAAATTTTCAAATGCCAACTAATACTACAATATCTCACTCTTTCCATTAGCAACATGAAATTAAACATTAGAAACATCCATTCATATCATCATTTAAGGGAATAGTTATAACCAACCTTAGCATGAGATGAGTCATAAAAGATAGATGCAGGTTTAAAGATATAATATGGTAAGATCCTAAAATCATTCCCAAATAAGCATATTATTAGGTTCAAAAAGTCAAAAATATAGTCAATGGGTTTCCATGATTCTTCTATTATTAATTTGATAGAGTCATGAACAAAAATGAACACAATAAGTGTTTTGTAAGCTCACAATAAACACTAATATTGAGTACTAAGTAAAAAGAAACATAATACTAATTTGTCCACCACCTCTATTTAATGGGGTTTAGATTATTATATATAACTCTAAAAATATTTTTTTGATAGAAGAACATATGTATATTAATATAAATAAGTATAAAGTACAATTCTAATCATTCAAAAAAATGGGTGGAAAGGTCACACCCCATGGGCAAAGTCAACCCAAGTTTAAAATCCTTAGGAAACAACAAGTCCAGTAGAGGGTCAATAATGACCACTCAAAAAAACATCAAATCAAATATGCATAATAACCAATAAATCATTCATAAGAGAACATAGAAATAAAAGGAACAATTAAGCTATAGTAGCCAACATGTTGGCTAGAGGAAGTAGTGGAAGAGGTGGATCCTACGACTTGTCACCCCAATCACCCTGATTTGGGGGGTCTTCATCCATATGTAAAGCTTTCTATCCATAATTTTGTTTTGCATTATTATTTTTATCCATTTGTCTATCATAATAAATTACCAAACTTAGCATCATGAAATGTCAGACACTCCATGATATCATTAAATGTAGTTGGTAAGTCATATAACACATAAATTTAGAAAAACATCTCAAATAAAATTAATATTTTACATGTAAAAACATGTTAAAAAAGTCATCTTGAAGGGTAAAAACATGTTGTAAAGGCACCTAGGTTATACCTTACACTTTATAAGCATTAAAATGTAGCCATTTTACACTAATGAAAACTAAAAGCTTGGATTCAACATCCATATATTTTTCATGCACATTATGATTCCATATAATAATCTTAAGCTCATCATATTATTGCTCCTTTTTCTCATTTTCTAAACCCTCCATAATAAATAGTAGTAGGGTTTCATGTTGATTTGTGTGGAATTTCTCCCTAATAATATGGATTCCTCTGCCATAGAGGCAAATCCATGGAAACCCAATCACAAATTCCATTTGCCCCATCTAGGTAACATGCACCTTACTCACTTGCCATTTTCATTGCATTCAAATTCAAATAAATTATGCTAGGAGTTTTACATGGATGTTACCAAGGTTTGTCTAGCCATCTACGTTGGATAGGGAGAGGAATAATATTAGCATTATGTGATACTGGTGGGAGTACATAAACCGCCCTCTATTCAAGAAGCTTCTAAAATAAGAAGAGGAAGAATAATGAGCTTAACCAACACACACTAACCATGGTGTGTTGGTGTCATCTCCCTATCTTTGCCAGTCATTACCAACCTATAAAACATCAAGCCCACACTAACTTTGAGACCATAACTATGATAGGTAACACACTCACTACCAATGTTTTAAAGACTACCAACATCATCATATGCCACTAACCACTATCATGACTATGCAGTCACCATCAATGTCATATACCACCAATTGTGGCATCACTAGGTTAAGAAAAGAGTGAGATAATGGACTGATTTTAAAATTTTCACCATCAAGGTTAAATCCTATAATTTACTCTAGTTTCTCTTACAAAACATTTGGAAGGTCAAGAGAGAACTAGCATCTAGGAAGGGTAATTGATAATTGACTCTCTTTCCATCATGCTCTATGGTAAGTCTGGTTGCCTCCATGATTCATAGATATATTCGATTCCAAACTTCAACCAATTTGAAAAAGAATATTATTTTTCTTATAAGGATAGGAAAATATGACCAATAATATCCCCCAATGTCTCTTCATCTTCCCCAATCATTTCATGTTCCTTTCTAGGCATTTCATAATGTAACAACATCAAGAAAAGAACCAAATCCTATTTTGCACTTACAGGTGGATGTAATCAGATTTATGATTCTTTCAAATATTAAAAATGAATTATTTTGTCCTTTTTCCCACCCTATCAGTATTTTACAAATCATTTTTGGTTTTTATACACTTTTTCAATTTTCCTAAGTGCCCATATCCGATTTAAAATTGTTTAAGACCCAATCATACTTGTGTCTATCTAGCAACACTGCAATAATACTTATCCTAAGCACAAACCACTATAGATCTTCATTTTTTAGAAACCCTAGAAGACCCACTAAGCCTAGAAATGACCCCTATAGTCTTTTTAAAGCATCAAGGCATGTCAAATACTAGTATAGGGTGGAAATCCCAATTTACATTGTTTGATGATGTCAAAACAAACTTTACCTTGTTAGGTTTGTAGACCTGATCAATACTATAAAGAACATGTTAGAGCTACAATCACTGAGAGGGGGGATAAATTAGTGAAGCAAGATTTTTCAAACTTTACTTTTAATCCATTCAAACTCTTAATCAATGACTACAAGCATTCATAAACCATACAAGATGTTGCTCACAATGAATAAGTAATATTATATAAGATCACACATATAACATGAGATCTACATGGGAAACCCTACTAGGGAATAAAACCCACTCTCAAGCCTACAAACACATGGAATACTTGTCTTATATTATGATCATAAACATAAGACCAATTTATTGAAGTACTCACTTCACAAGGAGCACATACCCCTAAGTATGAATAAGCACCCACTTGTTCTAGATGTTGAGCACCCACACAACACCTATGAAATCAATAGCTCCAAAAATCTAATTGTAGATTAATCTAATTGGAGAAATAATGTATAACATCTTTCTATCACCATCTTCACATACATTCAAACTTATTCATACTAGCAATGCATCCAAAACACCCTTTTGGATCTATCTAGTCTTATTCACTCATCCTCAATCTAATCTATACTTTAGTCCATCCACTTAGCACACTATTTTTGATCTCTCTCCTTCGTATCTATCTTCTACTCTCTAAATACATGAATATTCAAGTCTTTAAACCATTGCCTTGGTCTCCACTATATATAGAGTCTTCATGCATATTAAATTCTTGGTTGGCCATAAGTCTTGCCTTAACCATAAGACATCTAACATGTTAATACATAGTTCAAATACATTATCATAGGTCAGATATAGTATTTACGGGTCATACTTAAGTAGATATGCCTTTCAATTAGGCCATAATAGCCCTTATAGGTCTCATGGAGACCTATTCACCCATTTAGCACTACATAGAGCAAAATAAAAATAAACAATGTCAAATAGCTGGGTCTACTCCATATGACCCCTAAGAGATCTTCATGTTGTTACTCCCACAAAAACATCCTTCTTCTAAATCATAATTTCTTGAACAATATTTTCTAATAAAAAACACCATGAATGAATAAATAGTCAACTTTGAATACCTATATCATGACCTATACAAACATTTAGACATTTTAATTAGATTCATTGGATGTGCCTTGAAGTCCTCTATAAATTTTCTTTTTACTACATCAATATATTTAACCTAGATCAAAACTTATAGTTCAAATCTTGTAGACTAATTTATCCTTACAAATTTGAATATTTGAATTCTAATGGTCACTAAGCATATGATAAACATCGAGCATGTTAACCTCATCTTGTGCACCCTGAAAATTTTGAACAAAGACACTTCATCAATATATGTGTATTAGCATAGTCTTTATCTAGTAACTCTCACCATTGATCTAATATTCTCTTCTATGATCATGCCACTTGGTAGCCTCACGTGCCTTCTACACACATTGATCTACTAACTCCATCCACACCATCAATATTTTGACTACACAATTATCTACAAACCATTGATCTTCTATGCAAGATCCATGAATATGACACATGTCACTAGCACTTTCACCTTTGACATATTAACTTTTGTGCACACCATTAGATTGATATCAATGATTTAATATGCACTGTTAGATCTACTAACTAGTTGACCTCAAAATTTAATGTAGTTAAACTTGACGGTCTCTGGCCCATCACTATCTATTAGAGCAACTTAAGATATTTATATCTTGAGATAGACAACATCGCCATGAAAACATTTGACCAAAGTTGACTTTTTGAGTGCCTAAAATAAATTCACAAACTTGCTAGTTCATACATATTTTCATGATGTGTAGTGATGGTCTAGCTTCTCTCAAGCAATAAGATGTTTTTTTATTGTTCCAAATGATCAAGTAACACACTAGAGATTCACCAAGACATCTATGGATGCCTCACAACTTATTATTTATCCTTATAGATTTGTATTTGTTTTATATATCTCTAAACAATAAAATTTATCACTTTTTCATTAATGCATTAATACAACATGCTCTCTTTGACATCAATGACAACCAAACATCAATGAATATTCTCAAAAATCTCCCCCTTTGTCATTGATGTAAAAACACCATCAGAATGAATTCATAGTAGTTTGGATTGAGCTCCTTCATTCTGATCTTTCTCACCCTTTGACATTAATGACAAAGGGTCTCTTCCTCATCATGCCAACAAAAATTATTCAACAATATGTATGCATTCAATTAATATTAAGATGCTTAGGATACTTCATATTTTCAAGAATATGAATCAATTGTTTCCCCTTTGACATGTACCAATCTGAACATGGACTATTCTGATCTTTGGACCTGATAAATTGCTCATAAAGCTATGAAAGCTCCCCCTAACATCAAGATCGATTTTATATCATTTTTTCTTTGATATATACCAATCTAAAATTGAGTTTTTATGATGCTTGGACGTGTTTACCTACATAACTCATAATTTTTCTTTGCTCATGCATGAATATTCAATACCTTGTCAAAAAAATATGACTTGGTTTGATAAAGTCATAATGTTAATCATCTTGAATTCACAATTGTATCAGACATCTTCACACTTCTATCAAGACTAAAGCATTCTCACATATGCTTCCCCTTACATCATACACATATTCAAATGATATTTTTTTCCTCCAAATACTTATCTTTCTCTTGATTGATCAACCTCTTGAACCAACATCCAAACTAATTTAACTTTTACAAAGTCCTTCATCTACAAGTATATCTATCACAATATCTTGCTTACCTTTTGCCTTCAAGCTTTGTACTAGTTGTCACTTTGATCATTACCTAGAGTACACATACTTTCTTCCATAAGAGATGTCACTTTTCTATGCAATAGAATATCTAGATAACACCCCATCCTTGATTAGACATTTGGAAACTTTCATTCTTTACCTATAGTCCTTTAGAACCAACATATCCATTCTAATGACCTATCTTATCCTACAATAACAATCAAATCTTAGCAAGCATCCACCATGCTTCCTCTTTCTATCAAGTGTCTACTTCAATCTTGGAGAGAGATATTCCTTTGACATAGTGAGAGTAAAAGTCCCAAAACTCAAGATATTCCCATATCTCCATGATCTTACTTGACTTACAGTCCTTCCTCATCTTCAGATTATCTTTGAATTATTTCTCAACCTTAGTCTTTTCTTTTATCTCAGGACCCTACTTTATTTCCTTATCCATTTGGGTAGATAAGGATTTTTAATTGATACTTGAACTTGTTCCCTATTTTGTCATGGAAAATAATCTATTTTGAGCCTATATTTCATTTGCTTGCTTAGGCCTCCATTCACTATGACTCCTCTTCATGTTAGGAATAATCATTGAAGTAGAATATTGATCATTATTGAAGAACCTTATTATGTGAACTCTCTCATGATGATTCAAAAAAATGAGATTTCTTATATTTTTCATACCTTGTGATTGAGATATATGATGATTCCTTGTAGTTTCATGAATTTATTCATGTGCCTGATCATTTGGTCTCTTGATGAAGATATTATAAAACTTTTTAATATGACCAAATCCTTTACACTTGTAGCAAAAGATGTCATTATTTCCTTGTGAACTTATTGACTATCTTGAGTGATGATGTTCTTCATGATTACCATTATCTTCCTCATAATTCCATGCAAATTCAGTCCTTGAGGATCTTTTACAATCTTTTAACCTATGACTAAATTGATAGTAAGAGTAAAAATCACCAATAAAATTTGCATACCTCATAACATTTGGTTGTGTGATCTAATTTGTCTTCATTCTTCCAATACCATCATTCTTTGATAGATGATTGATCTTGAAAGTCTGATTGTCCTTGTTCATATTAGCCTTTATCTCATCTTTATTTACATGAATTTGTTCTTTTTTGTATCCAATACTAGATCTATCACTTTCATGCTTTTGACCACTCAAAATATTATCAAGATCATTTGAGCTCTTTTCAAACTTCATAAATGACTTTACCTTACAATATGTCTTGTATAACTAAGCTTTTAATGACTCAATTTCAATCACATACCTTAAGCTCTCATCTTCTTTGGTTTTCAGGCTTGTTGGCATAGTTTCTAATTGATTGTTGAGATGCTTGACAATATCTTCATGTTACATGGTGCCATCATTTAACCTTACTTAAAACAAACAAAATTATTCTTCATAGTCCTTGATTTGTGACATAATCTCTTTGTTCGTTTTCTTCTCAATATTAAGATCTTCAAGAGCATTCATCAATTCATCCTTATTATTTGACTCGTTAGATGTATCTTTACTCATAGTTTGATTTAGTTTCATCTATAAAGACTCTGTCTCTAATTTCTACATGATACACTCTTCATCCTCATTATTTTTTCTTCATCAAGAGTACAAACCTAAGTTTCAAGATGTTGTGTGATCTCATCATGTTCCTTTTTTTCTATTCTTTATTTATAGTATCTTCATTTCTTCCATAGTATCTAGATATTTATCTTCAAGAGTGAATTTCTCATATTATTCCTCTGAGCTATCTCCACCAAATAAATCTCTACTTAAATAACATTCACCTTCATCATCATTAAGAACCATGAATAATGTCTCTATTTCTTCATTATGAAAAGAATCATCACAGTAAGATGTGTGTACTTCTTCTTATATAGGTGAATTACTATATTCTTCATGGTAAAGGCTCTTACTACCTTTGTATTATTCCTTCTTTACATTGGACCTTGACATTTCTTGTGATCATACTCATGAGATTCCTTATGAGCTTCTTTGTGTTTAGACTTGTCTATGCCTAGACATTTAGCTACAAAATGACCACCTTTACCACATGAAAACAAATCGAAAAGAAGTTTTCCTTCATAATTACCTGATCTTACATTAAATTTTCTTAAAATCATGGCTTCAAGTTGATCTTCATTAAGATCAAAATCTTCAATACTTAACTTGTTTTTCTTGGATTTTGTCTCCTTGATCACCTTGAAGGTTTTTTCCTTCTTAGGAGGTCTATCCTCATCAACTCTCATTTCATAGATAGTAATTATGCCATGTATTTCATCCATATTCATCTGAGTGAGGTCATGACTTTCTTTTATAGCAAAAACATTTTAATTAAATTTGAGTGTAAGAGGTCTCAATACCTTCTGAACTATATTAGTTTCATCAATCATCTCTCCAAGACCTTTTATCATATTTACTACCTCATCAACCCTTAGAAGATAGGATGCCATAATATCTTCTTCCTTCATTTTGAGAGCTTCAAATTGCCTTTAGTAGGTCTACAACTTGGCTAGTTTTACCTTAGATTATCCTTTATATATAGTCTATAATTTGACCCAAATTTCCTTGTCAGACTTGCAATGGATCACTTTGGTGAACTCAGCCTTAGATAGATAACAAATGATATCATTCATAGCTTTTGAATTATTCTCACTCAGCTTTTTGTCAGCAACACTAGTTGGAGGAATATTTGGTGTAGTATAACCATCCATGATATATTTCCAAATATCAAACCCTAGAGACATGATGTATGTTCTCATCCTTGTACTCCATAAAGCATAATTTGACCCATTGAATAATGGTGATTGATTTTTGAAGAAACCCTAAATCTATTGACTTGTCATAATGTACCTTAGATCAGTTTCAAGTGGTTAAACCTGAATATAAGGTCCTACTCCAATACTAATTATTAGAGGTAAAATCATTGAGAGGGGGGTGAATCAATGATTCAAGATTTTTCAAATTTCAATTTCAATCCTTTCAAACTCTCAATCAATGACTACAAGAATTCATAAATCATACAATATGTTCATAATGAATAAGCAAGATGATTCAAGATCACACACATAACATAAGATCTACATGGGAAACCCTCTTGGGGAATAAAACCCACTCTCAATCCTAAAAACACATGGACTACTTGTTCTATAATATGGTCACAAACATGAGACCAATTTAGTGAATCACCCACTTCATAAGGAGAACCCACCCCTAAGTATGAATAAACACCCACTTGTTCTAGATGTTGAGCACCCACACAACACCTATGAAATTAACAATTCCAAAACTGTGATTTTAGATCAATATTATTAGAGAAACAATGTATAAAATATCTTTATCACCCTCTTCACACACACTCAAACTTGCTCATACTAGCATTGTATCCAAAACACCCTTTTGGATCTATCTAGTCCTCTTCACTCATCCTCAATTTGTTTTATAGTTCAGTCCATCCACTAATCACACTATCTATGATCTCTCTCCTTCATCTCTACCTTCTTCTCTTTCTCAATACATACACATTCAAGTCTAGAAACCATTGCCTTAATCTCCACCATATATAGAGTCTTCATGCATATTAACTTTTTGGTCAGTCATAAGTATTGCCTTAACCATTAAAACATCTAACATGATAATACATTATTATAAGTTAGACATAACATTTATGGGCCACACTTAAGCATATAAACCTTTCAATTAGGTTATAGTACCATTATAGGTCTCATGGAGACCTATTCACCCGTTTATCACTCCATCGAGCAAATTGAGAATAAACGATCAATCTCAAATACTTGGGTCCACTCCATATGAACCCTAAGACATCTTCATGTGATTAATCCTACCAAAACATTCTTATGCTAAAGCACAATTTCTTGAACAATATTCTATAATTAATAACACCATGAATAAATACACAATAAACTTTGAAGCTCTATATCTTCACCTGCATAAATAATTGGACCTTCTAAATAGGTTCATTGGATGCATCTTGATTTTTTCCATAAATTTTATTTTTAATGCATCAATAAACTTGACTTGGATCAAAACTTATATCTCAAAAAATTTAGACTGGTTTACCCTTGAAAATTCAAATATTTAAATTTCAACAATCAATAAGCATTTATTAAACATCAAGCATATTGGCCTCATATAATGCACCCTAGAAACTTTGAATAAACATGATCCATTGATCTATGTGGATTAGCATGGTTTTAATCTATCAACCCTCATCATTGATATAAGATCCTCACTTTTTTGATCATGCTACTTGGCATCCCCATATGCCTTCTATACACATTAACCTATTGACTCCACCCACACCATCGATCTTTTGATTGCATGATCATCCACAAATTATTGATCTTAAGTTCAAGATAGATGAATTTGACGCATGTCACTATTCCATTCATCTTTGACATATTGAATTTTACACATACCATTGGATCAAGATCTATGATTTAATGTGTACTATTAGATCTACTGACTAGTTAACCTCAGACTTCAATGTAGTTAAACTTAATTATCTCTGGCCCATCATAGTCTGCTAAAGAAAATTTGAAGATTTATATCTCATGATAGAAAACACTTCAAGACTCCAAATATTCAAGGTACATTCTTGGCACTATAGATAACATCACCTTCAAAACATTTAACCAAAGTTAACTTTCTAAGTGCCTAAAATAAATGCACAAACTTGCTAGTTCATACATATAATCATGACATGGAGTGACGGTCTGGCTTCTCTCAAGCTATAAGATGGTTGTTTCTTGTTCTAAATGATCAAGTAACACACCAGAGCTTCACCAAGACATCTATGGATACCTCAACTTTTTCTTTGTCCTTACAAACTTGTATATATGTTATATATCCCCAAACAATCAAACGAATCACTTTGTCATTAATGCATTAGTACAACATGCTCTCTTTGACATCAATGACAACCAAACATCAATGGTTATGCTCTACAAGACATACATCTACTATAAATACTAATTCTAAGCCTAGCCTATGTGTGCCTTGGGATCCCATAATCCAAATGAAGTGTTCACATGTTTAATCCTAATTTAAAATGGAAGTGAAACCTCGATCATGTTTAGAATGTTGTACCAAGCATGGAAAAGACTCCTACAGGATTTGAATCCCAAAATTCATTGAGTATCTTATGAAACCAAGACTTAGTTCCAATAGGGAAATTGGATCTGACTAACACTGCTTTCACCCACTAACACTTGCCTTGACCTAATCAATGATTAAACTCTAATTTTAATTTTATATGTTAAATGATGATTTTCAAGACCTTTTTGGAGAATTAAAAACTATTTAATAAATCAATTGCAAAGTTTGAATCAACCAAGGCTTAGTTACTTTAGTAAGACCAATTAGCAAAGTTGAGCTACTTAAATTTATGATAAACTAATTTTAGAAGTTGTTTTTGATTGTGTCTTGGAAGATGCCTCTAAAAAGGCTACCCTGGGGGAAGTTTCCTTTTTGACCAAAAAATATATTGTTGATAGTTTTAGGTAACCTCCCTTTACAATTGAATATCCCTCTCTATACCTAAAATAATCTCAATTCTATCCATGACACATTCTGTAAAGAAGAAAATCCTCTCAACTCTCTCTTGAATGCTACATCTCTAGTTGAAAAGGGCATAATTGACTATGTGTAAAATTCCTTCTTTGATTGAAAAACTTGATGTTGATTTTATCTTAGATTTAATCAACATATTCCAAAGTTTGAGGTGGATTGAAGTGATATAGTGTAACATGTGGTTCAATGCCTACCAAAATATACATATATTATTTGCATTCAAGATAAACTTTAAGGTATGCGACTAATTAATATCTCTAAGGATAATACCATCATCAACAATTTTATTGATTATAGAGTTTTAGTACTCCAAACCCTTCAAATCAATCACACATCTTCCATCTATAAAATTACAACACTTAATTAGTTTATGAATTGCAAGACAGTTTATATTTGTACTTTTTTCTATGATATGGGGAATACTTTTCAAGTACCAGGTATTAGTCAAGACCATGAAATGGAAAATATGTATGCATCTATCCCCATCTCATACAGGAGGTGAATGTCCTCCTATAATAAAATATATCATAAATAGGATTATTGACTTTAAACAGGATAGAAAATATAGACAAATATCCATCATAGTGAAGGAATTGGGTCTACTTTATAATGATGATATTGATCTGTAACGACATCCCCAGTGCTTCCATCACCCATTTTCCCTATTAGTGCACATTACCTCAACACTTTAAATTATTTGTTTGAGATATTTTGTGAAGTGTGGATGAAAAAATTAGTTGTACATAAAAATATTTGTACATTTTTTAAAATTTAAAGTTCTTAACTTCTTATCATATCTTGATTCTTATGAGAGGGGATGGCTAACCTACATGTGTAAAGGTGTCCCAAACACTAGGTTTTTAGACGTTAAGTGATAATGCACCTTCAACCTATAGAGGGTACCCCAAAGAGAAAAGAATTATTATTATGGGTACTTTCTCCAATATATTTCACCTGTAATAGTTTGTCTTAAAATAAATCTGTCTCAATCGATTGTTGTGGGATCTATAGGGCATGTTTATGAAATTTTATTTGTATAAACACATTTTTACCTTTAAATGATAAATATTATATGAATATGTTTTAACCCATAAAAATAATTCTTCATATCTCAGACTTCATAACACAAGACATGATACACATAAAACAAAAAGATAGATTTGCATAAAAATAGGTGAAAGAATTTTCTAGCTATGAAAAGTCACAATGAAAATTAAATAATGTTAATTATATACCAATTATACATACATTTACAAAAGTGCATAATGTATAAAATAATGAAAAATAATTTGGACCAATCATCCATACAGAAGTAGTTTTGACTCTCTATAGGATATCACTTTTCATTTTATATATACTAATTATAAACAAATTTTCCTGTTACTTAATTTTATTCAAACTTTAATATACTTTTTTCCTCCACTTCTCCAATATTAGTGGGCCATAAAATAATATTTTCATAAATTTTATTAATTTCATAGTTCAACATCTTTCCATTTAGATTCCTCTCTAAATACATCTTATTTAGACTATGACATTGGGGACTCATAACTCTATTCATCTTCAACATTTTTTTGTAGATATCATCATCAAACACAATTTCACTTAAAATATTTTTTCTATCATTGTAATAATCATAATTTATCATACTAAACCTAATTTCATAGTCATGAGTTATGTTTTTATTCCTTGTTTTTATAGTCATGTCTCCAAAAATCACCATTTGGTGAAGAAGGGGATGATCGTAGTAAAATAATGCTTATGTGAAAAAATATTTGATAATAATCATCTATACTTTTTTACTTTTTATCCATACTTTTACTCACATGCATATCTTGATACTCCAAATTTGTAAATGTAATATTCTCAATATTTCCATTATAAGCCTAGAATGAAGGGGAGAGTATGATATTTTATTAAAATTAGATCCAATGGATATTTTTATTTAAATAATATATTAAAATTTTATTTAAATTTTCATTACCTTATTAAAATATTTATCCATAAATTTTGCAACAATTCATGGTGAATCGCATTCAAATTTGAAGAATTTATGAAGTGCAGTTTTTTAGAAATAGATGATCAAGACTTTTCAAGGAAATTTTTGAGAGGTCAATCCTCAGAATTTCAATAATAAAGTTGAGTAAAGGGTATAAAAATGAAATGAGATTAAAATTATCCAATATTAACAACAAGAAATGGCCTTCTTTCCCATTTAAACCTTATGTTAAAGTACACAATTGATGTGAAAATACATGGACAAGTCTTTAATTTTATAGAGTCATCCTCTAAAATTGGAACAGTACCTCCATTGATGTACATATTTTATTTGATGATATCTTTCTTCCACCCTTCCATAATTTATATAATTTTAAATAGCCTCGTTTCTAAAAACAATACTTTTATCCTTAGAGCTTCATCTACATTATATAAACTTAAAAACATTAACTGATCTAGAAATGAGATAGCTTGCAAGCTTTTATGATACCAAAATAATAGCTCCTTTGAACTAGCTTATAATTTACACATATATCTTTTTTATTTTTGGGTATAAGTGTAAAATAAAAATATCCAAGCTTTTTTAAGGAAATAAGAGGCATGTTATGGCTCCATCTCAATATGGAGGCCCATAACATACTTGTGAAGTACTAGTTTTGAATGTTAATATGATATTTGTCATATTGGCTTGTTATACTTATAGGACACCACTTCAGAGTATGATTTTTATGTTACAAGTGTTTCTACATTGAATAAGATCCTCTTGCCTATGCATTATATATGGTGGTCTTACTCCACATTTATAAAAATAATCGATACATATTTCATAGATACATTCATACAAGTACATTTCTAAAGTTAATTTTGTAAAATGATAATGATCAAATCTTTAGACAATCTATAAAAAATTGACTGGGTGATCGACAATCACTCTATTGAATAATTTGTTACATAAGATGTAGTGGATCCTATATATAATTTATTTTGTGCAATTTATGTGTTTTTTTATAGTATGTCTCTATTTTTGAAACCCCTCTCCATTTGGCATTCCAATCACTTATGGAATTCCCTAATCTAACTAAGAGATATAACAAGAATAAACTTTGATCAATTTTGAATTGAATTGAATGAAATTTTATGTTAGCTACCACCTGTTTGGGTTACTCATAAAAATCACATTGTCAAGAGTTGGTGGAATACTAATAATGCTTTCACTTTGGAGCTATTAAAAGGTAATTGGTCACGTCGACAAATGAAAATGATGGATATAATTTTTAAGTCTAATCTCTTATCAAAATTAATTATTCTACAACACATAATATCTTAAAATCCCATGATGAAAAGTTGGTTTGATAGATACTTTGATATAATTAGTTATGCAACATTCTTTCCATAAATATTCTTTTATGCATATCACCTTGTGATTAGATTTTGATTTTCAATGTGGGATAGTCTTCACAATAATTGTGTATAGTTATGGAATTATCTAGATTCAAATCTTGAATTAGATCCCAAACACATGTTATATGAGCTTACATATCAAGAAGTAATGTGGTGAAGAAGTCATTTTCCAACACCATCACAAGAATCTGAGGATGATAGAAATGTTTGTAACCATGATAGCCACTCCTCAAATTAGTTTTAATAAACTTACATTAGATATTATTATATTTCTACTTCAATACAAAAAATTCTCATTGAGCTTATTCCATCCATAAAATATTAGATAATGGAATTTGTTGTAGTTAGTGGCAATCAAATTTTATAAGTGGAATGTTGACTCATCGTACAGAGTCGTGGACCTCTTTCCTATATCATATGGGATAGAGATGAGATTTTTTTGTATAATTTTATACATGTAATGAAGAAGAAGATTTCATTTATTTTGATAACTATGTTCTATCATCTCATGGGCTTCCATTAATTCATGGGCCAAAAATTGTGGTATAATATGTGGGAAGTATGGTAGTGGTGGTCTATGAGGAAGTCATTTAAAAAATTTGGCAACTTATTTTTCTATACTAAAGCTCTCATAATTTAATATGGGTGATAAGGAAACATACCATTACAATTGAATGGGATAAAGTTAATTCCCATATGGGCTCATAAAATTTATAATGCACACATGTCATACAAATTTTTCTTGTGTCGCCTACCAACATTTTCTTTCACGTAGTGCCCATAATATATACCAATATGTCCATGCCTCTAATTCAATACATCAAATGATTAATTGATGGACAACAAAAATATCACATGGGATTCATAGAAATTTTAATTTTTTAAACCCTATACTAATTCTATGGGATTCATAAGAACTTTGTTTTTTTTTAAACCCTATCCTGATTCTATGGGTTTCCTAGCAATTTCTCTTTTTTTTAACCCTTTACTAAATCACAGAAAAATCACATCCCTGCAACCCACCCACATGCATGTAGTTAGTATGTACCACTTAAGATCATCTATAAACATAATTTCCTCATGCATGCACTATTTTTTCCATTTCTATGAATTCATGCTTTTATTTTTATATGTTTTATGAAGGGTTTTATATTAATTTCAACAAGGTTTTGTACATTCTAACCTTTTTGTTATATTTTTTGTCATATTTTTATTAAGTTGTTTCAATTATCATATTTTCATTTATATGTGTAGTTCATGGATTCTAATTATGGTATGTTTGACCATCACATGCATTTATTGGTTACGTATGAATAGAAAGGAAGGCAAATTTATATCAAAAGCATGTTATTTTCTCCTGAAAGTGAAATCATACTATAATATGGCACTTTTTTATTTGATGACGTGTCTTTGTATTGTACCTCTTACATTGATTTAATATATGGGCTAGGATTAAGTTTGTATTTAGATGACCAAATAAGTGTGTGCATGGACATCAATTCTAAAGACATTTAGGATGAAATTATAGGGGATAGGGATGTGCCTAGAGGTCTTCTCACTAAGTTACATGACAAAACAACTTTCATGTATGGGTTGTTTCTAAACATTCACATTTGTTGCAAAAATAGACATCTTTAACAAGCATCATCAGGGTAGAAAAAAAATGAAATATGAGAAATCACTATGGATGAATTTTCCATGCTTGATTTAGAATGTGTTCCCATGGATGATTTTTTTGATGCTTTGATCAATTTTCCATTGGTTGACATAGTTACCCATGCTGACATGCACCAATTCTCATTTACTCATTTTCTAATGTTTACATTTATATCTACCATACTATTCTCCATTTTCTTCCCTTGATATAATGTTGAAATGAAGTCACAGTTTTTTTTATATATCTATTACACTTTTGTAGATAAACAACAAAGTTTATACATATCTTTATACAAACTTTATTTTGAATATTTATGTGGTGTCTCATGAAGTTATTAATGTTTGTACATAAGACACACTATAAAATATATTTATATTTTGAATGGCATGATATAGGTTAAATATAATATTGCATGAAAAACAATGTATTTGAATAAGTGGTACAAGAAATGTAGCCAAAAAGGGCATTCTCATGTTTGTTGATGCATGTGGGTTTGATTACCCATTTCAATGATTTATACATGTTTTAATGTTTTTTGGACCAAATTATGCTTATATTATATGCATTATTCAATCATTGTCCTTTGTACATTACATTATATTCTAGATAACATTCAGTTGATAAAAAAAAGTCCACTACAATAGATGGAAAGTTGCATTCACTCAATACTAAAATTCCATTGCTAATTCATTCAATGAAAATTTCTCCTTATAAGATGGAATAGATGGAAAAAAGGTGGGAATAGATAATGTACCTTGAACTACAAAAGCTAGGTGAGGGTCCATTTAATTGCATCTATATCAAGTTGGACAATTTTCCTAATGTTAATGAAGAATGCTTATGGTTGTATGGGTTGAGAAGGATAGGGTTGATGACTTCGTTAAAGGAAAATCAAGAAGGGAATTGTTTCCTAGAAATTTTCATGTTTCACATTGTAAAATAAAACCACATTTTATTGGAAAGGATATTAGGATCACTACCACCTCTAAATATGTCATGCAAGTCACCTCACACTATAGATTACAAGATGATGTATATTCAGATGCTATTATGTTCCGTTCATATACAATTTTTCACTTTGCATGATTGTTTATTTATTCACCACAATCATGCAGCTATTGGTGTTCATAAGGCCCTAATGACTTTCAAGAAATTGATGCCATGCCAAAAGAGGAGTCTTTAATTCCCAATTATGGAAAGGGTATTTGATTAGGTCAAATGAATTTAAGGTGTGGTTGTCATTATCATTTCATCACTTAATGCATGGTCTATAGACCTGATCATATGTTGCTCAAATACAATCATGTATAATACATAGATAATGTATGCAACTATAATCATGAACAACAATATGAATAGTCCAAGGGAAAGAAATGTTTGTTTCTCCTTACATCATCCCCTAAATTAATTAATGGGTTCATGGGATACTATTATTGGGAATTTTTGCTAATGTTATCCACCTTAAAAACTAGGAGGTCATGAGAAACTTGTATTGTTTAAAGGTGAAACATAGAGGGATTATTTCTTGAGAAAAGATGCATATACAATAGATAATGATTGATCAAGGAGGTAAAATATGTGTACAATGATGATGATGCAAAAAGTGTTTAGGAGTGGGTCCTGGCAAATCCCAACTAGTGGTTTTTCTATTAGGGATACAATAGGAGAGATCTTGATGGGGATGGGTAAATCCCCTTCATCTTGGGCATTCAACTCCCATAAAAGATAGAATGGTTGTTTATATTTGGGAAACATAGATTATTGGTGATGGATACAATGTTTGGGATGAATGCAGTGAAGGTATTATGCCAATGTTTGTAAGAGTAGTTGATAATATTAGTTGTTCTAAGTTTGTAATAATAGTAGTTGTTCCAATGTTTTTATTTTTTTCTTGTACAATTCTAATTATACACATTGTTAGCATTTGATACCAAACATGAAGGTGTACCAGTTACTTGGGTCATTATGTCTCAGTCATATACTATCAACATAAGACAATGGATCCAAATTCTTATTCAAAAGAGTGCATTTGAAATACATTGAATAGACAATCAGTGCCTTCATGGTTGATGATGTTGATATAGATATAAAATCTATTAGGTGCATCATTGTTATTCCTACATTCATCATGGATTTCATATTTGTATGTTGATAGACACCATCCCCACCTTATTCCATTAGCTTATGTAAAACTATTGTGTTATGCATGGAGAGATTTGACTTTGAGATCTACTTATGCATTTGGCATGTTTGTTGCACATGGTTGAAGGATTTCCTAGAAAAGGTGAAATATGATGATGTAAGATGTGAATTTTTTGCTGATTTAGTGTTCATAATACATAGTTGTGTTGATGACGACATGAATAAAATTAAGTCCAAAATTTTTTTAGAAATATATCACTCCTCTCAAGCCACTTTTGATGAATACTAGGAACAACACTGGGTAGAAATGGTTGGAATGTGGTTGTGATGTTGTCAGACACTTCTGCATGCTAGGCAAGACACCAATGTAGCTATAGAATCTTACCATTCCCATTCAAAATGTCATTTCCTAATCATAGTAATGACTTTTGCACATTGTAAGTTAGATTGGCTGGTTCACCAACTAACAACAATAGTTTACATATATTATTGGTGGCTACAACTATGAAAGGACACTGGCTTCCATAAGAAATTTAAAGTAGAGATACTTGAAAATATTCCATGAGTATGGACTTTGTAGATCATATATTATCATTTTACCTTCAATAATAGTGACCCTCACATGACATGGGTTAAAAGTATAGAAGATGATCTGTTGCATTATTGCATCTTCAATTGAACACCTTCCATGTCTATGTGTAATTTCTCATTTTCAATCCAAGGATATAGTCAAGCAAGCATGTGGGCAAGGTGGATGTGATGAGAAAGATGGCAAGTCAGGTAGTTGTAGAGGATGTATCCATAGTGAATGGTGTTAATGATAGCATCAATAACATTGATGTTGAGTACCATGTAAGTTTTATTCCCTAACAACATTTGTGTTGAGTACCATGTAAGTTTTCTCTCCCCCCCCCATACTGTATGCATTGGCAACTTCAAAGTGACTGTCATTTGTGTAATACATTTTCATTACCTAGGTCATAAAAAATGGATTTTGAATTGAAAATAAGGGAGAAAAAGGCATATATGTTGGAGGTTTACACACCAAAATGCATAGTGTATCAGCTATGGATATGCGAGGATCAAGCCATGAACTAGAAGTTGTTGCATCAAATTTGGTAGATGACACTAAAAACCAACTGAGGGGGACTAATAGTGTAAGTTTAGTAACTACACACAATAATATGTTTTTTGTATTTTTGGCATTTCTAACTAGTTGCTTTTAATTTTATGAATAGATCTCATATACTACAGGAGTTGATGACGTGATGCCCTGATATACAAAGGATGAGAGATATTTGAGAGATGTTGTGAAATAAATAGAAGCATATAAAATATGTCATTCTTCAAAAACTATATGGCACATGTTTACAATAAGGAGCAGAGAAAGGCAATATCAAATGCACAACACTTGATGGATCATCCATTCAAAAAATTATAGGATGGGCATGAAACTTCCACTCATAGATAGAGAGGCTTCATATAAAATATGAATAGATATACATAATATTATGTAATAGGAGACCACACTTTTTCCAAACCCACCTCATAATAATCCAAAATGACATGTTTGGGATGACGATCTTAATAAGGTAGCAAATTGAGATAGGAGTGGACATAATAGAGATAATATATCTTGATTTTAAACCTTTGTAGGTTTTAATGATAGCATAACAACAATAATTGCATGTACAATTGGTGATAGTATACTATTGTTATATCTTCTGATGTAATTGTATTAATTTGATGCATTGTCAATTGTATTTGAAACCAACAAAAAATAAATAGCTTTTTTTGAAGGTGAATAGCTCTCTTCAACTACCCACATGTGGTAATATTTTACATAAATGTACTATATATTAAATTATTTTCTAAACAATATTTAAGTCTAACAATAGTACATCACATTATGCACATTCTCACACTTTCAATTAGGTGCTCATATGAACATTCTTTCAAATACAATAAGTCAGTACGTATTTAAGCCTCCTGTACACATACACTTCTTTCTTTATCTTGTATAAAATCACCCTTATACCATCCATGCACACTCTCTCACTCCTTTACATACAAAACCATCA
Source organism: Torreya grandis (assembly GCA_037957365.1). Taxonomy (NCBI): domain Eukaryota; kingdom Viridiplantae; phylum Streptophyta; class Pinopsida; order Cupressales; family Taxaceae; genus Torreya; species Torreya grandis. Next base: position 239,687 of record JARHVA010008942.1, on the reverse strand, counting down.
TCTAAACCATTCTCTCAACCATCACCTAAACCATTCTCTCAACCATCACCTTCACATCTTCAATCTCCACTCTTCTACCAAACTTGGTAATCTTCATATATCTTCCTTGACCTCAAGGCCTCATTCATTATTCCATGTTCTAAACTTGTAACTAGGAACTTACATGGTCATTCACTTACCTCTTAAAATATTTTAATTCACTATAAAATTAACTTCACCTCTAAACCATGCTTCCTCAATCATTCCACTTTCATTCTTCTCTTCATTAGCTCCTCCTTGCTTCAACACCTCAAACTTCATTGGAACTCAATGAAATTAAGTAGTAAAATTAATCACCCTATGTTGTTTCTCTACATACTAATTGATCCAAATATTCTTGTGCTATCCCCTTAAGTTCTTCACATAGTTTTAATGGTTCCATGATCATGTGAATGGATCTAGGCCCTTATAATGTTTGGATCTAGTTTTAGGCCTAATTGTGTTTCATGACCAAAAAACCTCTTCTAACTGTTAATGCTACCTAAAGAGTCTTATACACTTTTTTCCATGTTCAAATAAACATTCCACATTTTTCATCTATGTTCTAATACTTATCATGTTATTCTCCTACCATCTTCTCACCAAGCCTATAGTCACATTTTGACTGGGAATGTCCTCTATCTAAGATAAAATAGAGGGAATATCCCCTATTTTCAAGGATAAAATGATACCATGGATGGTTATAATAGGTATTAATGACATTTTATACCAAATTTTAGGGTTGGGTCACTCATTTAGAGTCCTAAACATCATAATTCTTCAAGACAGACTTATAGAGTTGATGATTGTGTAGGGCTAGGAATTTCAGACAGTGTAACAAGTGAAGACTTATCTTTGATCCATTTTCCTTATTTTAAGAGCACATGGAGTTTTTAATAATACTATTAGAGTGGTCTTATCATTATCCATTCATAATATATCTCTTCTAACTTCTTTATCTCACATTTCACCAGCCTAATCTAGTTTGTTTAATGTAACATACTGTAGGTGCATTCACTTTAGGAAGATGAGGTTCTTGTAGGTGAAGGTGTATGTTTATAAGTTTAGATTCATACCTTAGGTCCGTCATAAAACCATTTCATAGTTTAGCATGCTCATATCATGACTTATGTCTATGCCAACATCCAAATTGCCTACTCCAGTATACTATGAATCTACATTCATATTGTAGATGACCATTTAAGAGATTTTTTTCAGGATCCCCTGCTCTTAAAGAGCACAGTTGATTACCTTTGTATAAGCAACTAAACACGAAATTTAACTAGAAGTAACAAGTAACTAGAAATCAGAAACAACATAGAATTTGAGAGACAATACAATCTTGTATTCAACTCATCCAGAAAGAAAATACAATAGAGAAGATGCCACACTCTTCTCACACCTATGAGGCTTCCCACACCTCTAGGACTTCCATTAATTCTCAATCAAGAGTTTTCTCTCTCAGTTACGGTCACAACAATCAACTCAAACATAGAGTTGTTGTTCACCTCCAACCAGTCAGTAACAATACTACCAGTACCAAGTACTCCACATACTCCAAGTAGATCTCTTGATCTTACAACAACCTGCAAATCAATGACCTTACTTACCATTTAGATCTTCTCCTTGATCTTGCACAACCTGCAGATCAACCTGATCTTACAATTGGAAGGATCTCTTCCTTGTCCTTGATTACAATACAGCCCCATGGGTCTCTTAAATAGACCTCATGTAAATAATAATTAGACACGTAACTCAAGACTAAAATTAGCCTTTAACATGCAAACTGGTTGTTCAACAAACTAATTGTTCATGTAACTAATAGTTCTAGAACACACAGGCGACTGACATCGATCCTTGTCTACCTAGAGATGACCGACATTGACTGATCCTAACCGATGTCAGTTGCTTTGCTCACTAGATATGACCGACGTCGGTTGATCAGACCGATGTCGGTTGCTCTGCACTCATCACCCTCCTCCAATTTGCATCCTGGTGAAGCTTTTAGTTCCACACCCTAACAATCTCCCACTTGGAGATAAATAGTTGCACCTGTACTTGTACCTGTACATCATCTAATTTTGTTTCCTGGCTTGTATCCCTCTTCAAGCTCAATCTTGAAGACCAACCACCACACAATGTGTGGTGCTCTACCTATCATCCAAGTGCTTCTTTCTCGAATTGACCACAAACTTTTTGATAGCACCCACTGCTTGGGCAAACTCAGGTCTAGTACACATGTACTTAACCTCATCATGTGATTGGGGACACTATTCTGTGAACTATCCATCCATAGGTGCACTTGCCTATTCTGCATCCTGCACTACCTTATTCACACAATCATCCTGAGACAACATCAACTGGTGATCTTCCTTGTCTCTAAGAATACTCATGCCAAAGAATTTTGTTGCTCCTAAATTCTTCATGACACACCTCTGAACTAACTTTACCTTTAGCTCAGCAACTCCCTACATGTGTGACCCTGCAACAAGCATACACACTACATACAGTAACAAGATAATGTAGCTAATATTATCCAACTTGGTAAGTAAACCACAATGGTCACACTGACATTGAATAAAGCCATGCTTTGTCATACACCTATCAAACCTCCATTGTCCTACAACTTTCTCAAGACCATATGCCCTGGCCTTCCATCTCATGTGTCCATTCTCTCTCTTCTTTAACTCCGTTGGCAACTCTACCAAACCTCCCATTTGGTTTTCTTCCAAGGAATCAACTTCCGCATCCATGCCATGCTCCCACTGTTTCCTAGATTCTACCTACTCTGCTTCTTTAAAACTTCCTAGTTCTTGACCATCAATGAGCAACAAGTAGTGTAAAGAAGGGGAATAATGAATTTGAGGCTTACTTACCCTTTTAGTCCTCCATATGGGCATTTGAGACCCCTTGACAGCTTGTTATCTGCCCAAAATCCATTTTCTGGCCGACCCTGGTCTGCACATGACTGATGTCGAATCCTCCTAATCGCTGACACCAGTTCCTTGACCGACACCAGTGTCTTGTCTGCTGACGTCAGTTTTTTGACTGACGCTAGTGTCCACCTATCTGCCAACATCAATTCTACCTGACCAATGTCGGTACCTGTGTTTTCCTATGAGTGATGACTTTTTACCCACGAGCTCATTTTAGATCATAACCTTATCCAAACCAACACTTCCCTGCTCAAAATTATTCAGCCCCTATGACTGATCTCTATCCGTCATCTTCTCCGTGAACACCAAGGCTTTCTTGTTCTTAAGTTTGTCAAATACATCTAACTTCCTCTTAAGAACATGCATCTCCTTCTTACTCATGTGACCAAACCTATAAAGCCACATCTTTGCAATAGAAGAAGAATTAGTAATATAAGTAGATAGAAAAAGGATACCTACTTTCTTACCACCTGCTAATTCAAGTGCATTTGCTGTGAGAGTTTATGTGCATCTCTCATCACCCAACTTTCCTGAAGCAATTAGCCTTATCTTCAGAACTGGGACCTGCATGACATCCTTCAACACCCATGTGTTGGCCGTCTACAATTTCAGTTGCACTTCCCCTTTGCCAAAACTTTCACAAGGCACACCAGCCCCTAAATAAATCTTTCCAAAGTCTCCATGGACCTTAACATGGAAAAATACTCTATTTGGGGCTGCATGGAAAGAGGTAAAAAAATCTATAAACCAAGATTATACTTTATCCAAGGAACATATAAGAACAACCAGTGCAATAATACCTGCAACACATGCTCCTTCATGCTGATCTTCTACCAACCAACAATCTTTCTTTACCTGCTCTTTCTTTCTATAACACCGTAATTGACCATTCTTGCTTTTGAATTCCTCCATTCTTAGTGTACTTTATTCTACCATTTCTATACTCCCACTCAATCAAAAACCCCTAAGAGTGACATTTAATCAACAAACACAAACACCTACTCCCTGCAACTTGGCTCTGATAAACCTATCCACCAAACCAACACCCTGGCTCTAATACCACTTGTCAGTGGTATCACTGCATGAAACTAGTAACCTAAGCTCTAATACCACTTGTCAGGATCCCTCGCTCTTAAAGAGCATAGTTGATTACCTTTGTATAAGCAACTAAACACAGAATTTAACCAGAAGTAACAAGTAACTAGAAATCAAAAACAACACAAAATTTGAGAGACAATACAATCTTGTATTCAACTCATCCAGAAATAAAATACAATAGAGAAGATTCCATAATATTCTCACACCTCTGAGGCTTCCCACACCTCTAGGACTTCCAATAATTCTCAATCAAGAGTTTCTCTCTCAATTACGGTCACAACAATCAACTCAAACATAGATTTGTTGTTCAACTCCAACTAGTCAGTAACAATACTGCCAGTACAAGTACTCCACATACTCCAAGTAGATCTCCCTAATCTTGAAACAACCTACAAATCAATGACCTTACTTACCATGTAGATCTTCTCCCTAATCTTGCACAACTTGCAGATCAACCTGATCTTACAATTGGAAGGATCTCTTCCTTGTCCTTGATTACAATACAGCCCCATGGGTCTCTTAAATAGACCTCATGCAAAAAATAATTAGACTTTATAATTATAATAATTAGACACGTAACTCAAGACTAAAATTAGCCTTTAACATGCAAACTGGCCATTCAACAAACTAACTGTTCGTGTAACTAACAGTTCTAGAATGCACAGGTGACCGACGTCGGCCGATCCTAATTGATGTCAGTTGCTTTGCTCATTGGATATGATCAATGTCGGTTGATCAGACTGACATCAATTTCTCTGCACTCAGCACCCTCCTCCAATTTGCATCCTGGTGAAGCTTTTAGCTCCACACCCTAACAATTTCAAAGATTAATTTAAGTGATGTTCTATTTATGACCATTGTGTTTCAACTCCTTTGATTTCCTTTGAGGTAGTATCCCCATTTCACTCTTATGTGATATCTTCTCATGCATAAAAATCATGTATCCATTCACCATTGCAATTTAGGTGTCTTATAGTCATTTTCATACAGAGTTTATTGAGTCTCTTAGGTCAAAACCTACCTGAGTTAGAAACCACTCAAAAATATTCCCTCTTGACTAAGAAACCAACTTTTCATTTTCAAAACATTACCCTTAGGCTTGGGATACAAGATGAAAACATTCAGACTAGCATAGACCTCCAATTTCTCATCATAAAATGGCATTTAACATGGACAAAACCTTGATTCAGATAAATCAAGGTAAGTTATCCCCAAATGCAAATTTCCAAACTTGTGGACATGGCCTTAAGTATTTATACATTCTCATGACTCTACCATTGTCATAATGGCCTTCTCAATGCTCATAGACCTCAATGAAGGTTTAAAATGAGTTCAACCATCTTCACTTCAACACTTTTAGACCTCTACTAGAGCTACATGTAGGTGAACATAAGATTCAAGACTTGTATATTGAAGAATTGGTTGTCACAACCAATCTTAAACCATTTTGGATAGCTCAAAATCATTATTTCCACTTTAATTATATTATTTACACCTTAAAAGCTTCATGTATTACCACCATGATTATTCAATACCTAATTTAAATTGATTGTAGGTGACAGTCATAAAGAAAATTGATTGTGTGTAATGTGTTAGGTTTTGTGCTTCATATAGAACATTCTAGAAACCAAACCTTCAAAAGGGACAACTAACCATTATGCAATGTGAGAATTGAATAAAAATAACTAATTAATTATAATAATTTATCATCATGCATGATTTTATGTGACATGTGGAAGACCATAATCATAAGGTGACCTTAGCTGCCTCTCAAGAAAAAACATGTAGAATTATAAATAGAGCACCTAAAGAACCATACACTACTACCATTCCTAACTAGTGGCATGATGAAATCCTATGCTTGTCTAATGTTCAAACTGATAAATCCAAAGGAATTAACAATTCCATTTATACTTAGAATTTTTTATTATTTAAGTGATAGATCTGCCATGTCACATAAATTTTGAGTTATGTTAAGTGTTATTTTGGAGTCCTGTAGATATCCAAAATACGCATCAAATATAAATGAGAACAAAGAATTAGTTATTTTACATGGGATTTTGTAATATGTAAAGACATACAAATGTGTCCATAAAGCATACTAATAGGTATGAAAGAGGATTGCATATTAGAGGCAATCTGAGGAACATAACTAATCATAAGTGGAATGCATGGCAAAAGTTATCATAACACATATGATAGAACTATTTGAATGTGAAATTATTCCCAAATCATTATGGTTCATCTCCTCTTAGTAAAAATAAGTTGATGTTTTAAATATTACACATGTAATAGTGTTAAACAAAAAAATGTATTTGGAATAATAAACTTTTAAAAAAAAAACTACAAAGTTTATAAAGAGTGAGAATAGAGTTGTAGGAAGCTACATAAGACAAGCACATCTATCTCTAGTTCTAATCAATATCCACATAATAAAGCAACTAGATAATTCAATCAAGTTAATAATTGAAATAAGAAGATGACTGAAATAATATTAAACATCAACATGATACATCTCAGGTAAAACCTAAGATTATCACCTCTTCTAACTTTTGTAAAGCTATCCATTATTTTAAACATAAATTAAATATAAAAATATTATATAAACAAAGAATATTACTGATAAGAGTTACCCTTAGACATCTTTGAATATTTCCCTCGAGTAAAAGCACGAGTTGTGAACCATGGAAGCTAAACTTATCTAGCTCCTTGTTAATGTTTTTAACTATTTACCAAACCCAATAGGATCTTACACTAACAAAAGACTACAAAACTTTCATACTGATAACTTTGGTTTAAAATGTGCAAATTCAACCAAGTGGGTGATTGAATCATCTATTAACAAGCTTTCATGATGAACATATCATAATTCATGATACAGTTATAATGTTTCATCTTTGTCATGTAGTTTTAGGTCTTAGAAATCATAAGATCATTTATAATTTATGTTTGGGCTTAATGTGTATTTTTACAACCAGCCATTATGTTGCATGCTTTATTGGGTGTAATGACAAAGAAAAAGGTATATAATAATTAAACCCTAACCTCTATCTTTAGGTCTATAATCCTCTAATTCTAATTTTTACATCTCATGGCTTCCACACATGTGAATCCACTAAAACCCTTTTGATTCACTTTTAGGTCATCATTCCCTAGCTTCATACAAAATTTTAGATCCCAACTCCTTTTCTACCTACCAAAACATATATTTGGTCAATAAACCCTATGTAGGGTCTGTACACAGACTGAAGAGGACTTATTAAGGTTTTCATGCATATAAAAGGGGTTTCAACATTTAAAGTGGATGAATCGGGACTGTCTAACCAAAACACACTCAAAAACATTGGATTTAAAATTTCCAAGGTCATAAATATGCTTGAATCCTTGGATCTAAATTTGACTATGCACAAAAATGACAACCTATAGGACTAAGATAGCATACAATGAATTCTAAATCAATTCTTTCTCTTTGTAGTCTATCTGAAGACCTTCAACATCTTTCATTCACCTATGTAGAACATACTAAACCTATAGTAATCAATAACATTCATTTATTAGATACAAAAGGGTCTTACCTCTCCTTTTCAACATGACTATCTATCTCAAGATAGGGTATAGGTAGAGTCATGAATATTTAATGAGTGTAAGTTATTTTTAACCTTTCACATTAGGCTTGGGCATTCAAAGGATCCCTATAAACTCAATGACAACATTAATTCCTAATTTAATACCTTAAATTATTAATAGGTACTTGGGAAATTTCTCAAAATAATTATCTCCTAGCTTTGTACTTGCTTGGTTTCATTCACAATGTTTTACTTTGTTCACAAACTCTAAAGCTTCTCCAATAGTTCACCAATTACTCATTAGACTCATTATCCTCATTTTATTTAATCTACCAATAAACAACTTTTGGGAACATTTATTAGTGCTATTATAACCTAAATAATTCATTCATTCATTCATCTTCTACTCATTCTATTCATAGATCCATTTCTTTTTACTTTCCTCACTCACTATCCTCACACTGGTTACTCTTCTCTTGGCTTAACACACCAAATATTTACATTGGTATCATGGACTTAGTATTCCAATTTGGATGAGTTCCACTAGTTAAAACAAACTTATCTTGATCCCTCTTAACCTCTCATTCACTCTTCATCCTTAATTCTCACTCTTTAACCTCCTTAGAGCCACCATTCCCTTGTAGACTTTTTTTCACCTTTTCCCTTTATTTAAATAATGTATAGGTTCCATTGAGAATATAATTCCATATTTTTAACCCTCTATATTATTTCAACCTTCCCTAAAGTTTTAAGGTTCAACTCCCACTATAGATAGTACTTCCTTCACAAGCATCTTACCAATTAGGCCTATTATCCCTCTATGTTCATTCTGAGACCTCAAATCCATACCGTAAAGTATTGTAACAAAATAAAAACAAATGAATCATTTTATGCATGTAAAAACAATAAATATTAAAAAAATTCACAAAATTCCTATGATTAAAACTCAATATATTTTGTTTTAGGTTTCCAAACCCTAATTGGTTGTATGTAGAGGCCAAGAGGCTTCAAAATTCATTTTCTTTTGTGTTAGATCATTTCCAATTATACCAAGACCTTTCCTAGTTTTTTTGATAATATATAAATATTAAAATAGTCTAGAGACCTTATTCAATCCTATTAGTGCTTAAAGACAATAAAACACAGAGGACTGTGTACCTTTAGTTGATTATGCAAGGGTTTTATGTATATCTATACATTATAAGATTAAAAACACTTCACAATGGTCACTCTCAGGACCTTAGTCTCATTTATAATCATGATAGGGCTTAATAAACTCAATATCCATGTCACTTCTCATACACATAAACTTGTTCTTATATTGAACTATGCAATCAAGGTATAAACTTATGCAAATAGGGGTTTGTTTGTATTTAATATGTTCCAAACTTCAAATGAAATATTGTAAATATATTTCCTCCTTCTCCACATATTCAATATTCACTAATCCAATGCTCACTCACAATTTTCAACACATGTATGATCTATCTTGATACATGACTATATAATGACAAGGTTCCTACATGTGTAACATGGGTTTACCATCAAATTGATTGTGCAACTAGAGATTTATCACTTATTTGAATTCAAACCACATAAGATAACATTCCATAAAAGGTATTATTATGTGTATACTCATACCAAATAAAAATCACACTCTTTATTCAAGAAACCACATCAACTCACCTTCATGCCTTGATTGACACAAGTATATAACAGAGTACATGGTAGATTTATCATTTTTCTAGTTTCTCCACTCCACATCAATCCATTCAATAAAAAAAGAGTTTGAAACATATCCAATGTCTCTAGTATTATCATACTATATAGATCCTTCTTTCACAATCCTCACAAACTTCATCAACTTTTTTTATTTTTCTTTGACTGTAGTTCTATACTTTATTGACTATCACCTATAGCCCATTGTTTGAACCTACAACCACATACATAGGGATTTTCATATAGATTCAAGGGATTTATTAAAACATCACATAAACAAGAAAAATCTATGTACCATTAAATAGAAGATTAAACACACACAAAAGTACTTTCTTATTCATTTGAATCATTCTCTATTACATTTGCATTCTATTCATGGACTTGTCAACCTTCTTGAGGAGTTTGAATATTCTTATTTACTTCAATTACTTCTAACCCTTCTTGGGGCTCTCTCCTCTCTCCTCTCTCCCTCACTCTCCCACATGCTACAACTGACTTCCAACTTCCCTTTTCCATCCAAATTATACATTGTTTTGGGTGGTTACATAACTAGACTCTTAAATGCCAACTCAGCATTATATTACTAAACATGACCCTTAACGTTCACCACCTTAATTACTTGGACATGAAATGTCTTCAAACCACTTTTACATGACTCATTGGATTATTTTTCAAATCTTATCTCACTTAACCACTTCTTACCATGCTTATTATCCTCCTAGGTTTAGTATAATTTTTGAATTTTAAAATTTATACTTTTGGAGGGAAAACTCTAAATACCTACAAATCACACTCTTAAAAACTCAAGTTCACTCTATGACAACATAGGGACCCTAGATGATCATTCACACTCATCCACACTCAAAAATATACCAAATATGACTCCTAACTAGGACATTTCACCTCAACAACACAAAATAGTGTTTATATGCTTGATGTTCTTGCATTATTAAAGCTCTTGAGAGGAGATAAAACACATTACTCCCTTAGTATGTCAATTGTGACATACACACATAGAATTTCAAGAGACCTACTTCTCTTTTCTTTTGATTTCTCACTTTAGTATGCAAGGAATGACACCATAATGAATTTATTGATGCATATAAAACTTTAAGATAATCATACCATGTTTATAATTGCATTGATCATCTTCTCAAGACTTCAAAATTAGTCATTTACTTGACTGTCTCAGACATATAATAACATTTTAGAGATAAGAGAGTTGTTTCTTGATTCATCTCACCTATAACACCATAAATTACCATCCTTAGGGTTTACATATTTTATATACTTCATTAGATTGAACATAAAACTATTGTCATATATTAATAGACTTCCATGCAATTTAAGTTTATTATTTATAACTACAAACTCACTTTATTTTTAGACTAACACCTTGCACTCCTTGATTAATACCTACAAAAACATAAAGATTGATATATCTATACCTTCATTATCCTATTCAAGGGAACATATAATGAAGAACATTCCTTATACCTTGTATGGGAGAGTAAATATACACAAATAACTCTTGTTTATTAACTTTCATCATTATTTTTGTTTGTTCGATAGTCAACACTTGTACAGAGCATTTTCATTTAATTGAAATTGAAATAGTTATACACAATAGTTTGTTAAAGTTTAGAAAATTATCTATGCTAATTACTACACGTTGATTACCATAAAAGTTAGCTAAGTTGATTACTACATGTTGAATAATTAACTAAATTTTGTGATTCTTTTGGAAATTATCACTAAATAGTTTTTTTAATTGTGTAGTATAGGTGGAATTATGACTACAAAACATGGGGAGTGTTGTGGAACTAAGAGAGTAATTCCACAAATTCATATGGAAAAAATATACTAGATGAGCTAAATGTGTAATTTCAAACAATATACTATATCTCATGTGTGGTGGTTGCTTCCATCAACTTGAAGGGCCTTGGATGCACTACAAATTTCATCCAGTCTAATAGATTGTGATGGGTGAATGTTATTACAACATGACATATCATTTGTAACACATTATAATGGTGATTTATGAGTACATGGAATTCATAGATAGGCCTGATACTGATTTCTACATTTAATGGTCATATCAATAACCTAAGGATGATGTCATTTTTCTTGATGTGTGTGATACCCTGGTGCCACTCTAGGCTATCTGAGTCCCTTCATGGAGAATTTCTTTAAAAAAAAGTGTTTAATGATCTAAATTTGTATGTGCATTTGGATTAATCAAAATATATATTCATTAGTGTGAAACTACCATTTTGAGTGCATTTCAAACTATACAGCATTAAAAGTAACTACTTTAATATCTCCAAGATTTATCCAACCCATCCATACACAAAGTTGTGAAATAGGTACATAATCTCCCACAACATATATTTTTCTCTCATCTAATCAAGGTAAATGATTTCAAGAGAATAACCACTGTATTTGTATACACATGTTGTAGATGATGAAAATGATGTTGCTACAATCTATCAGATGATAATGACGATTGTGAAAGTGAATAGAATAATTATATAGAAATGTTTTTCAATATTGATAAATAATTTTTAGTCTTTTAATTGGTTATCTTTGAACATGTTTAATTATTGATAAATAAATTAAATATTTTTTGTCTATTACTGGAAGTTCTGATTCTCACTCATATCATTCAAATTCTACCTTCACTTTTGCATGTAACCATATTGATCCAAAATCTGTTAATCTTCTACCATAGGTATACAATAGTGTTTGATGTTTTAATCAATGAAGAAAAGTATTTACTCAAATGGAAAGGATTTTATAATGTATTGATAATTGTTTTCATTTATGTCAAGGTTAAGGTTGATGTCATTGATGTTAAGGTACATTTGGTAAAGATGCATGGTGAGTGGTCAATGAGATATGAACCATGCAAGAATAGAGAATTTGAAGGCAACCTATTGTCCCTATATTGAAATTGAATTTGAAGGCAACCCGATCTCTTTATATTAATACAAAATGTGAAGGCAACCTAATGATTCTTATGAGGTCAATTGATCAGGTCAAGGTAAGTATGTTTTGAGTATTAGGTGTCTTATGAAGCCTAGTCATAACAAGCATAGTCATATCATGAGCTTGTACATGATGAGAATGAAGAGGTGTGTAATAATGTATGATACTATATAATAAGCATTGAATTAATGTGATCAAGGTGTAAAATCATTAAACAGAGTTTTAAGATCAGTTTCCAAAGTTTTCAAGTCTCAAAGTACTTAAGAAACCCTGTCATGACACTAGTCATAGCATGAACAAAACTTGTGAGAAGGTATGAGCATGGTGGCCTAGTGATATGGATGCATAAAGGAATAAGAGAAATTATAGGGTTGTTTTATTTTTCATATGAGGCATTATAACACTTAGGTTTGTTTTGAGGTGAGCCTATAGGGGTATAACCTACATACCTAACATGCAACTAGACTAGTTCTAGACCCTACCTGACCCAATGCAGTACCATTAAGTATTTTCAATGCCTATTAAGTACTAAAAGTAGTCTTTTAGAATTTTATAGGTTTATTTATCAATTTATTGATGTGGTGATTTCATTTAAAGAGGCTTTAATGTTAGTTTCAATACCTAATGTGACTTGCAGGTTAAAGCCTAGAGGTAAAGAGAGAGATGGTGGCTATATGAGGTATGAGTTTCATATTTCAAGATAATTATGGATAAATTAGAATTAAAATAGGTATTTAATGTTGTTTCAAATATTTTTACCAAGTTTTAGGTCAAAATTTGAAGGTTAAGTCAAAAAAGTGTTTTTGTTAGGGTGTGGAGCTAAAAGCTTCACCTTGTTGCAAACAGAAGGAAGAGGTTTTTCGCATCTTGACAGTCGCCGGCGTTGGCAGGCCACAACCGACGTCGGTCAGGGGAAGCGTAGAGGAAACTGGCATCGGTAGGAGATCGGCCGGCGTTGGTCACCTCAGGAAGGCAGGGACCGATGTCGGTCACCTGTAGCGGTCTGAACTGTTGTTGATGAACAGTCAGTTAAGTGAACGCGGAGTTTGCATGTTGAAGACCAGTTTGAGTCTTTGAGCCACCCATCTAATTTAGTGTATGCATGAGATATATATAATAGACTCATGGGCTGTGTTGTTAAGTGTAGAACTTGTAAAACCCAAGTGTGGAGCTTGGAGAGTTCTTCCCATGGTGGAATCAAGTAGGATTCCCCATGTATGTAAGATCAGGTTTGATATGCAGGGAGTTGCAGGATCATGGAGGAGATCTACATGTGATAAGTAAGATCAGGTTAGTCTGCAGGGAGATGTGTGAATGTGAGGGTCAGAAAGGAGATCGGTGGGGGAGCTAGATCCAAGGTGACAGCAATACATCAGAGCAGGATCATGGTTAGATCTACTTGGAGTACCAATTCATACTCAGTTGTACTGGAGGTACAATGGGGTGAACAACAGCTTGTGTAAGTTGTTACTTGAGACCTATGAGAGAAGATTACTCAGGTGGGAAGATTACTTGGAGCCCTTGAGGTAGAAGGTCTTGTAGAGGTGGAGAAGAGTGTGATCTCTTTATTGTAATTTCCTTTGTAATGAGTCAAATACAATTATGTGTTGCCTCTCAGTTTCTGTGTTATTTCTCATTGATAGTTATTTGTTCTTCTGGTATTTCCGCATGTTTAAGTTGCTTATACATTGGTAATCATGTGTGCTCTTAAATCTGACAAGTTGTGTTAGAACTTTGGGAAACTTTGGTCCTATCAAATGGTATCAGAGCAAGGTTGGACGTTCTCAGAGTGATCTTGACTAACAGGGGTTCAGATCTGTTAAGTGTTGTTGATTACAGGGTACTCACAGGGGTTGCTATTTGAGTGGGAGTATAGCAAGGTAGAAGAATGGAGAAATTTAGACACAGGTGTAGCACCACAAGGAGTGTGGTGGGTTGTCTTCGAGTGGGAGCTTGAAGAGGAATACAAGCTAGGATGCAGATTAGACAGAGTACTGGTATGGGTACAGGTGTAGCTCTTTATCTCCAAGTGGGAGATTGTTAGGGTGTGGAGCTAAAAGCTTCACCTTGTTGTAAATAAAAGGAGGAGGTTTTTTGCAGCTTGACAGTCACCGGCATCGGCAGGCCACAACCAACATCGGTCAGGGGAAGCGCAGAGGAAACTGGCATCAACAGGAGATCAGTCGCCGTCGGTCACCTCAGGAAGGCAGGGATCGACATCGGTCACCTGTAGCAGGTTGAACTATTGTTGACGAATAGTCAGTTAAGTGAATGTGGAGTTTGCATGTTGAAGACCAGTTTGAGTCTTTGAGTCGCCCGTCTAATTTAGTGTATGCATGAGATCTATATAATAGACTCATGGGCTATGTTGTTAAGTGTAGAACTTGTAGAACCCAAGTGTGGAGCTTGGAGAGTTCTTCCCATGGTGGAATCAAGTAGGATTCCCCATGTATGTAAGATCAGGTTTGATATGCAGGGAGTTGCAGGATCATGGAGGAGATCTACATGTGATAAGTAAGATCAGGTTGGTCTGCAGGGAGATGTGTGAATGCGAGGGTCAGAAAGGAGATCGGTGGGGGAGCTAGATCCAAGGTGACAACAATACATCAGAGCAGGATCATGGTTAGATCTACTTGGAGTACCAATTCGTACTCAGTTGTACTGGAGGTACAATGGGGTGAACAATAGCTTGTGTAAGTTGTTAGTTGAGACCTATGAGAGAAGATTACTCAGGTGGGAAGAATACTTGGAGCCCTTGAGGTAGAAGGCCTTGTAGAGGTGGAGAAGAGTGTGATCTCTTTATTGTAATTTCCTTTGTAATGAGTTGAATACAATTATGTGTTGCCTCTCAGTTTATGTGTTATTTCTCATTGATAGTTATTTGTTCTTCTGGTATTTCCGCATTTTTAAGTTGCTTATACATTGGTAATCATGTGTGCTCTTAAATCTGACAAGTTGTGTCAGAACTTTGGGAAACTTTGGTCCTATCAGTTTTGAGGTCTCTTATGTGCATAGAATTAAGAATGCTCAACTTGAGAAGAACTTTCAAGTACTCATTGGCACATGTAACCTCTGAATGGGAACCTAATATATTCATGGTATATGGGTAAGGGTCCTAGATAAAATTTTCAAGCACTGTATTCTATAATAAGGGTCTAATATTTATGAATAATCATTAACACTAGAAATAATGTTAACCCTCTCTAAAACCCTAACATTGACCCAATAAGAAATATCTTGATCAAAACAGCCCAAAATGATTTTGAATTGATATGTAAGATATTTTAGGTTAGCTCTAGGTGTGATTATTTTGTCAAGGGAGTAATTGGACCCTATAGGAAAAGCCTTATTTCTCAGAGATTTATTGTAGCAGTCAAAATTGACCAATTCAAAGTTGCTAAATGGATGGAGGTTGAATCTTGATAATTTTATTTAATGTACATGTTTATTTATGAGTAGTTTATATACCTAGAGTGTGATAAACTAGTCATACAAGTTGACCTATCACTAAAAGGCCTAATAGTGTAAACAATGAGAAAATCAAGTAGAAGTGAGAAGTTGATTAGGGAAGTCTTACCACAGAATAGGGATGAATCCAATTTTATGAATAATTTTTTCAAGATATATAATAATTTTTCATATTGGATATATTTTTTTGAGGTTAGTGGATATGTTTAAAATATTTCTCATATGTTGACTTGTCCAGTATAGATAAGACAATGAAGGTGTAAGGTTGTGAGATTGGTCTACAAGACCAATATTGTCACTTGACCATGGTATAATTATATATTATAGTTACCTAATTATATCATATGATCACCTATATGAATCAAGAGTCTTTTAAAGTGTCTACATAGGTGTTGAAATTTATTATCACCATGACTGTGTTTAAAGGTAAACCGGTAGATCTAGGTAAGCAAGTTATAGTGATGAGTTGGAGGCTCTTTATCCTTAGATGAATAATCCAATGAATATTATGTTTTTTATAATACATTATTTTCATATTCATGATTTTCATTATCTTGCATATTATTGAAATTAATTGAAATGGTAAAACCAAAATAGGTTAATTGGTTCAGGTTTGAATGTGTATACTGAAGACAAAAGATTAGTTTTTAAGAACAATATTTGGTATTAAAAATTATAATATTTGTTCCTAATATTGATGTGTGTGTGTGTGTGTGTGTGTGTGTGTGTGTGTGTGTGTGTGTGTGTGTGTGTGTAAAATAATATATTTAATGTGTTATATTTCACATGAATTATTCTTTCAAGGATTGAATTTCAAGTCTTCATGACTATGTTTTGAGACCAATTGGCAGTTCTTAGTGGGATACTTGCAAAGAAGGGTTTGAGTCTTTTCACCCTGAGTTATGATGTCTAATTCATATGTTGATGACCCTAAGGTCATATATATTATGTATATGTATTTTTTTACATGGTTTTTTTTATTTTATTTTTCAATACTTCAATTATTCAAGATAGAATTTCTAGATATGCATAGGGCTAATATGAATAGTATTAATGATGTGCTCCAAGTAGTGGTTTGAGATAAAAATTAATACAGAGTATATATGAGATTAGAATGAGTATATTGGGATTACATATGATTTTTTTATTCCATTCAATGTGTTTTAATGTGCTCCAATGAGATCAAGGGGTAATGTGTGCTAAGTAGGCTTAATGGGATTAGGTCTCCATAAGATCAAAAGATGAGATATAACCTAATTGAGGAAATTTAGACCTAAAAGGAATAAAAAAAGTTTGATCCATGTATATTACATGTCATAATATGAATTTCATGGTTGAACTAAGAAGGTAAGGGTGTTTATATGACTAAGAAGGATATGAACAAGAAACTTGTATAAGTACGAGGCATTTTAGGCCTATTTGTCAGTGAAGAGAGTAAGTGAATAAGAAAATATATTAGATAGTAGAATGAGGAAGTATATACCATAAAAAGATAATATATTATTAATGATGAACATTTTATAGAGGTTCTGAGTATGAGAATCAAGGTCATATTACCTAATCAAGTCAAGAAGAGGGTTATTTGAGCAAAGAAGGATAGAGACCAATTTTGAGAATGAAAGAAGTGTGTAGTTAATTGAGGAAGGATATCATCATATATTGTATAATAAATAATTTATTTTAAGTTGATTAAGTGGTTTTAATGGTTTATTTGATGTTAAGTCATCTAGGGGTTGATACCTCCTTGTAATTTGGTGCTTGTTAAAGCTTAACTGAGTTGGTGCTTAGCTAGTTGGGGTTGGTACTCCATGTGAAGTGGTTGCTTCACTAAAATTGGTGGTTGTATTATAGGATTGTATTCCAATTACATAATTATTGGGTTTTCTTCCCCTTGAGGGATTCCCACTTATATATTGTGTTCATGTGTTTCATCCTCTTGTGGATTGGTACTTATGCTTGCTAAAATGTACATGTTTATCTAAAATATCTATGATTACTTAAGTAAGATTATATAAGAAAGTTTTTAAGACTGATTTACCCCCCTCTCATTCATTTTCCTTCTAACATTTGGTATCATAGCCTAGTCTTTTGAAGCAAGTCTAAAAGCCTAAAGGATATCCCAAAAGCAAGGATGGATAGTCAGTAAGCTCAAGGTGGTTTATCTACCATTAAGGCTCCATTATTTAATGGACCTAACTATGCCTTTTGGAATATTAGGATGAAGATATATTTTATGTCACAAGGACATGATATCTGATAGCTAGTTATGGATGGTTATATTTCTCCTCCTATTCCACCAATAGATGCAATAGGTAAGATAGTGAAAACAACTCCAAGGCAATGAATTCCATTCTTTGTGGCCTATCAAAGGAATATATTGTGAAGGTAACACATTGTGTATCAACCAAAGACATATGGGAAAAAGTTAAGACAATATATGAAGGAGACACCAAAGTGAAGATGCCCAAGTTGCATACCCATCAAAGATAGTTTGAAAGTCTAAAGATGAATGAATATGAAACAATTACATCTTACCTATTGAATGTTGATGAAGTTGTAAATGTCATTAGAGGATTGGGATGAGAGATTAAAGAATAGATATTTGTTCAAAAAGTCTTGATATCATTAACTCCAAAGTTTGACTCTAAGGTGTCTACAATAGAAGAGATGCAAGATTTGGACAAGCTAGATATGGATGCACTTCATGGAATTTTGATTACCTATGAGATTAGAAATAAATATGGAAGACCTCCCAAGAAGGAATTAACCTTCAAAGTTGAGAAGAAGTCAAAAGCCAAGAAGGTCAAGCATGAGGAATGCCCAAATGTTGATGATGATCAACTGATAGCCATGTTTGTAAGGAAGTTGAGGTTTGGATCTTGTAAGTACAAAGGTAAGTTACCCTTCAAATGTTTCAACTATGGCAAGATTGGTCATGTTTCATCTAATGGTATTAATAAAGATAAATCTAAGCAAAATGAAGAACATGATGAACATCATGGAGATGAAAATAAGGCCTATAAGCCTGATAAAAATAAGGAGTTCAAGAAATATGAAGGAAAAAAAGGAACTTTCAATAATAAAAGAAGCTTCTATAATAAATAATATAACTCTTTTGATGTAAGTGACTCAAGTGAATTTGATAGTGATGATGGTAGTCATGAACATGAACATGACAATAATGAAATCTTGTTTATGGCTATAGAACCAGACAATGAGGGTTATTCAAGTGGGAAAGGCAATATGGTTGATGTGGAATCATATGAAAAATAAGTTGAAGTATATCTTGAGGTATAATTAGTAATTTCCTTATAGGAATTGAATTTCCAAAGGAAAAATAATCATAGACTAATATCATTAGTTAAGGACTATGAGGAGCATATTGGAAGGAGTCATAACTCGCATCAGTTAATAGGTATATATAATGTGGTTTTTTATATTTTTCATGATGTAGGACACATTTTAATATTATGTCCTAACAAGGTTATAAGGTCATTAAGTCAAAATAGGAGGGTTGAAGCCTCTAGAGTGCTAGAGAGAAGATAAATGAATATATGGAAACCAAAGATAAGGAAGATGAATCATGATCAGTCTAAAAGCATAAGTGGACTGATTGATATGATAGATTATGATTTATATGTTAAATTAGGTCAAGAATGCATATTATTAGCCCACATTGATGATCAAATGGTTAATGAAGAGATCAAGCCTATAGTGAAAATCAAGCCTAAAAGGATATTGAAGGAGATTCAGTCTTGTGAGGGCATGGAGATCTAGGAATATCATAAAATTGAGTTATTTTAATCCCCTATGGTAATTTTTGACTCCATTAGCCTTCATGGAGACACTATTCAGGTAGTAGAAGCATGATGGATGCTTGGTTTGATGGGGATATATTCATGTTTATGATTGAGCTTGGTTTGCATTGAAAAGTGGTCTTGTAATCAGAGTTCATTTGAATAAGGTATGCATGGAGTAAGGGGGATCATGTTAAATTAATTATTCATATTTTTTGAGTTGAGATATTATATCAAGAAGGTATGGATCCAAATGATAGTTATATAGAACCTTTTGTCATTAATGTAAAAGGGAGAGAAAGTCCAATAAGAGAGATTGACAAGACTAGGGGAGATGAGAGTGATCAATTTGAAGAATGATTTATCATCAATGACAAAGGGGGAGTTTTTTTAGAAGTGTTTTCATTAATTTCAAGGTCAAGGTTGATGTCATTTATGTCAAGGTATATCTAGTAAAGATACATGGTAAGTGGTCAGTCAGATATGAACCATGTTCTAATAGAGAATTTGAAGTCAACCTATTATCCCTTTGTTGAAAGTGAATTTGAAGGAAAACTTATCTCTTTTTATTGAGAGAGAATTTTAAGGAAACCTAATGATTCTTATGAGGTCAATTGATCAAGTCAAGGTAATCATGTTTTGAGTACTAGGTGTCTTGAGAAGACTAGTCATAACAAATATAGTCATATCATGAGAATGTGAATGATGAACATGAAGTGGTGTATAATAATGTATGATGTCATATAATAATCATTAAATTCATGTTACCAAGGTTTATAAGCATCAAATCTATTTTTTATATTAGTTTCTAAAGTTGTCAAGTCTCAAAATGCTTAAGAAACCCAATCATGACACTAGTCTTAGCATGAAGGAACCTTGTGAGAAGGTATGAGCATGGTAGCCTAGTGAGATGGGTGAAAAAATGAATAATATGTAGTCTAGGGTTATTTTAGTATGAATATGAGTCATTGTAACACTTAGGTGTGTTTCAAGGTGAGCCTACAAGGGTAAGACCTACATACCTAACATGTAACCAGACTAGTTTTAGACCCTGCTTGACCTAATGAGGTACCATGAATTATTATAAAGTAATATTAAGGATTAAAATCAGTGTTTTATAATTTTAATGAGGTGGTGATTTCATGAAAATATGCTTGAAGGTCAGTTTTAAGACCTAATATGACTTGCAGGTCAAAGCTTAGAGAGCAAAGAGAGAGATGGTGGCCAAATGAGGTATGAGTTTCAGATTTTAAGATAGAATAGAAAAATGAGAATTTAAATATGTATTTCATGTTGTTTTAAATATTTTTACCTATTTTTAGGTTAAAATTTTAAGGTTAAGGCAAGAAAAAGTGTTTTGAGGTCTCTTGTGTGCATAGAATGAAGAATTCTCAACCTAAAAAAGAAATTTCAAGTACTCATTAACATGTGTAACCTATAAATGGGAACCTAATATATTCATGGTATATGGGTAAGGGTCCTATCTCAAATTTACAATAATTGTATTCTATAATAAGAGGCTAAGCTTTATGAACAATCGTTAACACTAGAAATAATGTTAACCCTCTCTAAAACCCTAACATTGACTCGATGAGAAATATATTGATAAAAATAGCCCACAATTATTTGTAATTAATATGTAAGAGATTACAGGTTGTATTCAAATCTCCCAGGAACCTCCATGTGTGATTATTTTGTCAAGGGAGTAAGTGGACCCTATAGGAAAAGCCTTATTTCTTAAATATTTATTGTAGCAGTCAGATTTGACCAAGTCAAAGTTGATAAATGAATGAAGATTTAATATTGATACTTTTATTTCATGTCCATGTTGGTTTTTTAGGAAGTTAAAAACCTTAGGTGCGCTTAACTGGTCATACAATTTGACCTATGCTAAAAGGTCTAATGGTGTAGATAGTGAGAAAACTAGGTAGAAGTGAGAAGTTGATTAGGGAATTATTATCATGGACTGGGGATGAATCCAATTGCATGAATATTTTTTTAAATTCCTGTAATAAATTTTATATTGGAAATATGTTTTGGAGGTTATTGGATATGTTGAAAAATTTGGTCATAAGTTGACATGTCTAGTACAGATAAGACAGTGAAGGTGTAAGGTTGTGAGATTGGTTTGCAAGACCAATATTATCACTTGATCATGGTATATTTATATTTTAGAGCTACCTAATGATATCATAGGATCATACATATGCATCAATAGTCTTTTAAATTATCTATACAGGTTTTAAAAGTCATTATCACCATGATTGTGTTTAAAATTAAACTCGCAAATCTAGGTAAGCAAGTTACAATGATGATTTGGAGGCTCTATATCCTTAGCTAAAGCATCCAATGCATATGATTTTTTTATTTAATATTTTATTTTACTATTAATCCTTTTAATAAACTTGGAAATTATTTAAAGTAATTGAAATGGTAAAACTAAAATAGGTTAACTGGTTTAGGTTTGACTGTGTATACTAAAGACAAAAGATTGGTCTATAAGACCAATATTTGGCATTGGAAATTTTAATATTTTTACTTAAGAGTGATATATATTTTTTAAATAATAAATTTAAGGTGTAATAATTAATATTAATTATTCTTTCAAGGATTGAATTTCAAGTCTTCATGACTATGTTTTGAGACCAATCGGTAGTTTTGAGTGGGTTACTTGCAAAGAAGGGTTTGAGTCTTTTCACCCTGAGTTATGGAGTATAATGCATATGGTGATGACCCTAAGGTCATATGTCTTATATATATATGTGTGTTTTTTCCATGGTTTTTTATAATTTTTTTTATGATTCAAGTATTCAAGACAAACATTTTGGGTATGCACATGCCTAATACGAATAGTACTAATGATGTGCTCCAAGTAGTGGTTTGACATAAAAATTACCATGGAGTCTATATGATATTAAAAATGGTATATTTTTATGGCATATGATGTTTTAATTTCATTAAAACAAAATTAATTATATCCAAGAAGATCAAAGGGTAATATGTGCTAAGTAGGCCTAATGGGATTAGGTCTCCATAAGACCTAAAGATGAGATATAGCCTAATTGAGGAAAGTGAGACCTAAATGGAATTAAATAACATTTGATAAATGTATATTAAATTTCCTAAGATTAATTTCATGTCCTAACTAAGAGGGTAAGGGTTATTTTCCAACTAATAAGGATATGAATAAGAAATGTGTAAATACTAAGCATTTTTACATCTATTTTTGAGTGAAGAGAGTAAGCAAACAAGAATATATATATATAAGTGAAGAAGGATGACTTGTAGACCATAATAATAGAATACTATATAAATTATTAACATTTTACAAATGTTCTTAGTATGAGGATCCAGGTCATATGACCTAATCAATTCAAGAAGAGTGCTAGCTAAGCTAAGAAGGCTAAAGATCAATTTTGAAAGGGAAATAAGTCTGTCAAGAACCGAGGAAGGAGATCATCATATATTGTATATGAAACAAGGTATTATAAATATGGTCAATTTTTTTAGGTGTATAATTTGTTGTTAAATCATCTAGGGGTTTGGTTCTTCCTTGCAAGTTGGTGCTTGTTAAATCCTAGTTGAGTTGGTACTTAACTAGTTGGGGTTAGTGCTCCATGTGAAGTGGGTACTTCACTAAAATTGGTTTTTGTATTATAAGAATGTATTCCATTTTCATAATCAGTTTTTTTTTATTCCTATTTAAGGTTTCCCAATTATATATTGTGTGCATATGTTTCATTCTCTTGTAGATTGGTGCTTATGCTTGCTAAGGTGTACATGCTTGTCTAAATGAACTATGATTGCTTAAGTAATATTTTATAAGAAAGTTTTGAAGATTGATTCAACCCCTAGTAATTTTTATTCCAACATATTATTCCTTTATATATGTTTGTGTGTTGTCTTATATAAAGTGAGTTTTTATATATGTTGTCGAGCACTTTTGCCACGACTATGTATGAAAATGCAAATGTATGCGAGTATGTATATACAAGTATATTCACATTATGAAGGCATATTTATGTTTTTGAGTTATTATTGTATTAATTTTATTAATGTTTCAACTTTTGATACATATTGTGTTGAAAATAATAATAATTCTATGTATTGCATAGATTATATTTCGTTATTCACCATATTATTTCTTAGGTCTGTAATTCTTACAACTTCTACATTAGATTCTTGAAGATCATGAAAAAATCACCAAATGACCAAAAATATGTTATAAAACAATTTTACACTTCTTATCCAACATTGATACACCTTCAAATAATATTTAGAGTTAAATAATGAAGCACACCTTAAATTCACGTTCCCTTCTAGGTTTATTCCAACTTCTACATAGTCAACTTGTAAATGAACTTCTTTAACATTATAAAACATCCAATCACTTAGAACTCATTATAAAACCATTGTATGGTGATAAAATATAATCAAAACACATTTATACATGATTTTTGAGTCAAAATATATTTCTAAACAACCATTTGCCATAATTTTCTAGGTCTCTTAACATACACCTACAAAAATTATGAAAATAGTCATTCATTCATTCATAAATAAATTAAATACACAAGATGAAGTAAGTGTTGACCATTTGACCACAAGTAAAAATAGGTCAACCCCATATAGTCTAAAAATTTATATAAGGGTTTATTAGCATGATATAGGGTGTGTCATGGTCAATTTCATGTCATTTAATATCGTATTAGCTTTGTCATAGTCCAATTTAGTCCTTGTGTCATTTTATGTCACTTAGGGGTCATTTATAGGTCATAAATAAAATTATAGTTTTATAAGGTGTCTAAGTTTTCTAAACTCCTTCTCAACATCCCTCATGTCAATTCATGTTAGATATATCAATTTCTAACTAAGAAACGTGTAGATGTTAACTAAAATCAGGAAAACAAGTGAAAAGGAAGTTTTGGTAGTTTTACGGACTATAGAGGAAAGTTTCACATGGAAAAATATTATTCAATGACCCTTTAGTTTCCCTGACTCCATTTCCATGCTTGATATTATATGGAAGTACCAAAAATGGGACAAAACTATTTCTCTTCTCCTTCACTCCACTAGGCAAACAAAATTGGTCAACAAGTCTTTTGATGGTATGAGCAGAAAGAGGACTTACAAGTCAAAACATCTTGTGGGTAGATAGTACACTTGATATTATTCACATTAATGGTAGGATTTGGAATAATGGTTACCTATGCTTTATGAACCATGCTTAAGAAGTTGATTGTATTTTTTTACATACTAATCTCAACACCTTATAAGTTTTGATTTTGTATGAGCTTGTACATATAAACTAGTTGATGAATTTACTTATAGAGGACATGAAATTTATTCCCTCATGTTCCCCATCTTTGGTTTCATGTTTTGAAGTCATTTGATGAGGTCAAACCTCTTAGGTTATAGGTGGAGTATGTTAGTAAGGTTAAAGTTAGGTTTCACTACTTACAGGAGGGTTTTTTCTCTAAAATGGTTTAAAATCAATGTGATATGATTTTATATGCATATTATATGTCATAAAAATATCCTTATTCCCAATATTACTCTCCAATATTAACATCTTAAAAGTTGTAGTCAAGAATATTTCACACAGTCATCTTCCTGTAGGTTTCTATCTATAGTCATGGCATATAAAGGTCCTAAACATAGTCATGGAGGTGTGATGAATAGTTTAAAGGTGTTTAATACCTTATTTTATAATTATATAGAAATAAAAACCCTCCAAATAGCACATAAAGTATTTTGATAGTCAATATAAACTGCACACATAGTCATCCACTATGAATAAACACCTACAGGAAGTCAAGAATGTTGGAATGGGAGTGTTACAAACTATTTCAAGGACTTTAAGGTGAATATAATAAATTTCAGGACCTTTTAGGAGGTATATAACTAGTTTTAATAACCAAACTTCATTCACATTGACTTTTCTACACTCACTTCCCTGCATACTGAAATGTCCACCTACAAGTAGCTTTCATAAAAAATTGAAATTATTGTAGAGGTGTGTGTGAGTAGGTTTTGAGGCCTTCATTAGGTTTTATAAATTTATATATACCTTTAGAACCATGTTTAAGGTCATTTTTAGGTAGGTATACTTGAGAGGTCACCTCAAGTGAAGATATTTGAATTCAGGGATAGTTTCACTAAAAGCCCCAAAACAAGGCCCTAGCCACTTTTGGTGTTACCAAGTGACAATGTTTCAAGGCATATAAATGAATCCAAATGATCATATATTATAGATATTATATAGGGGATATATATTTCAAAGTAATATGGAGGTTGGACAAGTAAGGAAGATGTTATAAGGTTCTCAATTCATACATTAGTTCACTACAACTTTTCAGTGTTTTCTATAGTTTTGGACTCTCAAATAGCTTTGCATCCTAAAGTATTAGTATATAAGAATTAATCCATTTTAAATGGTATTTTTGAGTTTATAAACACACCAATGATCCAAATAACATCAAATAAGTTCTTATATTAGGGACTTGACCTACACTACCACTTATAGGTGTATCTTGCCAAAGAAAAACTTACCTACAGCCTAACTGTAGGCACTCACAAAGTCTACGTTGTGAACCTATAGGTAAAATTATGAAAAAATGAGAAATTATATCATTGGATATGATTCAAAGATTAAAAATTGTCATAATTTATTAAACATAGGTTTTCAAAGGTTGAAACACACCTACAGGACTCCCCTTTTGCTCCAAGATAGTCAACTACAACTAATTGTGGCATGACAGTGAGCTAGAGCAAGTGATTTGGAGTATGTCATAGAATGCATATGATGAGAACAATTCAACATGAATTATAAATTGGAATTTTAAGGATAAAATAAGTCATTTAGATATTGTGTTCAAATTTCAACCTTGTAGTATGCACCTACAGGTGTCTCATTCAAAGCAACAAAACATAGTCCACACTTGTATCTAGTCAAGAACAAGGTGTATGTTGAAGTGTTTGGCAAGGTTTAGGTGGTAAGTGGGTTTGAATCACATTAAAAATGGTTATAATAGTATTTTGAGACCTTAATATATTTAAATATGGCATGTAAGGGTTATCATACAAGTAACCTATAGTTTATAAGTAAAGCCTTCACACAGTGAGTTTTTAGGAGTTTGTCTTGAGGTTTTGAGTTGCTTAGAAGTGATATAAAATTGATATAACCATAAAAACTTGTGTATAAGGTCTAAATGACCTATTAAATAACCTCATATGATTTTTTTCATGAATTAATAGGCTATATTCCCTCTTTTCTATCTCAGATAAAGGGCATTCCAAAATGAACAAACACTATAGAATTAAAGAACAAATGATATAAAAGTGAGTTGAGGATTATTTAAACCTTTAATAGAGGTGTATAAAGTTTTATGATTCATGAAACAACATGAAAAACCATGCATAGGTGTCATAAGTTTAATAGGGTGGTTTAAACCCATATGGATGCAGTCAAATCCCACTAGGCCTAATTTAGGCCTAATGTATAAAAGGGGTTCAACTTTATTTATAGTGCTAGGAGAGAATTAAAAAGTATTAAAACAATTTCATAGGGGTTTATAAAGCATGTTCAAGATTTTGGAATGCATAATAGACCATGGAGAAGCCATATTTTGGCTCAAGGCCAACTCAGGCCTGCACAAAATAAAGAAAGGAGATTGAGAGGCTATCTTGAAAAGCTCACACCAACATGGATCCTTACCATGGGAGTTTGGGGATTTGGGAGAAATTGAATAAGGTCTTGAAATTTTTTTTTTATGAAATTTGGTTAAGCTTGAAATGTCAGACCTATACGAACAATCTTTAGAGGGCAAAATTACTCTAAACCCTCTAAATCCCATGCTAGTGACTTGATTAAGAAAATGAAGAAAGAGGGCCATATATATGATCTATAAAGAGAATGAAAGTTATTTAATCTTTTATATGACTCCATAGGGATCCTCCCCATCATACTGAGTTGTACCTTACTTAGAGGGATAGGTTGTAAATTGGTTTTTATTGATAGTTTTATGTGTTGTGAAGGTATGGAATGGTTTAAAAATATGAAACTAACTTTGAGAGGAATAATAGGACCTAATGTACCCTCACATATCTAGTTAATTATTAAGATAAGCTCACAAGTGCCTCTATTAACACCTTCATCTCAACCAATCCAAATTAGCATAGTGAACAAGGAATGACCACCAATTAAGAGGGTGAAAGCTCTAAGTGGGATTATTTTTAAGTTATAATTAATTAATATATGGAAATGAGAGATCTTGATAATTTGAGACCTCTTTGATGCCAAGTGTAAGAAGTAAGTGAAAGAGGAGTGATTATGACTACAGGTGGTGATAAATCATGTCTAGAATAATACTGATGATTAGGGACACCTCTAATGCATGTCAAAAATTATTTGTAAACCCCCCTTTTAGTTAAATAATATCATCTATCCCTATTTTATTTTGAGATGTTCCAAGAGGGCCAAATGATGAAGGCAATTTCTAGGAAAGAAAATGAAGATTCTATACCACAGTTTAGGAGTTTCATACATTTAGGGACATGTGTCCAAGTAGACCTTGCATGGTATGTCTCACACTTAATCCTCTTGCATATGTAACCCCTTTTCTCTACTTGAAAAGTGGCTTTGTGACTCTTAAAATTCATTATTTTATCTCCTCTCTCAAATTCTATAAGTAGTACCCAATTTGGCTTTTGTAAACTAATACTACACCTAATATGGTGAATTCCTACTAGTTTGATGCCATATTTTGCATTTTAATAATACAAGAAATCTATTTTTCAGTTCATAAACATGTTTTTTAAGTATGAAAATTGATGAATGGCTGAGTCTAGTGATTTTATCTTTGTTTTTCATTATTTTTTCATGTCTTATGCAAGAAGTTCTCATTCTAACAGGTCATATAGATTGTACTTAGTGTATTAGGATCCATTAAAGTGTGAAAGTGTCATTTGATTATATAATATGATCATTGTTCTAATGAATTTGAGTAGTCTTATGCATACCACCTCTATATTGAAATACTTATGCTAGAACATCTTATGACTTTGAGATGAGTTTGTAGATATTGTTATTAGTGAGATAAGTATGATAGCATAGTGGATATTTTCATGGTGTATCCCCACATTATATTATATTTGTTTTATTCATACTCCGATCCCTTTTACCAAAATTTATCAGTAGTATAGTTGATAAGTAATTCAAGATAAATTCAGGGAGCCATCTCTTAAACCCAGAGGTCTACTCCTCCTATAGGTAAACCCACATACCTATATGTATTCCAATGTTGAAAACATATTATATTAGTCTTAAAAAACCTCATCTAGGGTGAAATATTTGGTGACAATAGTTATATCATGCCTAGAAGGACCCATTGTCCTCAAGACAACTTGTTAAGGTAAATGCTGGTCTTGACAACATCAACTACAAATTGGTATGCTACTTAGCATTTAGTGACTCCATTAAAGGTAAAATATGTTTTAAGACAATTTTTTGGTCATAGATTTTCCATCACATTTCATGTTCCTTATTAGGTCATCATATAGTAGAAGTTCTCAATCCTATTAGTACACCTATTCAGCCTAAACTTCCTCTTACTTTAATTCCCTCAACCTAATATTCCCTTTGAAGACCAAGAAGATTTTTCTAGTCAATAAAGTGAATAACTTGAGTAAATCCAATCCATAATGGATAGGCCACATGATTTCCATACCTTTGATACTAAAAATCCAATTCATCGTGAAGTACATGATGCCATTCCCCCTAATGCTACAAAGTGTGTGCCCACATTCAATGATGAAGGTCATGCCACACTTAATTAACACATCAGGGATATCTCCATTTTTTTTAGTTTCCACAATGTCACTAAGGATAATATTTCCATTAGACTCCTTTTCATGTAATTTAGAGGGAAATCACTTGATTTCTATAGGACTTTACCTAGTGGATGTATCACATCATCGTATGATTTTGAAATGTTGATAACTTTAAGGTTTGAATATGAAAGTGACCATACTTCTCTCATACATTAACTAAATGTGATCAAAATATTCCCCATGGAAATAATGCATGACTTTCATGAGAGGTTTCAAAAAACTTGGTATAGATTGCCTCCTCCCGTGAGACCACCTACTAGTTTTGTATTCCTACATATTTGAGAGCCATTGGTACTAATATTAACATCATGCAATAATCCATGGGTGGTTTCACTCTTCCCAAAGCATATTAACTTAATATTAGAGATGATAATATCCTCATTAAAGATGGAAAGCTACCTCCTAAAGTGTCTATGACCTTGTTTCCTAATATTCATGTTACTGCTCCAAACATTGCTCAAATTCTTAATGCTAATTCCAAGCCTAAGACTGCTCCTAAGAAGATAGAAGATGATTTTGATTGGAGGATAAGATTACTATACTTCGATGCTCAAAATAGGTAATCTAATATGTAACAAGGTTCCTATCAAAATCCTTTCCCTATAAATAGCAATATGGTCAAAAATATGGGAGAGGAAGTGGTCAAGGGCAACCTAGCTTCAAGAGGCCTACCAATGTATACAATCCCAATTCTACATCCAACATAAGAGATATGGTACTGATGCATAGAAACTTCATGCAAGGTGAATATTAGAGTTAATGAAAATTCATATATGCTAATAAATGTGGGGAGAAATCTCTAGTTACTCAATGACAAGTCACTCCTCTCCTATTAACTAAAGATGAAGTCATGATGCAAACAAGTGAAGGTGATTAGCCTCATGGAGAGATCTTCACCAACTTCCTCGTTGGGAAATTTTTGTTATCAATCAAGTAAATGATGTCACATAAAACACTAGAGACAAAATTAAGGATTTAAGAGGTGATAATAATGTTCTTCCAAGTTCATCTAATCCTCCTACAAATAAATAAGGCAACGTTGCAAGCATGGTAGTCCCAAACACTCTTACACCTCTTTCAAATCAGAATGTTGGAAGGACTACTAAAATTACTTGAACTCCTTGAGTTATAATTACTTCATTATCTCTAAGGGCCTAGGAAAAATTAGGTATGTTAGACTCATTAAATAATACCAAGACGTCCACTTCCATTTGGGATGTCCTTCATATGCCTTGCCAAAAAGAGCTCCTATAAAAATAGTTGTCCACTATACCTACTAGTCCTTCACCTCCAAAAAATAGTCATGGTCATGTAACTCTTAAAAATTCCATAAAAAAATTTTGAAACCATAAATCAAAGTTGAGAAACCTCCACCATTTTACCTCAATCTCATAGTGGCTAATAAACTGGTACACAATTGCATAATTGATAGTGATGGTTCTACATTAGTCATGGCCAAAGTTGAACCTGATAAGTTGGGCCTAAAATATTAACTCTATAGTAAAGAAATGATTCAATTATATGGTACACCTACCAAGATAATATGGTTGATCAAAAACTTGAAGGTTTTTTTCCATGATTGTCCTAGTTTTCCCATCCTTCAAGATAATGTTGTGGTGGACCTTCTTGCTCATTTTGCAATTTGCATTTCAAGAGACTTTAAAACCAAAATAGGTGGCTACCTCTCAGTTAAATAGTACTTCTTGGCCTTTATGATAAGATATGGAACCAAGGTAACCACAATAACTCATCCTCTTGCAAGGTTTCACATTAAGCCCTATGTTGAAACAAGTTCAAATTTGAATTATGTAATCAATGAGGAAAAGGATCATATGGTGGATGATGGCACTTATTCCAAACTTGAAGGAATTTTTTATTTGTTTATAGATTAATATGGTGTAGATCCTTATGAGCATGATCTTTATGCATAATTTGAGCAAAATGACCTTGGTACCTATATCATACATGAAGAACCATTTGAGCAAGCTGAGGTAAGTGTCAAACATTCCTTCTCACAAGTTGTTGAGAGTAAATATTTGATTCATTTATATGATGATGATGGATTGAAGAATATAATTGATCCCCATGGTGTGAATAATGATGTTTTTATACCCACTATTGTTGAAGCTACCCTTGATGAGGACACTCATGGGAAAGAGGATGGGGATTTATGGCAAAAGTTCAATGCCATTTGTTAAGAATTTGATCAACTAAGTAATGCTACTTCCCCTCCTAATAAGTATATATCTGATGTGTTTGATAATGAATCTAACAAACATTATGTTGAGTTTCCCATCAAACATGAAAGTGTATGCCAGCATTCTATCTAAGAGTTTATAGTCAAAGAAGAATTTCATGAGTACAAGGCAGATTTTATGGCCTAATAAATTCAAGAAGAGGGCTAGTTGAGCTAAGAAGGCTAGAGATCAATTTTGAAAGGGAAATAAGTGTGTCAAGAACTGAGGTAGGATATCATCATATATTTTATAAGAAACAAGGTATTATAAATATGGTTGACTGTTTTATATGTATAATTTGGTGCTAAATCATCTAGGGGTTTGGTTCTTCCTTGCAAGTTGGTGCTTGTTAAAGCCTAGCTGAGTTGGTACTTAATTAGTTGGGGTTAGTGCTCCATGTGAAGTGGGTACTTCACTAAAATTGTTTTTGTATTATAAGAATGTATTCCATTTTCATAATCAATTTTTTTAATTCCTCTTTAAAGTTTCCCAATTATATATTGTGTTCATATGTTTCATTCTCTTGTAGATTGGTGCTTATGCTTGCTAAGGTGTACATGCTTGTCTAAATGAACTATGATTGCTTAAGTAATATTTTATAAGAAAGTTTTGAAGATTGATTCACCCCATAGTAATTTGTATTCCAACATATTATTCCTTTATATATGTTTGTGTGTTGTCTTATATAAAGTGAGTTTTTATATATGTTGTCGAGCACTTTTGCCACGACTATGTATGAAAATGCAAATGTATGCGAGTATGTATATACAAGTATATTCACATTATGAAGGCATATTTATATTTTTGAGTTATTATTGTATTAATTTTATTAATGTTTCAACTTTTGATACATATTGTGTTGAAAATAATAATAATTCTATGTATTGCATAGATTAAATTTCCTTATTCACCATATTATTTCTTAGGTCTGTAATTCTTACAGCTTCTGATTCTTGAAGATCATGAAAAAATCACAAAATGACCAAAACTATGTTATAAAACCATTGTACACTTCTTATCCAACATTGATATGCCTTCAAATAATATTTAGAGTTAAATAATGAATCACACCTTCAATTCACATTCCCTTCTAGGTCTATTCTACCTTCTACATAGTCAACTTGTAAATGAACTTCTTCAGCATTATAAAACATCCAATCACTTGGAACTCATTATAAAACCATTGTATGGTGATAAACTATAATAAAAACACATTTATACATGATTTTGATTCAAATTATATTTTTAAACAACCATTTTCCATAATTTTCTAGGTCTCTTAGCATACACCTATAGAAATTATGAAAATAGTCATTCATTCATTCATAAATAAATTAAATACACAAGATGAAGTAAGTGTTGACCATTTGACCACAAGTAAAAATAGGTCAACCCCATATAGTCTAAAAATTTATATAAGGGTTTATTAGCATGATATAGGGTGTGTCATGGTCAATTTCATGTCATTTAATATCTTATTAGCTTCGTCATAGTCCAATTTAGTCCTTGTGTCATTTTATGTCACTTAGGGGTCATTTATAGGTCATAAATAAAATTATAGTTTTATAAGGTGTCTAAGTTTTCTAAACTCCTTCTCAACATCCCTCATGTCAATTCATGTAAGATATATCAGTTTCTAACTAAGAAACTTGTAGATGTTAACTAAAATAAAGAAAACAAGTACAAAGGAGGTTTTGGTAGTTGTACAAACTATAGAGGAAAGTGTCACATGGAAAAATATTATGAAATGACCCTTTAGCTTCCTTGACTCCATTTCCATGCTTGATATTCTATGGAAGTACCAAAAATGGGCCAAAACTATTTCTCTTCTCCATCACTCCACTAGGCAAACAAATTTGGTCAACAAGTCTTTTGATGGTATGAGCAAAAAGAGGACTTACAAGTCAAAATATCTTGTGGTTATATAGTACACTTTATATTATTCACATTCATGGTATGATTTGGAAGAATGGTTACCTATTCTTTATGAACAATGCTTAAGAAGTTGATTGTCTTTTTCTACATACTAATCTCAACAACTTGTAAATTTTGATTTTGTATGAGCTTGTACATACAAACTAGTTGATGAATATACTAATAGAGGACGTGAAATTTATTCCCTTATGTTTTAAATCTTTGGTTTCATGTTTGGAAGTCATTTGATGAGGTCAAACCTCTTAGGTTATAGGTGGATTATGTTAGTGAGGTTAAAGTTAGGTTTCACTACTTACAGGAAGGTTTTTTCTCTGCAATGGTTTCAAATCAATGTGATATGATTTTATATGCATATTATATGTCATAAAAATATGATTATTCCAAATATTACTCTCCAAGACTAACATTTTAAAAGTTTTAGTCAAGAATATTTCACACAGTCATCTTCTTGTAGGTTTCCATCTATAGGCATAGCATATAAAGGTCCTAAACATAGTCATAGAGGTGTGATGAATAGTTTAAAGGTGTTTAATACCTTATTTTATAATTACATATATATACAAACCCTCCAAATAGAACATAAAGTGTTGTGATAGTCAATATAAACTGCACACATAGTCATACACCATGAATAAACACCTATAGGAAGTCAAGAATGTTGGAATGGGAGTGTTACAAACTATTTCAAGGACTTTAAGGTGAATATAATCAATTTTAGGACTTTTTAGGAGGAGGTATATAACTATTTTTAATAACCAAACTTCATTCACATTGAATTTTATACACTCATTTCCCTACATACTGAAATGTCCACCTACAAGTGGCTTTCATAGAAAATTGAAATTGTTGTAGAGGTGTGTGTGAGTAGGTTTTGAGACCTTCATCAGGTTTGATAAAGTTAGAAATACCTTGAGAACCATGTTTAATTTCATTGGTAGGTAGGTTTACTCTATAGGTCACCTCAAGTGAAGAAATTTGAATTCAGGGATAGTTTCCCTAAAAGATCTAAAACAAGGCCCTAGCCACTTTTGGTGTTACCAAATGACAATATTGCAAACTGTATAAATGAATCCAAATGATCATACATTATAGATATTATATATGGGATATATCTTTTAAATTAATATGGAGATTGGACAAGTAAGGAAGATGTTATAAGGTTTTCAATTCATACATTAGTTCACTACAACTTTTCAGTGTTTTCTATAGTTTTGGACTCTCAAATAGCTTTGCATCCTAAAGTAGTAGTATAAAAGCAATCATCCATGTTAAATGGTATTTTTGAGTTTATAAACACACAAAGGATCCAAATAACATCAAATAAGTTTTTAGATCAGGGACTTGACCTACACTACCACTTATAGGTGTATCTTGCAAAAGAAAAGCTTACCTACAGCCTAACTGTAGGCGCTCACAAAGTCTATGTTGTGAACCTATAGGTAAAATTATAAAAACATGAGAAATTATAAAATTGGCTATGATTCAAAGATTTAAAATGGTCATAATTTGTTAAAAATAGGTTTTCAAAGGTTGAAACACACCTTTAGGACTCCCCTTTTGCTCCAAGATAGTCAACTATAGCTGATTGTGGCATGACAGTGAACTAGAACAAGTGATTTGGAGTATGTCATAGAATGCATATGATGAGTACAAGTCAACATGAATTATAAATTAGAATTTTAAGATTAAAATAATTCATTCAGGTATTGTGTTCAAGTTTGAACCATGTAGTATGCACCTACAGGTGTATATTTCAAAGCAACAAAACATAGTCGACACTTGTATCCAGTCAAGAACAAGGTGTATGTTGAAGTGTTTGGAAAGGTTTAGGTGGTAAGTGGGTTTTTATTACATTAAAAATGGTTATAATAGTATTTTTAGACCTTAATATAGTTAAATATGGCATGTAAGGGTTATCATACAAGTAACCTATAGTCTATAAGTAAAGCCTTCACACAGTGAGTTTTCAGGAGATTATCTTGAGGTTTTGAGTTGCTTATAAGTGATAGAAAATTGATATAACCATAAAAATTTGTGTATAAGGTCTGAATGACCTATTAAATAACCTCATATTATTTTTTCATGAAGTAATAGGTTAGATTGCCTCTTTTCTATCTCAGATAAAGGGCACTCCAAAATGAACAAATATTATAGACTTAGTGAACAAATGATATAAAACTGAGTTGAGGATTATTGAAACCTTTAATAGAGGTGTATAAAGTTTTATAATGCATGAAAAAAACATGAAAAACCATGCACAAGTGTCATAAGTTTAATAGGGTGGTTTAAACCCATATGGATGCAGTCAAAGCCCACTAGGCCTAATTTAGGCCTAATGTATAAAATGGGTTAAACTTTATTTATAGTGATAGGAGAGCATTAAAACATATTAAAACAATTTCATAGGGGTTTATAAAGCATGTTCAAGCTTTTTTAATGCATAATAGACCATGGAGATGCCATATTTTGGCTCAAAGACAACTCAGGCCTGCATAAAATAGAGAAAGGAGAGTGAGAGGCTATCTTGAAAAGCTCACACCAACATGGATCCTTAGCATGGGAGTTTGGGGATTTGAGAGAAATTGAAGAAGGTCTTGAAATTTTTTTTTTTGGAATTTGTGTAAGGTTGAAACGTTAGACCTGTATGAACAATCCTTAGAGGGCAAAACTACTCTAAACCCTCTAAAACCCATGCTACTGACTCAATTGGGAAAATGAAGAAAGAGGGCCATATAGATGATCTAGAATGAGAATTAAAGTTATCTAATATTTTATAGGACTCCATAGGGATCCTCCCCATCATACTGAGTTGTACCTTACTTATAGGGATAGGTTGTAAATTGGTTTTTATTGATATTTTTATGTGTTGTGAAGGTATGGAATGGTTTAAAAATATGAAACTAACTTTGAGAGAAATAATATGACCTAATGTACCCTCACATATCTAGTTAATTATTAAGATAAGCTTGCAAGTGCCTCTATTAACACATTCATCTCATCTAGTCCAAATTAGCATAGTGAACAAGGAATGACCACAAATTAAGAGGGTGAAAGCTCTAAGTGGGATTTTTTAAAAGTTATTATTGATGAATCTACGTAAATGATGGATCTTCATA
The DNA here is from genome assembly GCA_037957365.1 of Torreya grandis. Taxonomy (NCBI): domain Eukaryota; kingdom Viridiplantae; phylum Streptophyta; class Pinopsida; order Cupressales; family Taxaceae; genus Torreya; species Torreya grandis. Next base: position 202,918 of record JARHVA010008942.1, on the reverse strand, counting down.
ATTGAATACCTCTTTGATGCCAAGTTTAAGAAGTGAGTGAAAGAGGAGTGATTATGACTACAAGTGGTGATAAATCATGTCTAGAATAATAATGATGATTAGGGACACCTCTAATGCATGTTTAAAATTGTTTATAAACCCCCATCTTAGTTAAATAATATCATCTATCCCTATTCTATTGTGAGATGTTCCAAGAGGGCCAAATGATGAAGGCAATTTCTAGGAAAGAAAATGAAGATTCTATACCACAGTTCAGGAGTTTCATACTTTGAGGGACATTTATCCAAGTAGACCTTGCATGGTCTATCTCACACTTCATCCTATTGAATATGTAACCCCTTTTATCTACTTGAAAAGTGTCTTTGTGACTCTTTAACTTCATTATTTTATCTCCTCTCTCAAATTCTATAAGTACTACCTAATTTGGTTTTTGTAAACTAATACTGCAACTATTATGGTGAAGTCCTACTAGTTTGATGTCACATTTTAATTTTGAATCATAAAATAAATATATTTTTGTGTTCATAAAAATCTTGTTTAAGTATGAAAATTGATGAATGGCTGAGTCTAGTGATTTTATCCTTGCTTTTCATTATCCTTTCATGTCTTATGCAAGAAGTTGTCATTCTAACAGGTCATATACATTGTATTTAGTGTGTTAGGATCCATTAAAGTGTTAAAGTGTCATTTGATTAAATAATATGATCTATGTTCTACTAACTTTGAGTAGTCTTATGCATACCACCTCTATATTGAAACACTTATGCTAGAACATCTTATGACTTTGAGACGACTTTGTAGATATTGTTATTAGTGAGATAAGTATGATAGCACAGTGGATATTTTCATGGTGTATCACCACATTATATTATATTTATTTTATTCATACTCCTATCCATTTTAACAAAATTAATCAGTAGTATAGTTTATAAGTAATTCAAGATAAATTCAGGGAGCCATCCCTTAAACCGAGAGGTCTACTTCTCCTATAGGTAAACCCACATACCTATATGTATTCCAATGTTGAAAAAATATTAAATTAGTCTTAAAAAATATCCTCTAGGGTGAAATATTTGGTGACAATAGTTATAGCATGCCCATTAGGACCCATTGTCCTCAAGACAACTTATCAAGGTGAATGTTGGTCTTGACAACATCAACTATAAATTGGTATGCTACTCAGCATTTGGTGACTCCATTAAAGGTAAAATATGTTTTAAGCCCATTTTTTGTCATATATTTTCCCTCACATTTCATTTTCCTTACTAGGTCATCAACTAGTAGAGTTTTCAATCCTATCAGTACACATTTAGCCTAAACTTCCTCTTACACTTTAATTCCCTCAACCTAATATTCCCTTTGAAGAGCAAGAAGATTTTCCAAGTCAATAAAGTGAATAAATTGAGTAAATCCAATCCATAATGGATAGGACACATGATTTCCATGACTTTAATACTAAAAATCTAATTCATATTGAAGTACATGATGCCATTCCCCCTAATGTTACAAAGAGTGTGCCCACATTCAATGATGAAGGTCATGTCACACCTAATTAACACATCAGGGATATCTCCATTTTTTTTAGTTTCCACAATGTCACTAAGGATAATATTTCCATTAGACTCCTTTTCATGTACTTTATAGGGAAATCACTTGATTTCTATAGGACTTTACCTAGTGGACGTATCACATCATGGTATGATTTTGGAATGTTGATAACTTCAAGGTTTGAATATGAATGTGACCATACTTATCTCATACATTAACTCAATGTGATCAAAATATTCCCCATGGAAATAATGCATGAATTTCATGAGAGGTTTCAAAAAACTTGGTATAGATTGCCTCCTCCCATGAGACCACCTACTAGTTTTGTGTTCTTACATATTTGAGAGCCATTGGTACTGATATTGCCATCATGCAACAAGCCATAGGTGGTTTCACTCTTCCCAAAGCATATGAACTTACCATTAGAGATGATAATATAATCATTAAAGATGTAAATATAACTCCTAAAGTGTTTATGACCTTGTTTCCTAATATTCATGTTACTAATCCAAACATTGCTCAAATTCTTAATGTTAATTCCAAGCCTAAGACTGCTCCTAAGAAGATAGAAGATGATGTTGATTGGAGGTTAAGATTACTATCCTTAGATGCTCAAAATAGGTAATCTAATAAGTAACAAGGTGCCTATAAAAATCCTTATCCCTAGAAACAGAAATATGGTCAACAATATGGGAGAGGATGTGGTCAAGGGCAACCTAACTTCAAGAGGCCTACCAATGTGTACAATCCCAATTCTACATCCAACATAAGAGATTAGGTACTGATGCATAAAAACTTCATCCAAGGTGAATATTGGATTTAATTCTAATTAATGTATGCTAATTAATGTGGGGATAAATCTCTAGTTACTCAATGATGAGTCACTCCTCTCATATTAATTGAAGATGAAGTCATGATTCAAACAAGTGAAGGTGAATTGCCTCATGGAGGGAACTTCACCAACTTCCTAGTTGGGACATTTTTATTATCATTAAATTAAATGATGTCACATAAAAAACAAGAGACAAAATTAAGGATTTAAGACGTGATAATAATGTTCTTACAAGTTCATCTAATCCTCCTACAAGGAAATAAGGCATCGCTACAAGCATGGCAGTCCCAAAAACACTTACACCTCTTCCAGATCAGAATTTTGGAAGGACTATTTAAATTACTTGAACTCCTTGAGTGATAAGTACTTGATTATCTATAAGGGACTAGGAAAAATTAGGTATGTTGGACTCATTAAATAATACCAAGACATCCTCTTCCCTTTGGGATGTCCTTCATATGCCTTGCCAAAAAGATCTCCTATAAAAATAGTTATCCACTATACCTACTAGTCCTTCACCTCCAAGCAATAGTCATGGTCATATAACTCTTAAAAATTCCATAAAACTATTGTGAAACCATATATAAAAGTTGAGAAACCTCCACCATTTTACCTCAATCTCATAGTGGGTGATAAACTGGTACACAATTGCATAATTGATAGTGATGGTTCTACATCAGTCATGCCCAAAGTTGAACCTGATAAGTTGGGCCTAAAATATTAAATATATAGTAAAGGAATGATTAAATTATATGATACACCTACCAAGATAATATGGTTGATTAAAAACTTGAAGGTTTTTTCCATGATTGTCCTAGTTTTCCCATCCTTCAAGATAATATTGTGGTGGACCTTCTTACTCATTTTGCAATCTGCCTTTCAAGAGACTTTACAAACAAAATAGGTGGATACCTCTCAGTTGAATAGTACTTCTTGGCCTTTAGGATAAGATATGGAACCAAGGTAACCATAATAACTCATCCTCATGCAAGGTTTCACATTAAGCCCTATGTTGAAACAAGTTCAAATTTGAATTGTGTAATCAATGAGGAAAAGGATCATATGGTGGATGATGGAACTTATTCCAAACTTGAAGGAATTTTTTATTTGTTTATAGATTAATATGGTGTAGATTCTTATGAGCATGATCCTTATGAATAATTTGAGAAAAATGACCTTGGTACCTATATCATACATGAAGAACCATTTGAGCAAGTTGAGGTAAGTGTCAAACATTCCTTCTCACAAGTTGTTGAGAGTAACTATTTGATTCATGTATATGATGATGATGGATTGAAGAATATAATTGATCACCATGGTGTGAATAATGATGTCTTTCTACCCGATATTGTTGAAGCTACCCTTGATGAGGACACTCATGGGAAAGAAGATGAGGATTTATGGCAAAAGTTCAATGTCATTTGTCAAGAATTTGATCGACTAAGTAATGTTACTTCCTCTCCTAATAAGTATATATCTGATGTGTTTGATAATGAATCTAATAAACATTATTTTGAGTGTCCCATCAAACATGAAAGTGTATGCCAACCTTATATCTAAGAGTTTATAGTCAAAGAAGAGTTTCATGAGTACAAGGTAGATTTTACGGTATTTAAAGAATATTCAAGATCCCAGCCTAATGTTGAGCCACTCTTAGCTATGATGGAACAAAATAAAAACTAGCTTAATGTTTCTAAACATCAAATGTATTATGAACAAGAAGATAGAAAGGTTGAATCAGATATCATATAGTCTAATCTATAATTTGAGGAAGGCATATCATATATAAGAGTGATCAAGAAGATTGTAGATCCAATCAAGGTTCTTAGAGAGCAAGGAAGGGAATTCATGAAGTCTCCAAATAGTCCACTTGTAGGCCTAAGAAGACACAAAGGTGGTAGGCTTCTTGATCATCTACATATGCAAGTGGTTGATGATGAGCATGCTTATCATGATATATTTCCTTCATAGAGTGACAAAGATGCAAGAGGAACCATATTTGACCCTAGTTGAAGTATGGTAATATGTTTTCACCTCAAGAGTGACATTTTATTAATAGTAAATTAGGTATGTGTTTTTTCTTTCAGTCGTGTTGTGTTTCATAAGTGTTTTAGTTGAACACGAGTTTGTTTCCCTCTAGTGTCTCCTTTTTTGTGTGTCTTTCCTTTGTTTTTAGTGTGATAAAAGGAAAATTGTGTTTCAAACTATTGTATATGTGACTCTAGGTCCCAATGGATAGGATTAGGCTACTAGTCTTGGCATAACAAGCATACCACCCTTGAGAAATCACCAAGAATGTTAACCATTTTGACCAAAAGTCAAAATAGGTCAACCCCCTATAGTCAAAAACATGATATAGGGGTTTATTAGCATGATATAGGGTGTGTCATGGTAAATTTTATGTCATTTAATAACTTATTAGCTTTGTCATAGTCCAATTTAGTCCTTATGTCATTTTATGTCATTATTGGTCATATATAGGTCATAAATGAAAGTGATATGTTTTTATAAGGTTTCCAAGTGTTATAAACTTCTTCTCAACGTCCCTCATGTCAATATCTATTAGATATGTTAGTTTATAATTGAAAAATGTGTAGGTGTTAACTAAAATCAAGAAAATAAGTGAAAAGAAGGAAGTTTTGGTAGGTGTATAGCCTATAGAGGAGAGTGGCACATTGGAAAAGATTATACAGTGACCCTTCAATTCCTAACCCAATTACCACATTTTATATGATTTATAAGTGCCAAAAATTGGCCAAAATCATTTTTATTCTCCATCTCTACACTAGGCAAACAAAACTAGTCAAAATGTCTTTTGATGGTATGACTAGTAGGAGGGCTTCCAAGTCAAAATATCTTTGCATTGGATGGTACACTTGGTTTGGTTAAAATTCATGGTAGGATTTATAATAATGGTTTCCTATGCTTTATGAACCATGCTTAAGAAGTTGACTATATTTTTATGCGTATTAATCCCCACACCCTAGAAGTTTTGCTTCTATATGAGCTTGTCTATATAATCCAACTAGTGAATTTTCTTCCATAGGATGTGAAATTTCTTCCCTCATGTTTCCAACTTTGGTTTCATGTTTGGAAGTCATTTGATGAGTTCAAACCTCTTAGGGTTGCATGTAGAGAATGCTAGTGAGGTTGTAGTTAGGTTTAACTACTTTAAAAAGGTTCCTTTCTATAAAATGGTTTTTAATCAAAGTGATATTATGTTCCATGCATATAAAATTTTATTACAATATCTTTCTTCCCAAGCTTACTCCCCAAGACTAACATCATGAAAGTTACAATCAAGAATGTTTCACACAATCAGCTTCTTGTAAGTTTCCATCTACAATCATGGTGTATAAAGGTCCTGAGCATGGTCATGGAGGTGTTATTAATAGATTAAAGGTGTTGAATAGCTTATTGTATCATAAGATAATAGGCTAAACCCTTCAAATATCACATAAAGGGCTCTGACAATCAATGTAAAATGCACACACAGTCATACACCATGAATAAACACCTACAAGAAGTCAAGAACATTGAAATGGGAGTGTTAAAAACTATTTCAATTCCTTAAAGGTGAATAAGATAAAATTGAGGAATTATGAGGAGGTATATAATAGGTTGGAATAACCACACACCATGCACATTGACTATTCTACACTCACTGCCATGCATACTAAAATGTCCACCTACAGGTGGCTTCCATAGAGATTTGAAATTGTTGCATAGGGGTGTGTGAGCAGGTTTTGAGACCTTCATTAGGTTTGATAAAGTTAGAGATAACTTTAGGACCATGTTTAAGTTTTTTGTCAATTAGATAGACTTGAGAGGTCACCTCAAGTGAAGAAATTTTAATTCAGGGAAAAGTTTCCCTAAAAGCCCCAAAACAAGGCCCTAGCCACTTTTGGTGTTACCAAATGATAGTGTTGCAAGGAGTCTAGATGAATCCAAATGATAATATATTGTGTCCATTATAAATGGGAGACACCTTTCAAAATAATATGGAGGTTTGACATGTAAGGAAGATGTTATAAGGTTTCCAATTCATACATTTATTCACTATAACTTTTCAGTGTTTTCTATAGTTTTGGACTCTCAAATAGCTTTGCATCCTAGAGTAATAGTATAGAATCATGCATCCATGTTAAATGGTATTTTTCAATTGATAAACACACCAAGTATCAAAATACCATCAAATAAGTTTCTAGAGTAGGGTCTTGACCTACACTACCACTTACAAGTGTACCTTATCGAAGAAAAGCTTACCTACAAGCTGACTGTAGGTGCTCACAAAGTCCATGTTATGAACCTATAAGTAAAATAATTTAAACATGAGAAATTATATCATTGGATATTATTACAAGATTAAAAAATTTCATAATATGTGAAACATAGGTTTTCAAAGTTTGAAACACACCTATAGGACTCCCTTTTGTTCTAAGATAGTCAACTATAGCTCACTATGACATGATAGTGAGCTAGATCAAGTGATTTGGAGTATGTCCTATCATGTATATGATGAGAAAAAGTATATATGAATTTTCAAAGTTAATTTTAAGGATAAAAGAAGATTTTTAGTCATTATTTTCAAGGTCCAACCATGCAGTATGCACTTACATGTGTCACTTTCAAAGCAAGAAAACATAGTGAACACTTGCATCTAGTCAAGAGCAAGGTGTATGTTGAAGTGTTTGGAAAGGTTTAGTTAGTAATTAGGTTTGGATAACCTTAACCATTATTATAAAAGTATTTTTAAACCCTCATATAGTATAAATAGGGCATGAAAGGGTTCTCATATAAGCAACCTATGGTCCATAGGTAAAGCCTACACACAGCGAGTTCACAGGAGTCTGTCTTAAGTTTCTAAGTTGTTTAGAAGTGACATAAACTTTATCTAACATTTAAAATTAGCGTATAAGGTATAAATTACCTATTAAAAAGCCTCATATGATTTTTTTAATGAATTAATAGGGTAGATTAATTTTATTCTATCTGAGATAGAGGGCACTCCAAAATGAACAAACCCTGCAAACTTAGTGAATAAATTCTAAAAAATAAAGTTGAGTATTTTTGAAACATTTCATGGAGGTGTATAAAGTTTTATGAGGAATGTAAAAACATGAAAAACCATACACATGTGTCATAAGTTCAACAGGGTGATCCAAACCCATATGGATTTAGTCAAATCCCACTAGGCCTAATCGAGACCTAATGCATAGAAGAGGTTCAACTTCATTTATAATGATAGGATAGAATTAAAAAACATTTAAATTCTTTCATATGGGGTTATAAGGTGTGTTAAATCTTTTTTATGTATAATAGGCCATAAAGAATCCATATTTTATCTCAAAGCCAATTCAATCCTATACATAATAGAGAAAGGAACTCGAGAGGCTAACTTGACAAGATCATACCAACATGGATGATTAGTATGGGAGTTAGGGGATTTTGGAGACATTTAATAAGGTCCTAAAAAAAATTATGAAATTTTTTTAGGGTTCCAATGTCAGAACTGTATGAATAATCTTTAGAGGGCAAAACTACTTTAAACCCTCTAAAACCCTTACTAGTGACCTGATTGGGAAAATTAAGGAGGTGATTCTAGATGAGATATAATGAGAATGTAAGCTATTTAATAGTTTATATTACTCCCTATGGATTATCCCCATCATATTTATTTTTACCCTACTTGTACAGATAGGGTGGTAAGTGTATTTTCTTTACAGTTTTATGTGTTGTGCAAGTATGTAAGGGTTACAAAAGATGCAAATAACTTTGAGAGGAAGAATAGAACCTAAGATACCATAACATATCAATTTAATTATTAATATAATATCACAAGTGCCTCTACTAAGACATTCATCTCAGCCAGTCCAAACTAGCATAGTGAACAAGGAATGACCACCAAGTGAGAGGGTGAAATCTCTAAGTGGGATGAATTTTAAGGTTTTAATAATGAATACATGGCCATGAGGAATATGTAAAAGTTTCATACACTCATTTTTATGGATTTTTTTGGAATATTTAATACCTCTTTGATTTCAAGTGTGAGAAGTGAGTGAAAGAGGAGTGATTGTGATTACAGGTAGTGATAACTCATGTCTAGAAGAATACTATAATTAGGGAAACCTCCAATTCATTTTTTAACTTATTTATAACTCTTACCTATCAATTAAATCATATATTTTGTCCCTAAACTATTTTGGGACGTTCTAAGTGGGACAAATGATGAAGGTAGTTTATAGGCAAGCAAATGAAGAGTTCTACACCATATTTTAGGAGTTTCATGTTTTGAGGGGAATTTGTACAAGTAGACCTTGCATGTTCTATCTAAAAATTCATACTCTTATATATCTAATCAATTTTATTAGCTTGAAAAGTGACTTTGTGACTCTTGAACTTCATTATTTTCTCTATTCTCTCAAATTCTATAAGTACTAGCAATTTTGGCACTTGTAGACTAATACCACACCTGGTATGGCAAATCCTTACTAGTTTGATGTCATATTTTGCCTTTGAATAATATAATAAATTTGGTTTTGATTTCATAAACATCTTATTTAAGTATGAAAAGTGATGAATGGTTTAGCCTAGTGATTATATCCTTGATTTTGCTTATTATTTCATGTCTTATGTAAGAAGTTCTCATTCTAACAACTCATATAGAGTGTATTTAGTGTGTTAAGATCCCTTCAAGTGTGAAAGTGTCCTTGGATTAAATGATATGATCCCTGGTCTACTGACCTTGATTAGTCTCATGCATATCACCTCTATATTGAAACACTTATGTTAGAACATCTTAGGGCTTTGAGGTGAGTTTGTAGATCTTGCTCTTAGTGAGAGAAGTATGATAGCATAGTGGATATTTTCATGGTTTATCACCCTCTTATATTATATTTATTTTATACATACTCCTATCCATTTTCCCACATGCAATTATTAGTATAAGTGATAAACATTTCAAGTCAATTTTAGGGAGCTAGCCCTTAAACCTAGAGGTTTACTTCTCTTATAGGTAAACCCACATACCTAGAATTATTCCATTGTTGACCAAATATTAGAGTAGGATTGAATAAAATCCTCTATGTTACAAGATTTGGTGATAATATTAAGCAAGTAGTGGAAAATAAACATTGGTTTTGTAGATTAAAATCTGAAGAAGCATGTGTTTATATTAATTTTTATCCAAAGTCATAAGTATACATGGAATACTAGACACATAAGTCATTACACATAACTAATTATCATTGTTTGTGTATGGAATACCATGTCTATTTGGAGACATCCCATTGGATTTTGCAAACAAGATATCGAACTCCACCTTCAAAATCTTTAGTTGGTACTCATATATGGAAACTATTCCTTCATGCTTCAATTGCATGGCCCACACAATCTCCACCCTTGCATCATGGAGTGATTTTGTGTTTGATTTTATATATTAAAATCTGAATAAGCATGTGTTTTTATAAATTTCTATCCAAATTCATAAGCATACATGGAATATCAGACACATAAATCATTACACATTACTAGTTATCATTATTTGTGTATGGAATACCACATATATTTGGAGACATCCCATTGGATTGTGTAAACAAGATATAGAACTCCACCTTAAAAATATATAGTTGGTGGTCATAAATGAAAAGTATTACTTCATGATTTGATTTCATGGCCCACACAATCTCCACCCTTGCATCATGGAGTGCTTTTGTGTAGGCATGTATAGCTTCTATATTGATAAACTTTATTTCAGCATCCATCTTCTCATCCCTCAGTTTGAGAAGTACATAGTTCAAATTATCAACTTATTTGGTCTTCTCAGTTAGTACATTTTCCAACTTCATAACCTTTTCCCTTGCACCATCAAGAACCTCAGATAAAAATTGGTGTTCCCTCTCAAGTGATGGTTTTTTTATAGCTGCTAGTGACAGTTTCAAACCAAGATGTTCTTATATGACCATTTCATTCTTGAATCTCATCCTTGAGAGAAGTTATTCCATATCCTTGAGAAATTGGGAAGCTACATTCTCTTCTAGATTTGGGACTTTTTTTGCAAAAAATACACATGAAAGTCAATGATATCATTTAATATTTTCATCATTGATAAGCTAAAAAAAGGTTAGATATAAATGAGGGTCCATGATAATATTCAAAAGCTAATAACATCCATTTATTTTATATTACAAATAATTTCCTTACACACATAGAGTTTTATAACTTAAATGAAAACACTAAAATCATTATATTATCCTAATGTTGACAAATGAGAAAAGTGGGCAAGTGAAATGGATAGTATTGCATCTTACAATGGCTAATGATGAATTTACAAATTACTTTGAAACACCAAATACCAACAAAGCATACCATCATTATTTACTTATGGCATGGTCATTATTATGTATTGGAGTGTTGCCCCATTCCTTCTCACCCCTCCTTCCTTGCCTTGAACTACGGACCATACACAATGATAGTTGTTATGTAAATTTTTTTAACATAAAAACACATGATATGAGACAAAGGAATGTTGGAGAGACAAGCCATGCATACAAATATTATATTTCACTCCTTCGCACCATGGTTACTTTTATAAAGAAGTAGATACATGCAAACATGTGCACTTTGTCATGAACATGTGAAATAATCAAATGAGAATAAGGTATACATGTGAACATGATAGATCACCTATCAAAAACATCACATACCATACACATAAAAATATATGATGAGTACATGGGAAAAACATTGCATCATTAAACCATGAATCATTGTGCAATACATCAATAAATGCAAATTAACCACCAAATTGTTTCTTAAGTCTTAGATAAATAAAAAACTATGTATCTATCACAAACTAAAAATGAAATACTCGTATTAAAATCTCCTATCCAAATAATATTTTTAAACACACATCATACATGCCATACATAGTATGCCAAAAATGAAAGTATATAAATAATAATGTCTAAGGCAATATCAACATTCATGCCCTAACCATTAGGCTTCTTTAAATGGACAAACAAATGGAAGTGATCAACCACATGAATGCACATATATGGATACATCACTCTAGAAACTTGCATTTGAAAATGTGTATTTTAGGAATGTCAACAAAAAGAAAGAATAAGACACCAACATAAATAATAATCTTGTCAATTTTGGTAAAAAAGAAGTAACTATCATACCTCCTAAACATGGCCCATCCATGCCTATGACTGTGCCAACTCATCTCTAGAAAAATCCTATATGAAATAACAATATGAAAAACTATAAAAAATTTAATGGCAAGGTTGAAATATAGGTAGGGGGATAAAAAAGAGTGTATATAATGCGTAGTCATCATAAGAAGTACAATATCAATTTGTGAGGCAACCTGTCATGTGTACTTTCATTTTTTATGCCCCCTGGCAAACATATCTACCATTTCACAAATGTATTTCTCTCAAAGGAATGTGATTGTCATCACTAAAATGGGCTTCAGGGTCATTCCTCTATAATCAAAACAGTGATTGTTATAAAAATATCAATGTTAATATTGAGTAAGTTGAATTGAAATTAACTTTAAAATCATGAAAACCAATGAAAATAATGCATATAACCTAAGATCCAATATTGCATGTACCTTATTATTTCTCTACCCATTCTCTTTCTTTCTCCATTTGTTGATGATATTCTCTTCACTTAATACAGGCTTCCCTTTTCCAAGCCATGTTTTCACTCGAATCATATGCACCCATCTCATCATTGATAGAATTCAAGGCTATCTCACTAAGATAACATAACTCAAAGACATCCTCCTTAGCCATACATGATCTTTCCGTCCTATCTTTCTTACTAATTCTCAAATTTTTCAAGATTCGCTCTATTAACCTCCTTTTTATTTGTCTTTTTGTGTTTTTGCTTCCCTTCATCTTGCATTTCCCACTTCTAGAACATCTAGGGGGCTCCTTACAATAGGTTGCTAACCATGAATCTTACAATGATGAGCGTTAAGTCTATCTTATGACCAAAATAGATAAATGCCATCAGCTCTAAATGTGTCACATGGCCTCAACAAACAAAGGTGCACAGTCTACCATGCAATACCTCAATCTTTGATAATGTAATAACTTACATATTATCATTCAATAAGGAAGATACGTGAGGTTAAAATCACAAATCAATAAATAAAATATAATGTCATCAAATGAAATAAAATGTTAAAAACATAAATCAATAAATAAAAGATAACATAATCAAAGATAATCAAATTTTCTTCCAGCATTTGGTTCCTCCTCAATTTTAAATTGAAAAGCATCTAGAAGATAGTCACCATCATCATCATCAACATCCTCATTTCCATTGTCATCGAGGTTATATGACTCCACCTCCTCCTACCACATAGGTCAACATATATATGTGACTCTAAACATATATGGAAAAATAAACATATATGAATATGGTAAATTAAAGAGAGAGTAAAAAAAACACACACATTTATAAGGATGAAGTCATTATGCAGGTGACTATCACCCACATCCGCATGGATCCTCTCCACCCCTTCCAACTAAAACTCAAAACAAAAAAAAGAAAAAGAAAAACATATGGTGTGTCAAAGCTATTCTAATTTTGATTGTTATAAGAGAGAAGAGAAAAACATTATTTAACATGAGGAACAATCAAACTTTAAGGGTAGCCAAAGTTCCCCATACATATCTTAAAAAATAGTCATTGGGTGCTTTAAGGAAACCTTCTTCACCTTCAATCTACTTGAACCCCTCTTCTTGCAGGATTAAAATAGAAGTAACAAATCAAAATATGGATGTAAAGTTCACAAATATTGATCATTTTACATACGCACCAAGAATATTAAATTAGGCATTGAAAATACACAGACCATCAATAAAATTACCTATGTTATCCCCTTTTCTACATCTTTATTTGGTAAATAATCAATCTTACACTAGGATTGCACCCTTGGTTATATTCCTAGGTAGGTGATGGATGTATCATAATAGTGGGAATACCATCCCCAATGATTGATGCTCCATATATCTTCCTCATTCGATCTATGAGGGGGCAAGGGGAATGTCTAAACTAAGCCCTTGCACACAATGAGGACTTCTGACCAATTTTTTTCTCTTAACACAATGAATGTCACAACATATTAGCATCAACAAAAAACAATACAACTCAAATTCACCTTCAAGTGTGATAGCTTAAAAATGTATACCATTTGTTCAGTCTCAGCATAAAGTTGTTTGAGACAATCCTCTAATTCACACTCATCCATATTAAATATGGAGTAGTTAACATTCAAAGTATTAGTTGCTAACAAATAATTGAATTCAAACACGTTAAAAATATACTTTAAAACACTAACCTTTACCAATGAACTTCTTAAAGAAATCATTGTAAAGGTCACCATGAGAGTACAATGGTGTGCTAGTGAGAAGGGTAATCTAGGTAGCTCACAATGTAACATACCAGTCATGGAATAATTATGGCAACCATTGTTCATGAAATTAACATCCTATATTTAAAGCATATATTATGATCCTCCAACAAGGAAATGGACATATGAAAAGGCATTGCATTTCCTCTAAATAGTGTAATGTTCCAAAGCAGAGAATGTATTTTCACATTATAAAAACATAACATACCAATTCATTTGGAAACAATCTATATAACATGGCAACACCTCATGTGGTGAGTCAAGGACAAGCTAATCAAACCTTTGTATGTAGTAGATGAGATAGAGAAAATGGAATGGATACATTACATTTGAAAACTTTAAAATAATCAAAACATGCTTGTTGTAAATTTCAAAGGTTAGCAATAATATTTTTGAAGCCTAGAATATCAAGTCCATGTAGATTTTATGCAAAAAATAATAATTTTAGTTACATCTTCTATGAAAGAGGTTGATGGAAATATTTAATAAGCTCAGTGAACATTATAAATGAAGAAGTCAAAAATAATAAGTATACACTATATAGTACAATAGAAGTATAACAAACATAGATCCACACACTCTTACAAAGTGGAAGTCTGCATAAACACATGAAATATGATAAGAGTAACCCTTTCAATGTACATAAAATCACACATACATGATGATCTCATCACAAAGAATTATGAAGCTTCATCCATCCACACACCTCGAAAATAAGAATAGAGTACACTTGGGCACTTAAAACCGTAAATACACATGAAATGATGAATAAAAACACATGAATTAAAAATAGAGCTCAAGATATTAAAGATTGGAAAATACTATAGAGGCTCCTATACACCCTATTCTACCCTATTCTATAGCTCTATTTGTCAAATTCCTAGTGCATATGACCCTGAATATGAGAGCTTGTCCTTCTATATAAAAATAAATTAACATAGACAAAATCCTAGGTGAGCTTAACCTTATGTATAGTAGGCCTTTGGCAAGGATAAATAAGACCTGAGAAATAGGAGGTATAGGTAAATAGAAGACAGATGCCATTTTAAAGGATTTATTATAATCTTTAGTACTTTTATTTGCATTTTAATCTAAATAATTTATGTTATTTATCACTTTCATTCAAAGGAGGATTATGAACAAACTTTGAATGTGCTTATCTGAAGCATTTTCCCTTTTTCCCATATCTATTCTTGCTTCATATGTTTTGAATTTTATTTGTGTTAATAAGTTATGGATTCATTTTTTTAAAATTTTGGTGTTTATTTCCTTGTTCAACTTATTCCTTGGTTGGTAATAGTCAATGTCCACTTGCCCTTCTAAAAATAGAGGATTTGTCTCTGATGCGGTTGTAGACCTCTATTGGTCAAATTCCTAGTGCAGGGTTATATACACATTTAACTTGCAAAATGGACCATAACAGCTATTAATGCATTGAGCTTAACCTTATAACATATGCACATTATATGGAGGGTCATATGCACATTTTATGCATCCTTAAATCTAATGTGATCACAAATATGAAAAACTCTATCAAAATGATAAAACTTGGCAAAATGGACTCATTCAAAAAGATTGTTAACCAGTTTATCAACATTTATCAAAATGTGCATCTTTTATCAAAATTAAAAACCTGGTAGAATGAACTAGTTTAAAACTTGGGATAAAACCTAGAAGTTTTTAACCTCCTTCTGGCCACCTCCACTTGAGCTATCTCCCTCCACCTTGGATCCAATAATGACCAAATGGTAAATGACATATATTTGGCCTTTATGCTTTATCTTGATAATAGTAAGTATATAGGAGGTTCATGACTAATGATAATAGGTCATGAGAATTATGTTTTACTAGGCATGATAATTAGGGTTTACCATTAAATCAATCATATACCACATGGAAAAATGAGTGACACCTGTGTAGTCAAAATTGATAGTCTCAACATCTTTGTAGTTAGTGGATATGATAGTGATGGTCATAGGTAGTAGTGACCATGTTTGGTGGTGGAATTGATGGTAACTCTAGTGGGCTCAGTTAGTGGTGATCATATCAAACATTGGTAAAGAGTATGTGGGTTGCGGTCATTGCAATGGTTTATGGTTTTGAATATGGTTTGAGCTCAGTGTTTGACAAGTGGTGATAATTGGTGAAGATTGGCATTTGATGCCAACATGCTAGTGATTAGTGCATGTTGGTTAATCTCACCTAAGGAAGATTATGGATTTGAGCCCCACAATAGTGTTTCCATTCTGTGCCATGTCTCTAATTTCTAGTATGTGTGTGATGTCATCCATAGATTAATCCATCAATCTCATGCCCATCTGAGCTACTTCAATTGAGAAAATTCAATACACTCAATCTTCAATCTGAGGTGCTTCATCTCCTTCAAATTGTGATGGATTGTAAATGGTCATAGAATATATGTGTGGGTATTTGGTACAGCTCATATAAGATAATGTGAGAGTCCATGTTTATGCCAAATGAAATATATGAGGGCCTATAAATATATATCAACTTATTTATTTTCTTAAGTTTATGGTGTGTAAATGTAAACTCAATGTTAATATTTATATAATTAGATCTAATATTTGGTTAATTAACCTTAGAGTTCATACTACTAGATGTTCAATATTTTGTGGCTAATGAACAATATATTATATAGTATTATTATTAACCTTCTTAAACAAAGGATAAATAAGGATGTCATGTACCAAGTACATGTAATGTTTAGAATAAAATTGAAATATATTCTAAATATTTTGTAAAATTTTTTTAACATTAAATTTAATGATAATTATCATGGAGAGAAAAAAATTATATAATAAAATTAGTTGAAGATAAGTTTTCCAACCCTATAATAACTCATAAAGTATTCATTTTCTTCATTTCAAATTTTAAAAAGTTTGAACTTTGAAAACTAGAAAACTTGAAAAAATAAAGCAAGGTAGGAATACACCAGTATGTGTGAAACCAACATTGATTTTGTAAATTTTATTGAAGGTGATACTTACTTTACACATTGGAGGGATTTATGCTTCCTATTGAAGCATTTAGAGAGATTTCATTCCTTAAATAAACCAACGATGAATTTAAGGTATCAAGGTCCAATTTGAATTGAATATGTATATAAAAATATAACCCATTAGGGTATGAATAAACCTCAATTTGTGTTGTTGGTCTTTGTATCCCTAAGATGGAAATGGGTTGGATTCTATAATGGTTTCATAAAAAATAATGTTAGAGGGCACTAAATCTCCAAGTTATGCATTATGCATGTAAATCAGACCAAGCACTACATATGTCTTATAGATAAAATTATCACTTTGTTCCTTAGTTTATGAATGTATTATCAAAATATTATTTTAAACATCCATGATCCTACCATGCCCATGGATAGTAAATAATATTGAAAACATGGCATGAATTTGTATCATACTCCCACTATGATAAATGTAAAAATATATAATTGAATGTAGATGCAAGTTTGTAAATACTTTTTCAAGCATGTCCATGAATGTATATCATGCACCCAAAATGTATGAATTTGTAACCTATTAATATATAGTGATTGTATATTACACCATAATCGATACCAATTATTGAATTTAAACCATTCTTAAATCTTTGAAACTATATGTTATACCCAAAACTATTTTTTATCATAGATAATTGTTTTTGTATAAAATTCACACTAAAATTCTCCCCTTTTATGGTAAGTTATGTATCCTTAAAATTACCCACACACACACACACGCGCGCGCGCGCGCACACACACACACACACACACACACACATTTATAAATAGAAAGATAATCTACAACATGTATATTTAATGTGATATATATCCTAGAAAGTAACAGATATATGCACACAACATAAGATAGATATATTATCAAGATAATTGTAAAAATTAAATATCTCAATAGTATATGAGTTTTAGAATGATAAAACCTATAAATATTGTAACATATAGATAATATTTACACATTTTAGAATGCTCACTAGGTAAAGGCAAGTCCAACATCTTAGTATATATGAAATTTGTAGGTATTATATGACACTCAAAAATACTCTAGAAATGCATGTGTGATGAGAAAAGGGTATTGTGTTATCTACCAATTTTGAGATAAATAAAATATGAAAATTATGTAAACTAAATGTCTAATCATGCTCATGTCCTAATTTTGAATTTTGAGAATATTTTGAATATTTTTGAAGTTTTTAAATATATGATTTTTTTATTTTTTTTATAAATTTTCAACTTAGAACAAAATAAAGTAAGTAACCATGGGTTCAAAATTATTATAAAGGGAAGGGATTTGAACAATCCACAACATGTGTTGACATAAAGTATGTACTTCAAATTATGTCATGTCCATGTATGAGGAATATTCCCTTGCTAAAAATGTGAATGCAATTTAAAACCATGTGGAAGATAGAATAGATAATAAAATGACTGATTTTACCTTCATGTTTCATCAAGTACACACTTGTAAAAAATATGTAATACACATGTATGAATAATATATCACACAAAATAAGAAGTTTTCATGAATAAATATTATTGCGTATACTAGAAATGAGTGTAATATCAAAAAAATAGATATAATAAAGCTTTTTTTACTTAGATTCTGATATGTTTGTGTCAAATTATACAAGACAAGATCATCTATTTGAGGATACTAATGGTATCCAATCCTGAATATGACAGGTTGATGCTGTCTATGATGGAAAAATCTAGACTAATCAGTTCAAACTATAAAAAATGAGGTAAATGAAAAATGATGGTAGTATAGGTCATTACGTTTCATTGATGTTGCACTATTCAAATCTAAAATGTGAAAAAAGATCCAAGTGGTAAAAAATATAATGAAGATCCAACAGCTAGAATATTGATCAAATCAATCCCATGTGTAAGAAGTGGAAGAATAGTGTGATAAAGTAATCGAAAAGCTATGTACACTAGTTTTTTTTTTATTTGAATGTTTTAAATTTTTTATAATTTTTAAATAATCAATATTCATCTAGTAAATTTTCCTCTTCAAGATTGAAATATTTATATTTATACAAATATATGGCATATTCCTCTTCACCTCCAATATCTTGCTTATTTTTACTATCATGTGGTCTATGAATTATTCTTCCCTTATGTCAAAAGGTGATGCATTGTTTATTATTAACCATTGTAGCTTGTGTTTGTTGTAACCATGACTGTCCCAATGTAAATGGTACTTGATGTGTATGAGGCATAACACGTACCTTTGTATTGACAACATTTGGTCCACAAATGATTAAGTATGTGATATATCCAAGGGTTTATTCCATATCTACACTATGATGTAATGCATTGACATTATGTCCTATTTTTTGTAATCATCTAATACTATAGATAGTTTCCTTTTTACTAGTATCAATGCAATTATACTTAAAATAATCCCTTTTCATATATATTACAATGGTTACATATTTTTTTTTAGGATGTTTTTTTTTTATCATATCTGTATAAAATGTCTTTTTAACACTTGCAATATTGATATTTTTTTATTTTGTATTGATTTGATAATGACAACTTGTTCATATTTCTAAATTTTCTTTTGAAATGTTTCCAAATTCTCTATATCATGCCCTATGATTCTATATTAGGCATAATATGGTTTGCCTTGTTTATGTAAAATACATGTTTTTAATTGGTGTCTATTAGTATGAAATGTAATAAGATTTTTATCTAATAAAATTTGTAAAATTATTATTGGTGTATCCTAGTGCTGAATTATTTGTAAAAGTAGTGAAACCTTTGTACCAAATATTTCCATATTATTTATTGAATTTATCATTAATGTCATACGATATCTAATATTGAAAAAAAAAATCATTATATCATCTTTAAGAATACCTAAAAGATGATTTCCCTTTGAATATACATTATATTTAGTAATTAATTTTGAATCATCACAATACACCCATAAACCAATGGGTTTGAATAAAATATGGGATAAATACTCATATGAGGGGCTGATATTTAAATTGTGTTGTTTATAATCTATCATATTAACCATGTTAGCTTGATCAATATCTCTATCATAATAATATGAAACATTTCCATCTTGTACCTCTAAATTGATCAATAAAGGGAGAGTAGGTATAGAATTATGTTGATCAAATTATGTTGATGTTTTTTATGTATACTTTCTTGTTCCTCTTGCACCTCATGTAACTTTTATTATTCCATTTGGAGTTTCTTTTATTCCTTTATAGCTTATCCTATTCAAGTTGTTCTATTTTTGAGTTATGATTTTATAGTTGCTTATTTTGTAATTATTATTTATACATTCTTGCATGTTTATCTTGTAAATTTTGAAGTTATTTTTATCTTTTGTTGTGTTATTTTAAATTATTTATGTTCATTTTTTTCTTGATATAAATCTTATTGGTCCATTCGTGACTTCTCTTATTCTATTTGTTTTTTATCAATACTTGACTATTTTATTTCATATGTGTATTTTTAGTCCAAAAGGATGACTTGAGAAGGAGAGATGATAGATGGATCATATAATTTTTATTGAGATTATTTGATTTTACAATATTTTAAAATCTTATCATCCACATGAAAAAAATATGAATATTCTCCATGCATGAATTTAAGACACCTATGTAATTGAGATGGTAGTTATGACATCATATGTAAATAAGGTCACTGCAACACTAAATCACATTGTAGATGATTGGGCATAACATGAAATAAAATAAACATTATTTTAGTTCCCAATGTTATAAATAAAGATATAATTCTAATTACTTATCATGGAGAGTCATTAAACACTTTGATAGTTTGATATGTTTCCTAGATACTTTCATTTTTATTGCCCAATTATTTTAAGAAAGGACTATTGTAAATGTTCACTTCAGAACCAACATCAGTTTATTCTCATTTGAAAACTAAAGACTTGTATTCACCTTCATATGTTTTTCATACATGTTACATTTCTATTTAATAATCCAAAACTCTTTCCTTTTCCCGATGTTTATTAATGTGTCAACTATGAAAAAGTGTTCTTTCATGGTAAAGAATTCAAATCGGTCAAGATACATTAACCTCGTGTCTATAAATTGCACCCTCCTCCCGCTAGACATTCTCTCATCACTTATTTGATTTCTTTGCATCATAATATCTTCGTTGGGGCATCCTTAGTGAATTCAAGATAGTCATATACCTAATCTTTTTCTCTCATTTTCTAAGCCATAACTAATAAATATTAGTAGGGTTTTTGTGTTAATTTGTGTGTAATTTCTCCTTAATAATTTGAATTCCTCCACCATAAAGGCAAATCCATAAATAATTAATCACAAATTCCATTTTCCCCATCTAAGTAAGATGCACCTTCCTCACTTTCCCTTTCCATTACACTTGAGTTCCAATAAATTAGATAGGGATTTTTATAGGGATGTGCCCAAGGGATGCCCTACCATGTACATTGGATAGGGAGATGAGAAACATCAACATTGTATGATACCAGTAGAGTACAAAAACCACCCTATGTTTGAGAAGCTTCTGAAGCAAGTGAAGTAAGAATATGGGTTTGAGTACAATGATAGCATTTTCATTCCATGAAATGTATCTAATTTCTAGTATGTGCAAGAGGTCGTCCATAGATAAAACCATGAATCTCATGCCCATTTTAGCTACATAGGTTGAGAAAGTTCAATACACTCAATCTTTGATATGAGGTGCCTCATCCCCTTTGACTTGTGATAGAATGGAAATGGCCATAGAAAATATGTGGGGTTATTTGGAAAAGATCATATAAGATAATGTGAGAGGCCATGTTTATGCCAAATACAATATATGAGGGCCTATAAATATATATCAATTTCTTTATTTTTTTAAATTTTACGATGTTTAAATGTAAACTTAGTGTTAATATTTATGTAATTATATCTACTATTTGGTTAATTTAATTAAAATTTCATACTACTACATGTTTAATATTTTACGGTCAATGAACGATATATTATATAGTATGATTTTTAACCTTATTAAAAAAAGGATAAACAAGAATGCTATGTGCCAAGTCCACGTGAGTTTTCATAGTATAATTGAAATATATTATAACCATTTTGCAAAAAAAATTGACATTAAATTTAATGATAATTATCATGGAGAGAACAAAAATTATCTAACAAAATTAGTTGAAGATAAGTTTTCCAACCCTATAATAACTCATGAATTAGTCATTTTTTTCATTTTAAATTTTAAAATTTTGAACTTCAAAAATTAAAAAACTTGAAAATAAAAACAAGGTAGGAATACACTAGTATGTGTAAAACCAACATTGATTTTGCAACTTTTATTGAGGGTGATACTTCCTTGACACATTAGAGGAATTTATGCTTCATATTGAAGCATTTAGACAAATTTCATTTTTTAAAATAAACCGATGATAAATTTATGGTATCAAGGTCCAATTTGAATTGAACATGTATATAAAAATCCAACCCATTGAGGGATGCATAAACCTCAATTTGTTTTGTTGGATTTTGTATCCCTAAGATATAAATGGGTTGGATTCTATAATGTATTCATAATAAATAATGTTGGAAGGCACTGAATCTCTATGTTATGCATTATGCACTTAACTAAAACAACCACTACATATGTCTTATTGATTCAATTGTCACTTTGTTCCTTAGTTTATGAATGTATAATCAAAATATTATTTTGAACATCCATGATCCTACCATGCCCATGGATATTTAAAAATATTGACAAGATGTAATGAATCTATATCATAACCCCATTGTGATAAATGTAAAAATATATAATTGAATGTAGATGCACATTTGTAAATAATTTTTGAAGCTCGTTTATTTATCTATGTCATGCACCCAAAATATATGAATTTGTAACCTATTACTATATAGTGAGTGTATATTCCCCCATAATATGTACCAATTATTGAATTTGAACCATTCTTAAATCTTTGAAACTGTATGTTTTACCCAAAACTAATTTTTTTCATAGAAAATTACTTTTGTATTAAAATAACATGCAAATTCCCCCTTTTATGGTAAGGTATGTATCCTTAAAATCACCCATCTCAAAATAAAAGCTAATTTTATCATATGTATCAGTTTGTAATCATTGAATATAGTAGCATATGTGAAAATTTATGGCTACATAGTAAGATATGTACCATTCAAAGCATGTATGTAACATATGAGGCAATTCATAAAGAATTTAATCTATATTAATGTATTAATGCATATCCTAATAGTAGTTGTAAAAGAAGTATCTTATGTAATAGTTATTGAATGATATGGATCATGTCACTCGTCAAACATAACAAGCTCAACAAGAACACAAACAAAATATGTATAATGTCATACAATAAGTCCAAGGGTTGTATGCAAAGGATACATTCAAATATCAAATAAGAAACTATTGCATATACAAGGCCAAGGACCACACACAAAGGACATTAATTATATCATAAAAAGGACATGTTCAAATGTCACGTAAAATAAAGGGCCAAGGGCCATAAGTAATGGACATGTTGAAATGTCAGATAAAATAAAAAATGATCTCATAGAGATGCTTAATATATTTCACACAAGGGCCAAGGATTATACATAATAGTGAAGCAAAGTATAATATCCTAGATACGTGTAATAACATCAATGGAACATAGAAATAGAAAGATAGTTTATAATATGTATATTTAATGTGATCATATCTTAGCAAGTAAAAAATATATGTACATAACATAAGATAGAGATATTAGCAAGACAATAATAAAAATTATATAGCTCAGTAGTAAATGAGTTATATAATGGTAACACATATAAATATTGTAACATATGAATAAGATTTCTCCATTTTAGCACGGCCACTAAGTAAAGGTGAGTCCAAAATCTTAGTCTATATGAAATTTGTAGGTATTGTATGACACTAAAAAATACCAGTGTAATGTTTTTGAGATGACAAAAGAGTATTATGTTATCTTCCAATATTGAGATAAATAACATATGAAAATTATGTAAAATAAATGTCTAATCATGCTCAGATCTTGATCTCAAATTTTAAGAATATTTTGAATGTTTTTATATCTTTTAAATATATGATTTTTTGTATTTTTTAAAAAATTTATAACTTAAAACAAAATAATGCAAGTAACCATGGGTTATAAAGTATAAAAATGGAATATATTTGAATAATATGCAACATGTGTCGATGTAAAGTATGTACTTCAAATGATGTCATGGCCATGTATGAGCAAGATGCCCCCACTGAACATGTGAATGTAAGTTAAAACCATGTGGTAGATAACATAGATAATAAAATGAATGATATTAGCTCATCATTTATTTGAATCCAAACCTGTAAAAAATATGTAATGCACATGTATGAATAATATAGCACACAAAATAAGTGGTTTCCATCAATAAGTATTATTGTGTATAATAGAACTGAGTATAACATCAAAAAATTAGATGTATTGAATCTATATTTGCTTAGATTTTGAGATGTTTGTGTCAATTTCTACATGACAAGATGAACTAGCTAAGGATAGTAATGGTAGCCCATCATGACTTTGACTGCTTGATACTTTATATGATTGAAAAATATAGTTTGATTTTCTCAAACTATTCAAAAATTAGGTAAATGAAAAATGATATTAGTATAGGTCATTATGTTGGACTGTTCAAATTTGAAATGCAAAAAAGAGGAGTTAAGAGGTAAAAAATAGTGTCATAAAGCAATGAAGAAGCTATGTACACTAAATTATTTTACTTTTTTACTTTTTTTATTATTTTAATGTTTTTAAATTTTTATAATTTTTAAATAATCAATATTCATCTATTAAATCTTCTTCTTCAAGATTGAAATATTTATATTTATGAAAATACATGGAATATTCCTCTTCACTTTCAATATCTTGATTATTTTTACTATCATGTGGTATATGAATTATTCTTTCCTCATGTCAAAAGGTGATGCATTATTGATTAGTATCTAATGTAGCTTGCATTTATTAAAACCATGACCATCCTAATGTAGATGGTACTTGATGTGTATGAGGCATAACATGTACCTTTGTATTGATAACATTTGGTCCATAAATGATTGGGAAGGTGATATATCCAAGGGTTTCTTCCTAATCTGCACTATGATGTACTTCATTGACATTATGTCTTATTTGTTGTAATTATCTAATGTTTCAAATAGTTTCCCTTTTAATAGTATCAATGTGATTATACTTATAATAATCCCCTTTCATATATACTATAATGGTTAAATATTTTTTTGAGGATGTTTTTCGTTTATCATATCTATAGAAAATGTCTTTTTAACACTTGAAATAAATGATAATTGTTGATTCTTTATTGATTTGATAATGACAACCTATTTGTATTTATAAATTTTCTTTTGTAATGTTTCACAATGCTCTATATCATGCCCTATGATTATAAGGTAGGCATAATATGGTTTGTCTTTATGAAAAAGACATGTTATTGATCGGTGTCAAGTAGTAGGCAATGTAATAAGCTCATTATCTAATAAATTTTGTAAAATTATTATTGGTGTATCCTAATGTTGAATTATTTGTAATAGTGGTGAAAGATTTAGACTAGATATTTCCACATTATTGATTGAATTTATCATCAATGCTATATGAGATCTACTATTGTAAAAATTATTAATTATACCATCTTTAGGAATACCTAAAATATGATTTCCCTTTCAATATGGATTATCTTTAATAATTAATTATGAATCATCATGGTATATCCAAAGACCAATGGGTGTGAATAAATAATAGGATAAATACTCATTTGAGGGGTTGAAATTTAAATTTTGTAGTCTATCATCTTTCATATTTACCATGTTAGCTTCATCATTATCTCTATCATAATAATATGAAACATTTCCATCTTGTACCTGTAAATTGATTAGTAAAGGGAGAGCATGGATATAATTATGTTGATCAAATTATCTTGATATTTTTTTAGTCTACTTTCTTGTTTCTCTTACACATTATGTAACTTTTATTATTCCATTTGGAGCTTCTTTTGTTCCTTTTGTAACTTGTCTTGTTCAACTTGCTCCATTTGTGACGTACGACTTTATAGTTGTTTGTTTTGTATTATTCTTTATGCATTCTTGCATGTTTTTATTTTAATTTTTTAAGTTATATTTTTTATCCTTTATTGTGTTATTTTAAATTATTTAAGTTCATTTTGTTCTTTCTATAACTTTTGTTGGTCCATTCATGACTTCTGTTATTCTTCTTTCTTGTTAGCAATATTTGATTCTTTGATTTCATATGTGTATTTTTAGTACTAATGAATAACTTGAGAGGGAAGGATGATAGATATATCATATAATTTTTGTTGAGTTACTTTGAATTTACAATATTTTGAAGGTTTATAATTTGCATGAAAATCATATGAATATCTTTTGTGAATGAATATAAGACACCTATGCACTTTAGATGGTACTTATGACATCATATGTATCCATGATCATTGAAATAATAAATTATAATGTATATGATTGGGCATATCATGAAATAAAGTAGACATTGTTTTAGTTCCCAATGTTATACCTAAATATATCATTATAAATAATTATCATGGAGATTCATCTAATACTTTGGTAGTTTGATATGTTTGTTAGACACTTTCAGTGTTAATGCCTAAATATTTTAAGAAATGAGTATTGTAAATGTTCACTTCAAATCCAAATTAGTTTATTCTCATTTGATTTAACTATTTTATACTTTAACTTGAATAAATATTGTAATATTTTGTGTGATTACATGTTATGTTGGCAATTATTATTCATCAAAAATAATAATATTATTAGTATCCTTAAAGGTGATCTTGATGGTAAAAGTAACATGTTGTGTATCACTAAAAATACTATTATCTCATAATGCATCATATAAATGTTAGGAATAGTAAAAATATTCCAATAATTCAAGATATGAAGAGTTAATAAACAAGAAAAATCACGAGAAAGCTTCAAATAAATGAGATTCAAAACAATAAAAATCAAATTATATTCAAAAAAAGAGATGCTAGCACAATATGAAGCCCTTGCATAAATAGACAAGGAAAAAATAGAAACTAGCCTAACTAAGCAATGTGGGATAAATTCTCACATAATAAAAACTAGAAAAAAGATGAAATACCTATCTATAGCTAAAAAAACATGAGAAATACATACTTTAACACCCCTCTCAAGTGAATCTAAGGGATAAAAATAGTGAAGAAAATAGATATAGTGGCATATCCACAATATGAGTCCCAAAAACTAGGCTTGATAGGGTACTTATGTATAATAAATCCATGAAAATAAATAAAAAACATGTCCTCATGAATACCCCCAAGTAAAAATTATGAAACCCCAAGCATGTCATGTAACTCAAGGAAATGAGGTGATGCAAAAGGCTTCGGGAAGATGTTTGCAACCTATTGTTGAGTTGGAATTTACTCTAAGCTAAGAACTCCATTCTAAATGTGATAATAAATGAAGTATAAATGTAACTTAATGTGCTTGGTTTTTTTGTGCTTAACTAGGTTGAAATATATGTCATTTTCACTCTAGTTGACATACCAAAGTACAGAAGGTGAATATTTTATGAAGCCAAACTCTATCAATAACTGACAAAGACAAAGAACCTACTAACTCATTATAACCACTACCCCATACTCAACCTCTGTAGATGAAAGTGAAATAACATATTTCTTCTTGCACTCCCAAGCAATAGGTGAAGAACCAAGATAAAATATGTAGCCAAAAGTAGAACCCCTATCATCAAGAGAACCTATCCAATTGAAATCATTGTATCCAATCAACTAAGTAGAACCCCTGGTGAAGTGTAATCCAAAATGGGTAGTGCCTCACATATATCATAAAATCCTCTTGGCAACTAGCTAATTAATATCATGAGGGGAATGTGTAAACTTAGATACAATCCTAATTGTAAATGAAATGTTAGGGTGCATATGGGTCAAACACATAAGACTCCCAACCATCTACCTATACAATTTAGGATCACAAAGTGGAATAGTGCAGGTATAATTAAGAATGACTCAAAATTAAGAAGGAGAATGAATTGGTTTTTAATCAACCATGCCAAAATGCTGAAGAAGATCAAGTATGTACTTCTACTAACTCAAATGAATCCTTCAATCTGACTGTGAAATGTATAAATGAAAGAAGAAATGCAAAAGATTAAGATCTATCATATTAAATTGCATTGAAAGTACTTGATAAATAACCTAAATCTGAGAAGAAGCATTACTTATGAGAATCATATCATCAACATATAAGACATTATAAAACTTTCCTCCCCAAATATGTTAGATATACACTATAGGATTGGAGTTACAATGAACAAATCCAGTAGGGAAAAGAAAAGAATCCATCTTCTCATACCAAGATTGAAGAGCCTATTTGAGATCATAAAGAAACATCCTAAGTCTGAAAAAAAGAGAAGAATCATGAATTAACCTAGTATGTTTTTCCATATATATTTCCTCCTACAAACCTCCATGCAAGAAGGCACTCTTAACATCCATCCGATACACTAACCAAACCTTTGATGTAGCAAGAGAAAGCACAAGGAAAAAAAAATCCATCTTGGAAATATGAAAACATGTGTTAGAGTAATCAATACATTAAACCTACAAGAAACCCTTTATAATAAGACATGTCTTATACTTATTAATAGACACATCAACTCTATACTTGGTGTTATATACCCACTTACACCTAACCAAATTTTTTTCCTTAGAAAGAGATACCAAATCCCAAGTATGATTCTTCATCAAAGAAGAATACTCATATATCATTGCACCATCCTAATTTAATATCCAATGAGCCTATGAAAAATATTTTGGATCCTCAAAGAATGCTTAACACAAAAGTCTAGTACCTGCATAATGTGTATGATAGTGTTTAGTGAGTGAAAAATCCTATATGAAAGGTGCTACCTCAAAATCTGTAGTACGATCCCACAATGGCATAGTGGAAACATCAGTGGGAATAGGATCTTGAACATGTATAACCTCCTCAAGGGCCTCCTAAACTAGATCCTTAAATAATGAATCCTCAAGAGAAGGTGATGAACCATCAAAAGAAGAAGAAGAATGCATGGAAGAATATGAAGAATCATGAGATGTGAAGTGTTCATGAAACTATACATGTGTTAAAAAATGAACATCATGAGTATCAGGATCTAAAATATGATAAATTCTCATGTCCTCATATTACCCTACATGATCAAGGGTTTACTCTTCTTATCCAATACTTTCATTTTCTTATTTGGTACAAACACCCAAGTATAGATCTTTAAAAAAAAAAAAAAAATAGACATTAAGATTGGTTCTAGAGAAAGCCTCCTTTAGAGTCAAATGCTCAAGTGTTTTATGTGGTATGTGGTTCTAGATGTAGTTCCCATAATTAATTTATTCTACCCAATAGATAGGAGGTAAATCTAATGAATGCATTATGCAGTTGGCCATCTCCTTTAAATTTTAGCTCTTCTATTTTACTAATCCATTTTATTGTGGAGTATGTGAAACATAATGCTAATGAATAATATCATGAGTTACAAAAAATTAGAGAACTCTCAAATGAATTAATCCCCCCTATTATATGTGTAAAGCTTCTTGATGCAACTAGAAGACTGCTTCTTGACCAAATTCTTAAATACTTTAAAGTGAGAAAAGACATCACTCTTGTACATGAGAAAATAAACCCAAGTATACCTCAATAAATTATCAATAAAGGTAGGTACATACTTAGATCTATTAAAATAAGGAGTATTAAATACCATCAAATCATGGTGCACAAGCTCAAGTGGTAAAGAAGCTCTCTTAGACATACCCTTAGGAAACAGATCTTGGTGAAGTTTCCCTAATGCATAACCATGGAAAACTCTATTAAGACATGAAACTATAAGAAGACCTTCTACCATACCATGAGTGTTCAACTCCTTTAAATATTTGTAATTGAGATGTCCAAATCTCTCATGCCAAAGCCTACTCTTAGAATCTTCATGAGAAACCAAACACATCCCTAGAGGAGGAGTATAATCAAAACCCTAAAAGTAAGAGTCAATAACTATTATCAACAACACCTTGAGAAATAAATGTGTGGGACTCTAACAAGGATCTAACTTTAGCACCTTGTAGTGTAAAAGTCACTCTCTCAACCTGAATAAAATGACAAATATGATAAATTAAAAGTAGTTTGGTGGTGATGTCTAGAACATATAGTGCATCATTGATATGGCCACCATCTAGATGTATGTCACCCTTTACTTAACATAAATAAAATAAGAATATCCAACCTGAATTTTGGAAGTATAGCTCAAACCAAGAGATACAGTTGACTCCTTATAAGAAGTAATGTGGTGTAAAACACTAGAATACAAAACCCAAATATCTAAAATAGGTGATTATGATCTACCAAAAGCATTAAGTGCTTTCTCATTCTCATGATATGGAGGTGTGGAGATATAAATATTGTGTTTCTTGATGATGTCCTATAGGTCTTTCATTCTCTTAAAACACTTATACTCTTCATGACCAATCCCCCAATAATAGAAGCATGATAGGTGAGACTTATTCTTGGATTTGGAAGATGATTTGGGCTTAGATGTGTTGGTTTTGGCCATAGGTGCACTTTGAGATGGAGGAGGAGTGTTATTATTCTCACTCTTTGTTTTTCTCTTATTCTTAGGATGTGATGTTACTACTACTTTTTGAGATCTAAAATACTCAAGGTGAGACAATTTGGATTCCTCCCTAGTAAGTCTCTCACAAAATAACTCTAAATCAGGCATTTTGAATACAGAACCTAAGTCATCCAAACTATATAAAAAGGTAGAATCAAATATTTGGAATGAACCACTTAACTTGGATAGAAATATACACACTCTTCATCTTTCTTGTTTCATCCACTCCCCTTTAATTGTGTTAAAAAATCCTTAAACTTAGTGATGTAGTCTACAATAAATACAAATCATATGAATGGAGTGAAGTAAGCTCGAATTCAAACTACATGGCTCTCATGTGACCCAATTTCCCAAATAAACCCTTTAGCTTATCCCATATTTTGAATGGAGTATCACAGCCATCCAAATTAAATAATAAATTATCACTCACATAAATCCATATCAAACCTATACAATTATCAAACTTACATTGGTACTAAAATTTTTCATTTTTTCTTATGAACTATGGTTGAGTTTCAAACATTAGGGACCATAATACTTTGTGTTTAATGATTGTTTCAATTATATGTCTCCATACATGGAAATTATGTGTAGTAAAAGGCTCACAATAATCAATATCAAAGTATAATCCATTCTAGTAAATCACCAAAGAATGGAAATAATGTAAAAGGGTGCACAAATTAGCACTGAGACAACCCCCAAAAGATTGTATTAAGGAATGCATGCCCCCCCACCACTCCAACATTTTTTTCTCTTTATAAAATTAGTGAATTTTTACAAAGTGATGACACCAATAGATAGATAATTGAAATTCATACACTTTTATAAATAACAAAACTAAAATTAGAGTAACAGTTCAAAATATATGGGCTTTACAAATTCCCATAAATGGATCAAAAACATTAAAAATGACACTAAAATTGATTTCAGTGACCACAAAGGAAATGGAGGTAGGATTCTAATGACTTATTAAAATTGGAATCGAACCATAGAATTATAAAATCCAACCAAAGTGGGAAAAAAACCTCCCAATTACATTAGTGTGCATGCAAGTGAATTTGACTTCCTCTTTTATGAAAAAATACTGCTTATATAAGAAAATAATGAATGGATAGCTAATTTGTAAGAGGAAAAAATAGTAGATAAGTGATGGAATAGGTCTAGGAAAGAATCTCAATGATACCAAAGATTAGTAGAGACTTGTCCACACACTTTTATGTACCTCCAAGCACCTGGAGAAAAAGAACCACCTATATTTTTACATATGACAAAAAACTTTATTCCTCAGATGAAATTGCTTCTCCATATAAGAAGAAAAGAAATGCTAAAAAATTATTAGACCTAGGTAAAATAGCAAAGATCCTTTCCTTCCACGTAGCTAGAATTCCTCTATCTGAGCAAGCATAGGTCTACAATAAAACTACAAGTAGATTCAAAGTGCCACACTATCTCCAAACAAGGGTGCATTTCAAATCCAACACAAGTCCTAATATCCTTCCAATGCCTCTTTCAAAAATTAAAAAAAAATCCATTCCTAAGAAAAGGGCATAGTCCAAATAAAAAGCATAGACCATAAAGAATTTATAACACCATGATGGAAAAGGTAAAGTGCAGTCCTAAAAAACTTCAACACCTTCCAAGAATCCTCCACAAACTAGTACAATAGATAATTGATAATGCTAATATGGAACTAGTAAATCACATTTTTCTATTAGTAAAATTTTCTTGGGAGACTAAGAATAACTTCAACATAGCTTTATACATCAAATATAAAGAAAAGGATAAAGGGGTAGTATTCCACAAAAAAGAATTAACACGTAGTTCTCTACGCTCCTAAAATAAATGCCAATACATTAAAAAAGAGGATAATGACTTATCATTTTATTCCACTCAATGCCATGTTCCACTACGCTCCAAATCAAATATGATTTTTTATTTTAAAGCGCAGTCCTAGAAAAAATTAGACCCCAATGGTAGATGTAGAATTGACCAAAAAGGCACAGTCCTCAATGAAATCCTGAATGCACCTTACTTGTCAATGGAATTAAAATCTTTTCAACAAGGGGAATTATCTAAAAAAATTATAGCAATAAGGATGG
The DNA here is from genome assembly GCA_037957365.1 of Torreya grandis. NCBI lineage: Eukaryota > Viridiplantae > Streptophyta > Pinopsida > Cupressales > Taxaceae > Torreya > Torreya grandis. Next base: position 170,260 of record JARHVA010008942.1, on the reverse strand, counting down.
TTGCAACCCTTCAAGGCTCTAGTACCATGTTAAGAATGGTGAATACATTCCAATAACCCAAAAACTAAAGAGTTAATCAAAAAGAAACATCACAATAAAGTTGCAAACAAATGAAATGTAAAACAAGGCAAATCAAATGATATTCAAAAAAAGAGATGCTAGTGCAATAGGAAGACCTTGAATAAATAGGTGAGTCAAAACTATAAACTAACCTAACTAACCAATGTGGGATAAATCCTCACATAAGACAAACTAGTAAAAAGACAAAATACCTAGCTATATCCTAACAAAAATGAGAAATACATACTCTAACAATAAAATATCATTGTAATATATGAACTCTTTAGTAACTCTAAAATTGAAATTTTAGCATGGATATTTTTTAGTTGATCCATGATATCATACCCTTTAGGTATAATTTCATACCTTGTGGGAGGTGGAGGGGGTTGAGGATGAAAATTTTGACTTCCTACATGATAAGGTGGTATTCTTCTTTATTTATTAACAACATATGCAAAAAAATCCAATATAATTTGTGGGCAAATAATGAGAGAGGGATGGTAGATATTACAACGTTAAAGTCTAGGAGGAGTAGCAATGAAAGGAGTCATACATGCCCTTTGTCATATAATAGTAAACAATAAAATCTATGACTAAAGATTAAAATAATAATAAATAAGTAACACTTGAGATTATTTATGAGTAAACCTTTTAGTATCCTAAATGTATAACTATTCTTATGCCCATGTCATAATTTGTTTTACAAATATTTATATTAAAGGTGTTTATGTCTTAGAATGTGATTTTTCTCATTTTATTACATTCTTTTTGTGATGTTACTTACTATAGGAACACATTTAATGGAATTTAGGAAGGATTTAATTAAAAAAAAATCATCCATTATAGTCATGTGTTCTTTGTAAATTAAAATGCAAGAAACAAAAAGATGAAATTTAGATTCTAAAAAGGACAATTTTGTGTGTAGAGATTATAAATTCCCTTGAAATCCAAGGTCAAATGAAATACATTTCAATGTAAAATTTCAAATCTAAGGTTTGAAGAAAGTGTTTTCAGTCTCAACTATTAAATTCAATGTTGAAAGCAAATTATTTTAGTATCAAATATTAGATCTAAGGTGAAATTTTTGAATTTTAGTGTCAAATACTCATGAATTTAGATAAACCCTAAGTTTTTTTAAATAAATTCTTCAATAAAATGTGTGCATTCACCAATGTTTTTTTTCATATTTTGAAATTCATTAGTGTATTAAATTTAATTAAGATAAAATGAATAAAAAGATATAGATGTTTTAAAATAGATTAAAATAATCATAATGAAATAAAATTAATGAAATATAATAGAAATGAACTAAGGAAAGAAGACTCACTATGAATAACATAATAAGACTTACAATACTTATCTATTTTTTTATATATGTGTTGACTATGTATGATTGTAATACAACTAGAACTAGGTAAGCAAATCTGACTATGCATGTGAAACTTAAATAAGAGTTGTCACTAATCATGGTCAAAACTAACTATAATGGGATAATATCAACTTACACTACTATTATATACTAGTCAATGTTGTTTTCTACTAAAAAATAGGGGAAATTAGGACATAGCCACCTAAGCTTGCTTGAAATTCATGTGTAGATAACCTGTAAATGACTTCTTCAAAGTCGAAACCCTAATAGGGATATTAATAGTTGAAAAATTGAAAAGGTAAATAGGGATAATATTGGGATGATATGACCCTAATGACCCATGTGATGATTGATTTTTGAGTATGTATCTAATACTCAGAAGAGGGAAATCAAGGCCACTTAGCACCCCCACATAGAATGTTTATTTTGATTGTGTTCCTTTTGCTACATTTATGCATCAAGAGAAGGTGTGTATACTTGATAATGATTTTATTGACTTGGATAACATAGGTTCTTTACTTGGTTAAAGGTTGATTCAAATGATTAGAAACAAATTTGTGAAGAATAGGGAAGCTTTACTCAATGTGCAATAGTGTAAGTGTGCCTCAATATTGAAATTTATAAATGATATAATATGTGACTTAGATGTGACTTTATAGCAATCTAAAAGGGAAAAAAATTGTGATACCTATCCTAAAAATATAAACCAACATATAAGAGAATATTTTAATTTAAAAAATAGATATTACTAAGTGAAGGATCTGATTAACCCATAAGGATCAATATTGACTACCATTACTAAACCGTACTGGTTGATTTTATCCTAAAGAGTAATATTTGAGATTTAAGGTCTAGGATGTAAATACAAATTATTAAATAGGTTTTTAGTAATAAGAATATTTTTTTAGGTGTAAGGAAAAAATTTAGAGAAGGATAGGTCCATACAAGTAATTAGGATAGAGTGAGGTGACTAATAGGTCCAGATTAAGTGCTCAGGACAATTAAAATAAAAGTGGGCCAAAATTGACATTATCAATTATTCATAACCAAATTTGAATGATTACAAATTTAAACTTATGATTTTCATTATACATGTATAAGTAAATCTTAAATATTATTATGGCCCTTAAGACATATATAGTTATTAAATTAAAATTCAATTTAGATATAGTCAGGGTTGAATTGACATTTTTTGAGGGTAATGCATCTATAAAAATTATTGTTGTCTCTTGAACCAACCCAATCTTAGTTAACCACTAGGATTTGATTTAATTTATTCAACTTATTAGTCTTCCTTAGGTGGCTTTAATTTTTAATGTATCTAAGTGCGGTTGATCAATATGTGCCATGTGAATGCTTTGATTCCTAAAAAATGGTCCATCCACATTTTCAATTATGTCTTCATTGATTTTTATTAACAAAAAATATAACACCCAAATTTAATAATAAAATCATAATGGATTGTCACATTTTTAAATATGTATTTATATATCCATATGAAATAATTGATAAATATAAATATGAGAGATTGAAGTCTCAAATTAAAAAAATAATTGTTAATTACTATTGAACATAAAAATATTTTAAATACACTTTATTGAATATGATAAACTCAATTCCATAGTCCCTTTTCAATACATATATACATTCATTGAATAAATATCTCCTAGTGAAAACTTCTATAATTAACTAGTTGGTTAACCATTCCAATTATAGATAGGCTTCCTTGATCTAACCAATGTTTTAATCACCTCCTTAGCTATCACCACCCCTATTATTGTCATCCTTTTTAGAATTTATACATCTCATAATTCTATATATGTACCAATAACAAACATATACAAATCAATACATCCATTTTTTATAAAAGGGCTTATTTACTAAAGTATTTTCATAAAAAGATTTTAAATGCTAGCCTTTATTATAAAATTTATCTTAATAAACTATTTTACACTACCAATTAAGGATTTCTGATTTTGGCTTCTAAATATCAACATTTTAAAGGAATTTACAATTACTTTTTATAAAAATCTTCATTTTAAATATATAAATTTAAAACATTTATTTACATTTAAAGTTAACAAATAAACATAAGAACATTTATTTACATCCACATCTACATGAAATTTGATCTATGACCATTTTGATCTTGTGTCTTTGTTTTAAGACATGCATAATGAAAATAAAATAAAAATTGTTATCCACAAACTAGTCATATGAAAAAATAAAATAGAAACCATGAACAAAAAAGATAACATCTCAAACTAGTCATAAAAACACTCTTCCACACATTCTCTTTCTCTTTCGGTGTTTAATTTTAAAATAGTATTAGGGAAAGGTAAAACACATTTCAAAAGAATTAAAAATGAGATTTAAATTATCATGGAAGGAATTTATAAATAAAATTTATTCAAATAAAGCATACATATCTATCTATAACATTGCAAGTTTGAATGGGAATGGTGAGCAAGGAGAGGTGAAACAACACGAGAGGAGAAAATTTGAATAATGATTTAGAAAGGGTAAGAGGTGACATCAATGAGATTGATGGGAAATATACAGGTGTGGGTCCATAGGTCAAAAGAGGTCAAAATAAGGACAAGTTAATAGGTGATAACAGTAAGGGTAAGTTAGTTTTTAATGGAGGTTTTTATGGAAATTTTTATTAGGTAGAGAAAATTAAGGGAAAAATGGGGGACATTGAATAAATATGCCCAAATCAAAAGAATTTGGTTTCCAAAGACTCGAGGGAATTCTATATTGAGGTTCTATATTCTCTTGTTAATAGAACATCCTCAAGAATGATGGATGCATTGGTGGGTAAGTTCCCAGGAGCCATTCTTAATATTGACACATTTAGCTAATGGACTTCTAGGAGATGGATTCCAAGAGGTCATGTGGAAATATATATGATGAATAATGTATTTTTATTGATCCATTTTAACCATGAGGAGGACTATGTGGGAGTATTGGTTGGAGGGCCATGGTTTATGGGGAGATCAGGTTTATTTTTGAAGTGGAAGTATGGATTTGATCTAAAAAAGGAAAACATCAACCTCATGCCAATATTGGTAAGGATTTATGGTCTACCCATTGATTTTTGAGAAGAGGATTTATTCATACATGTGGCTATAACATTTGGATATATTATATATTTTGATGTTACCACTAATTCAAGATCTAGATTAGCATATGCAAAATTTTGTGGTAATGCATTCATGAAGCAAGGGCTCTCTTACTTTGCGATTTTGAATTCTAGTAGGGGTTAATTGATTTATAAAGTGGTATATGAAAAATAAGTTATAAAATGTGATGGATGTAATAATTTGGGTCATATGGATAGATCTTGTCCATAGTTTATCAAAAAATGTCTCTCTTATGTGCCTAGGGTCGACAAACTAACATGGCATAAGAAGACCAAAAAGGAGTTGCCCAGGCCTAACAACAAAACTATAAATATGATGGATACTAGTTAAGGTTAGGGAAAAAAATATAATATAATTAAAGAAAATAAAGCTATCAACATCCCTCTAAAATATATGGTGATTGGAGCTTAGGATGCCCAAGTTAATCCTTTAGATGCAGTTCATCATTTAACTCCTATTGAGAGAGATGGAATTGATGGATTAAAAAAAGTGTAACTAGAGGGAGATGACTTAGATGTTATTGAGGAATAGGAGAATGGAAAAAAATGTTTAAAAATCTATGTTAGAATATAGATTGTGAAATTTTTTGAAAAGGTAGTGAATACAAACGAAGTTGTGTCTCCTGAGTTGGGTTAGATTAGATCAATTCATTAGATTGGAAGTTATAATGAATCCCAAATTTATATTGTTAGTAAAAATCAATATAATTACTTTCAATCTTTTGAAATGGAGGAATTAAAGGAGGTAGTTATATGCATGTAAAATATTGTTCCCTTTGGTTGTAGTAAAGGGCAAGGAAATCATTCAATGTAATGAAATTTTAGACTCACTCCATATTATTTTTGATACTATGTGTTCAATGACTATTAATAAAATGAAAAATGAATAGGGTGTTGTCATTACACAAACAAAACAAAATGGAGCAAAAAAATCACCAAATGTTGGTTCTTCAAGAAAGGTGGGAAAATCATCCCAATTAGAAACTCATAGAAGAAAGACTGAAAAGGAAATAATAGATGGGGTTTAATCCATAATTAAAATGAGAAGTGTTAAGGGTTCCCCATGGTATTGCATATGAAGATAATAAGTTAGAATATTAGAGGTGTGAATTATATCAGCAAGCATAGAAATTTTAGGGATTAAAGAATAAATAATATACCAAGTATTTTTGTTGTTCAAGAGACTAAAATGGATAAAGTTATAGTTGAATAAATGAAAAAGAAAGTTTGGAAGGAGGCCAAAGTTTCTAGCATTAGTTATTCAGGGGCTTTGTGAGGAATTTCCACTTTTTAGACTGATAAGATTTTTGAGGAAGAGGGATTTCTTAAGAATCTGCATGACCTTGCCATTTTATTTTATGATAAGATTCAGGATTTCACTTTTATACTTTAAAATGTGTATGCTTTAAATACATATATTGTTCATCATAGATTATGGAATGAGCTCAATATTTTTAGATCTAACTATGAGAAGATAAGTTGGATGGTTTTTAGAGACTTAAATATGCCCATTAGTCCAAGAGAAAATAAAGGTGGTGTTCAAGCATTCACTAAAATTATGGAGGATCTTACATATTTTGTTTCTTCTAGTGGCCTTTTGGATGTTGAGTTAAGAAGCTCTCCTTAACCTAGACAAATAGGTGATTGGGGAACATCTTATCCAAGTTAGAGTGGACCATTTTCTTATTTATATTGATTTGTTAGTATCTAAGGATTTTTATTTGTCTTCTCTTCCTAGAATTGGTTCTGACCATAATCTTCTTGTTGTTAATTCGGATGATAGAATTAAGAAGGAGAGAACCCCTTTTAAGTTTGAACATATGTGGTTCCTCATTCAGATTTGGTTGAAAAAATAAAAAAATGGTGAAACATTTATATTTCAAGGACTATTATGTTTAGATTGGCTAAAAAACTTAATAATGTTAAAATCAACATTATTTCTGGTAATATCTTTCATCAATAACATGAAATTATGTCTGCTCTTGTTATTTTGGAAGAACAATATGATGAGAATGGTCTTACCAGGGAAACACTTATTGAGGAGACAATTATATTGAATTATTATCATTCCATTGTGGCCCATGAAGAATCTTTTTGGAGACATAAATCCATGGTCATTTGGCTAAAATAAGGAGATCAGAATACTAAGTTCTTCCATATGTCGATGTTCAAGCATAGAATCTATAATAGAAATTCAAAACTTCTAAAGGATGATGGTACTATTTGTTCTAATCCATTACTTATTATGGAGGAAACTATTAATTATTTCAAGAATATGTTTGCTACTAATGATGATTTAATGGTGATTTCATTCAAGAGTTTATTAATAGTATTCCTTCTTTGATTTCACTTAAACATAATGTATGTCTCCTAAAAATGATTAAAATTTTGAAAATATCAAGCCTATGATTTTTATGTTAAATAAAGATAAGGCCCTAGGGCCTAATGTCTTTCCCATGACTTTTTTTCAAAACTTCTAGGAGATTATCAAGTTTGACTTGGTTGAAGTTACTAATGAGTTTTTTGCTTCTAAAAAAATGCTCAGTGAATTTGATAATAATTTCATTTCATTAATCCCTAGGGAAAGTGTTGGTACTATTTTTAAATACTTTTACCCTATTACTTTATACAATTCAGTCTATAATGTCTTCACTAAAACTATTTTTTTGAGAATTTAGCCTTTGACAGAAATGATCATTTCCAATAATCAAGAGGGATATTATAATCAATCACTGCAAGTGAAATCTTGGGAGTGGACTCAACATCAGATCTTGGGAGGATTCTTAGCTATTAGGTCACCCTTTAAATGATTTGGAGCCATGGTAGTGTATTAGTTTTCAAGTTCAAAGAGTCTTTAGTGTTAAATTTGTTGACCACATTCATTTTCAAAATGGTAAAAAGCATTTGAAACATATTTTTATTGAGAATGTTGATGATGAAGTTAGGAGTATTGTATTTGATATAAATATTATTATAAGAGGTGTTCATGTCACTAATTTGATCAATGAAGATGAAATAGTTTGGTCAGATTTAGATGATGGCCAATACAATGTCAAGTTAGGTTACTCTTCTTTAAGTCCCCCTAATATTGAGGTTATTCCATGGATAAGAGTATTAATAATAGGATTATCACTTTGGATAATCTAAGCAAGAGAGGTTTGATGTTGGTCAATTGTTGCATGTTTTGTGAGTAAAAAAAATGAATATGTATAATATATTATAATGGAGTGATCATTTGTTTTAATTTGTGGGGATAAATTTTATGTAAATTTCAGATATATTGGGTTCATAATTCTTCATTGTTAAACTCATGGATGGCTTCAAGATATCCATTGTTTAACTAGGATCTAAAGAAACTATGGAATATGGTTTATCCTCACCTTATATGGGGGATCTAGAAATAACATAATAATAAGATTTTTAGGGAAAAAAAAGTCCCATAAACTAATACACATCAAAATGATTAACCTTGTGTAAAATTGGAAAACTATTAATGGAGTAATAATTAGGAATTCTCCACTCATGAAGAACTTATAGCTAAGAACTTGAATTTTTATATTGATGTTAAGCTACCAATGGATCCTAGAATAGAAATCAAAAAACATGTTAAATTGATGGTTCCATTATTTGGATGGGTCAATTTGAAATTTAATGGTTATTTTAAGGGTATTCCACGCTTGTCTCATGGTGTCGAGTTCTCAAGGATAAACATGGTAAAGTTATTAGTGAATATGAATGCAATGTGGGATATCAAATGAATCATCTAGTGGAAGATCTCATGGAATTATGGGTGATTCAAATGGACAAAGACCTAGGTTTTGAAAAATTTATTATAGAGGGTGACTCTATAAACATTATAAATTTCCTTAACAAGGTAAACAAGGCTAGTTGTAGTATTAGTCACATTTTTAAATAAATATTGAGTTTGGGAAACTCCCTCTAGTTAGTTAGATTCCAACATATCTGTAGAGAAGGTAACCAATCAATAGACTCATTTGTTTTAGATTAAGGTAAAAATAGGTTTTGAAGGGACCCAAAACCCTGTACAGATCAAGAAAGATAAGTGTTATAAACCACCAAAAAAGGCAAACACACTGAAAAACAGTTACTAAACCAAGTTTTACAAGGACCTGAAACCATCAAAATAAACCAGTTAAAGCTCCCCAGGTTTTACAAGGACCTAGAACCTAAACAAAACTAGGCTGACAACCAGAAAACCAGCACCCCCCAAAACACAAAGTCAAGGGAGATGCTCACAAACGGCCACCGTCAAAATATCCTTTACAAGGCCCGCCTTCCACCCGAAGCGCCAAAATGGCATAGGTAGAACCACCATACCCATCAATTTAATGAGCAGGGCTCCTCTAGGGTAAAGTTATTAGTGAATATGAATGCAATGTGGGATATCAAATGAATCATCTAGTGGAAGATCTCATGGAATTATGGGTGATTCAAATGGATAAAGACCTGGGTTTTGAAAAATTAATTATAGAGGGTGACTCTATAAACATTATAAATTTCCTTAACAAGGTAAACAAGGCTAGTTGTAGTATTAGTCACATTTTTAAATAAATATTGAGTTTGGGAAACTCCCTCTAGTTAGTTAGATTCCAACATATCTATAGAGAAGGTAACCAATCAATAGACTCATTTGTTAATAGGGGTGTGACTTTCCTTTCTTTAGGAATTGGTCCAAATAAGACATATATCCTACTGAGGTCAAGGTCATCATGGATACAGAGAATCTCATCAATTATAATTAATATTCCAATGAATTTATATCGTTAATTAGGTGCTTTATATACTATGAAGAATTGGATAACAGAGAGTGCTAAAAGAATAAGTTTGAATAAGTTTGTTGACATGATGGGTATTACTCATTATTCATATCTTAGTAGTACTAGATTGTGTTGAAATTATTATAATCAACCATCAATAAGGATGTGTTGGGTGATTTTAAATAAACATAGTGATAAGTAATGGTTGATGCATTTTATAAGACAATTGATTATATACTTCTTTCATGTCATTATGGGAAGTATAAACTCTATGTTAAATATAATAGGAGGAAATTTACATCATGTAGAACCCACGTTATCTGAAAAAATTAGACACAATGTGGAAGTTTGGGAGATTCTTCAAATAGGTGGTCTAACTACATTCATAAACAAAATTGATGGTTATGACCAACACCTGTCCAAGAAATTTATTTCTAACTAGAACATGAGCCAATGGTTGAAATAAATAATGTGACTGTGGATATTTATGAGAGGTTAATTGAAAAATTAATGGGTCTTAGGGTTAAGGATACAAAATATGTCAAATCTAACAAGGAATAAAAATAAGAGATGGATAAATGTTTGAATGGGGATGAGAAATTAAATGAATAACAAAGGGTCTTTTTGATGTAGGACTTACTGTAGCCATACGATAAATTAAAAAATCATATTATTATGTATGAGACTATGGAAGGTAGGTTTATGGTAATCCATCATTATCATTTCCCTATTTTGAACTAATTTACATGCCACATCCCTATTAGTCTTCCCTTCTACATTTCACAACCATTAGAAAGCTTTATTTTAAATGTTAAGAAGGGCAAAAAGTAGTATCATTTACATTAGGTAATACATTTACAAGTTTTTTAAAGGACTTTACTTATCCTATTTACCCTTATCCTAGGAAGATCCCTATTAATACAATATTGGGCTCCAAAATAAATCTAAGCAGTTCTAAAAGAAAAAAGTAAAGGAAGGATCTATATGGTGAGCAGAGTAGGAACCCTATAGATTTGAAGGAGGGTTTTGATATTTTGGGCATATATAATGTGAAAGAAGGATTGGAGAGGCCAATTGACTAAGATAAAGATAATGAGTAGCTTATGTATGACAATAATGAAAATAATTCTACAACCAAGGATGATAACATAATTCATGAAGTGTTGAAGGACTAAAATGTCTTAATGAAATGGGATTGGAGACTAGGAAGAACAACAAGAGTCAACAAGTTTCTACTAGTAAATAGAAGATGAATATGTAATTTGACATTGTTACAAAACCTCTTAAGAATAAAAATAAACTAGATCAAATAGGAGATGGTATTGAGTTGCATAAATATTTTATCCATTTGTTTATGAGATACCATTATAGACTCAAGGAGGTGGTGAATACTATTAATAAAAATGAAAGCATTTATTGTTCGAAGGTTGACTTGATAGAAATTAGTTTAAAAATGGAAAGGTTGAATGAAAATGTTTTAAGGATTGACAGAGTTAATGAAACCCTTAAAGACAATCTAAGAATAATTATTGATTTTAATTTATCTTCTATGAAAAATTGTGTTAAAAAATTAGAAGGGTTAAAATAGTTGGCTAAGAGGAAAAATGAAGAAATAGAGCAAGGCAAAATAGATAAGAAGAAGAAAGGAAAGGCTATGGAGAAATATGGCATCCAATGTCTTCAAAATATGGACACAATCATTAATAATAGGAATAAAAATTTGAATGAAGTGCTAGAAGGGTGGAGCTACCCGAGCTATAAGTGTTTTGTTTATGTTGTGTTCCTATCATGTTTTTACTATTATTAGGTTGTAAATTCCTTTACTTCTTTCTTTTGTTATTCTATAAGCATATTTGTTTCCTTATAATTTTTAAGACCATGCCTATTTTTTTTTGTAATGGGGAGGGTCCCCTTTAAAAATCCACTTTTACCATTAATAAAAACAATACAAGTTTTAATGAATAGTAAAGTACCCACTAAACTAACCCATCATATTAAACTATAACTATCCATTCAAATTTGGTTAATGATGATTTATATATAAATATATTAATTAATTATTAGAGTTACTACTTACCATGAAAACATAATAATAACAATGTTTACTATTTTAACACATTGATATAGCTATTATTAATCATAAAATAATAAACATACATATATGATTACAACAATAAAACCATTAGTTGGTATGCATTTCCCAAAATCTACACTGGAAAAACTCAAAAAAAAATGTTGGCTATGCATGGAAACCCAAAGTCCAAAATATCATAACAAATAAAAAACATATAACACATATCCTTAGGCACAATATGCCTCCTCAAAATGTGGTGGAGGTGGATCATCCTTGGGAGGTTAGGCACTCCAAGTAGAAGGCTCAACTAAAGGAGAATTAGGTGCCATCCAACCATCCTAAGGGGGGTGAATATGGATGAACATAGATACAAATTAGAACACCCCCAACACATGGCATCTCCACTATAGTGGGTATCAATGAACTTTTCATGTGGTGGCATGAACTCCATCCCCTCGTTGAGGATAAAGATTGGATAAGTAATTTTGGCTATGAGATAAATTCTATTGGTTCCCAAAGAGGTGGTTGGTTTAGGGTATATGACTCATAGTGTATGGAGCACTCCCACAGTGGTTGAGTAGCTCCTAGAAGTGTTGAAAATATATCACCACCTTTTCAATCTTAGATAGGTTTTTCATAAGAGTCAAAGCTATAACAATTATTTTCTCATTAACATAAAACCACAAATATGGTTCTTCTTTGTTAAAAATAGTTGAATTTACAGATTTACATAGCTAAAATAGAATTATAGCTATGAAGAAATTACATTAAAATAAATATATGACATACATTGATATTTATCACCTAAAAAAACCATTTGCCATGAGAAGGGATCCAGGTGGAAAGGTGGCAAATGTTATGGATCCATTGGTAGCGTGATTGATCTATTAGACATCCAAAAGAGATGTTTTAAGGACTAAGGTATACATCAAGACAAACATCTACATTGAGAAATTATAATGTGAAATAGGCACTCTTTAAGAAAGCCTTGATATATCATAGACCAAATAAAATGTGTGAGTTTGGGATCAAGATTGGCATTCTGTATTATGCTAAGTATGGAGAGTCAGGTCTTGGGTGAAGAAATTAAATTCTATGCTTATTTATCTTATCTAGAGCAAAAGTGAATGGGATCATGAATTTATAAATGAGAACAATAGAGTAATTTCAAAACTGAGTATCACATTTCCATCTCCAATCCTTCAATCAAGCACGTAGAGGTTGGAATCCCATCTTATGCACCATGAAATCATGAATCAAATTTTGGATACATAAAATCAAAGGTGAGTCTATATTAATTAACTTGTATTTATCTTATAGAATAATCCATGGGATCTAATATTGATAGAAGGTGAAATCTTTAATAGTGTGAATTCTTTTTAAAAAAGGCACAAAGTTTTAATACCTCAAATTTCTACCAAAGGAATACTAGTATTACTCATTATAGGTTACCACTAGATGTTGTGCTTTTTAAATGAAATTTCACTATGATGTCCATCTACAACCCATTTAATAAAAGGATTGGAATCTTCAAAATATTTGAAAATTATCTTGGCTACAAAATCATTTTCTATTATGACAAGGATAATGGCAGTCAACAAATTGTGTATACCAATGTTTTTCCTACTTATTTTACCATATGATCACCCATAAAATTGTAGTGCCTTAGAACAATTTTCATGGCCTCACAACCTCCAATTTATCTAAGAACCACTTGGAACAAAGGGAAATACTTTGTTTGTAGACATAAATGATGCCCATTCTCCTTTGTCACAAGGTATAAAATATATTTCCCAATAAATATATGGTAGCCTCTATTTTATTAGCATTGGCCCAAATAAAGTCATTTCCAAACAAGCATACCATTATGTTCAAGTAGTCAACAATATAGTTAATAGATTTCCATGATAATTTTATTATTAACTTGATGGCTTATGAGTAACTTGACCAACTTTTAACTTTTAATTATTTGGGCCAACTCAAGGTCAATGTCTAGTATGGTGGTACATGTCAAATTTATTGGCTAGTTATGCTTAGCGAGAAAGATTTATCTTGTAAACAATGTCTAGCCTTATGTTTTAAATAAATTATGTCATATAAGGCTTTATTTTTTATTGCTTATATTTTTAAGATTGGATGGGTACGGGAGCATTGAAGTGTTATAGAGAGGTAGATGGGGACTGTTTTAAGGTCAACATATAGCATGGAAATCCACACCAAATTTTAATCTTAGTTATGGTCAATTTAAAAGGACTCGTAGGGGGTTCTCCTATAGTTTTCACTTCTGCAATTAGGTAATGAAAAATGGGATCCTTAAGATAGAATGGGAATATTTTAATGGCAAAAGAGAATTGGTATACTCTTTGAATATGGGAAAGATGTATAAGTAACAAGTTAACATTCAATAGATATTAGAATTTTATTTTTCAACTAACATTTTCCTCAACCACTGGTATTTTCCTTAATCATTGTTATTTGCCTTAACCAACGTTGTTTACCTTTACTATTATTGTTTACAATAATGTGTTGTTAATAGAAGTTAGCCCAGCTGTGATCATTAGATTTTGACCAATTTGGTGGGCATATTGTTAGAAATGTAAACTCTTCTACTAGTTAATGTGTTGCAGTCAACATCCAGTGTGGTGGTGCATGCTAAATGTACTGGCCGATTACACTTAGCAATAAATTCATATCTTGTAAACAATGTGTAGACTTATGTTCTAAACAAATTATATCATATAAGGCTTTGTTTTTTATTTTTAATATTATTAAGTCTAGATGGGTAGGAAAGCATTTAAGTCTTAATGGAGAGGTGCATAAGGACCATCCTAGGGTCAACATCTAGCATGGCAGTCCACACTAAATATTATTGCTAGTTACAATCAGTGTAAAAGGCCTCCCTAAGGATTCTCCTATAGTTCACACTTATGGAATTGGTTAATGGAAAATGGGGTCCTAAAAGGTATAAAAATAATATTATAATGGAAAATGATAAGTATTATACTATTTGAATAGGGGAAAGGATTGCAAGTAATAAGTCAACTTTCGACATATATTAACATTTTATTTTCCAATTAGCACTTGCCTTAACCATTGTTATTTTACTTTACATTTTTTTTTCCTTAACATGTTATTAATTAACTTTATCTCAACCATGATCATTGAAATTTGAACGATGTGTTGTGCCCCATGAACATATCAACTAGAAATGTGAATTCTCTTTCTAATTAAGGCACTCCCATTATCAAAGTGTTAATGTGCTAATAGAATAGATGGAGGGGAGGGTAGATGGAGTATATAGTAGGAATGTGTAAGTTGATTGTTAGTTTGACCTCCATAAACCTGATAGATACTACAAGGGTAGTCAAATCTAGCATGCACATAGAGATCATCTATCAGTGTGTTCTCCACATGCCTATTGGATACTTTGAGGGTAGAAAAAATATCTAATAGGCACATGGAGGTTAACGATCAACTTGGTGTCCATACATTTTTGGATAATAACAAGGTAGATGGAATATCCAATAGGCACATGGACGTAAACTATTAGCATGACCTCCACATGCCTATTAGATGCTCTATCCATTTTATTAGCCTCTAATGATGGGCCCCACATCTTACATCCTCAATTATGACCTTAATCAGTAAATATGCTCAATGTGACAATCATGATTAAGGCAATAACCTGTATTTAATACAAATAACCATGGCTAAGGCAAATGACATCAATTAAGACCAATATACTTGGGGTAAAGTGACAAAGAATTGTATGTGATAGTTTATCTAGTTGGAGGTCAACATCCAGCATGGTAATCCATGTTGAACACTCCTAAAAGTTACACTCAATGGTTACCTACAATGAATTCAATTATCTGAAAGGGTAGACAAAGTATCTAATATGCATAATATCAGTTTAAAATATAATAAGGGCACAACCATATGCGATATTTTATTCTTTCTTGCATATAATGATTCAATTTTTTCATGACCAACCATACCTGATATTATATTTTTTATTATTATTTGAGCATCATTTCAGTGTATTAAGAATTTGGGATAATAATAACATATTTCATTTATAATATGTTATTTTAGACTTATATTATTATAATTATTTTGAGATATACTGGACAGGTACTATTCATGTCATTTTGTATGACTAAAGGTGTTGCCTCAGTATGAGCTAGTTTGGAAAGTGGAACAGTTCATTTGGATTTAAACATAAGGTATATGGGTATATGCTTATAGTATAGTATGAGTGAGATCTAAATCCAACATTCCTCTTCCTTTGATTGAATCTTATGTTTAAACCATGTCTTTTAGTTTGACGTTTAAGTTTTGTGTAATCCATTTTTATGCTTATATAGTCGTTTGTGTTCTCAATGGTTAATTTATTGGTTTTGAAATTAGTGTGTTCATATTGAAAAAATAAAAGTTTAATGAAAATCTAATCAAATTTATGGAAATATCTCAATTATTCAATATGAATTTTGGAGTGAATGATAATATATTGTGTCTTTTTCAAAATTTTATTCGGATTTCATTTGTAAATTAATTTAGGCACATGCTTTTATGTTTTGGATTCAAAACCAAATGCATTATTCCACTCTCCAACCAATTGTGGGGGTGGGTAGGGACCCACTATATGAATGGGCTCATTTTAAATTCCATGAATATTAATAGACTCTAAGGAATAGGCATGATTTTGATGTGTAAAAAATTTTTACTCATAGACAATATAGAGGTCAATTTGGTATATCTATGATTTAACTTACTGATGCATGATGGTTTATTCTTTCAATTTTTTGTCTTAGACTTACTGTATTTGATTTATTTTTAGATATATTGGATAGGTATTATTAATGTCCTATTATATGATTGTAGGTGTTACCTTGGTATGAGCTAGGTTGGAAAGTGGAACACTTCATTCAACTTCAAATTCAAGATATATAAGTATATTCTTATAGTATAGTATGAATTAGATCCAAATTTGAGACACCTCTACCTTTTCTTGATTCTATGTTCATACCTTGTCTTGTAGTTTGATTTCTAAGTTTTGTGTAATCCATTTTTATGCTTGTACAGTCGATTGTGTTCTCAATGGTTAATTTATTGGTTTTGAAATTAGTGTGTTCATATTGAAAAACTAAAAGTTTAATGAAAATCTAATCAAATTTGTGGAAATATTTCAATTATTCAATATGAATTTTGGAGTGAATGATAATATATTTTGTCTCTTTCAAAATTTTATTCGGATTTCATTTGTAAATTAATTTAGGTAGATGCTTTTATGTTTTGGATTCAAAACCAAATGCATTATTCCACTCTCCAACTAATTATTGGGGTGGGTAGGGACCCACTATATGAATGGGCTCATTTTAAATTCCATGAATGTTAATAGACTCTAAGGAATAGGTATGATTTTGATGTGTAAATTTTTTTTACTCATAGATAATATAGAGGTCAATTTGGTATATCTATGATTTAACTTACTGATGTATGATGGTTTATTCTTTCATGTTTTTATTTTAGACTTACTGTATTTGATTTATTTTTAGATATATTGGATAGGTATTATTAATGTCCTATTGTATGAATGTAGGTGTTACCTTGGTATGAGCTATGTTGGAAAGTGGAACACTTCATTCAGCTTCAAATGTAAGATATATAAGTATATGCTTATAGTATAGTATGGATGAGATCCAAATTTGAGACACCTCTACCTTTTCTTGATTCTTATGTTTAGACCTTGTCTTTCTCACATTTTCAATGTCGCATGGCATGTATTATCTACAAGTTCAATCTATTTATGGCTCATAATAAAAATATAATGGGGCTTCATGAACCATAATGTGCTAAATAGTTGTTACATTCATATTCAAAGGCTAAGTGTGAAAGTCATCAAGAAAATGCATTATTTTAAAGTGAAATAACAATAATAAAGTGACCATGATAGATATATCTCTTCCCCCTCCATAATATCATTTATATTTCAGTGTTTCAACATTTCTTGTCAGTATATAGTCACATTCTAGCTTTATACAAAAACACTAGAAAGTTGCGAGGATGCCTATCGACTTTCTTAGAGGTAAGGGAAAACTCACAACCTTTACATTCTTTGTAATGATATACATAGAGTCTCTCTCTCTCTCTCTCTCTCTCTCTCTCTCTCTCTCTCTCTCTCTCTCTCTCTCTCTCTCTCTCTCTCTCTCTCTCTCTCTCTCTCTCTCTCTCTCTCTCTCTCTCTCTCTCTCTCTCTCTCTCTCTCTCTCTCTCTCTCTCTCTCTCTCTCTCTCTGTGTGTGTGTGTGTGTGTGTGTGTGTGTGTGTGTGCGTGTGCGTGTATTATTGTAAACCTTAACAGTATGTATAATGTCATGTATCTTTCTTGTCTTTATAATACCCTTTACATTATGTGTAATGGTTTATTCTTGTGTATCTTTCTACATAAATAAAAGGACATAATAAACCATCAGTCTGTATAATGGTCTATTATTAATCATCTTATTGCATTTTATATAACGCCTTACATCTTTTCTTGTCTATATAATACCCTTTACATTCTATGTAATGGTCTATTATTATCCATCTTATTACAAACTAATTTTACTAATTTGAATGTGTAAATTACTTTCACTAATTTGACTACTTTTAGTTCCCTACATTTAATGTCATTCTTAAACTAATTTAGGCATGTGATCTTATTTTATGGTTTGAAACCAAATACACTATTACACTCTCTAACTAATGGTTGTGGTGGGTAGGGACACACTATATGAATGGGCTCATTTAAAATTTGAATCATGCTAATATACCCTTTGAGAAATAGGTATGTTATTGATGCATAAAATCTCTTTACTCATAGATAATATGGAGGTTGATTTGGTATATCTTTGATTTCACTTACTGATGCATGACGATCTCTTTAAACAGTTTTAACACACTCTGATTGGCTTACAGATTAAGAGTGGAATAATAAACCTCATCATAATGGCAATTTTGAAGTTATATTAAGATTTTCTTATAATAGTATAAGCTAGTTTTTCTTAAAGTATCTAGAGATTACGTTTTTTTACCATTTTGTTAAGCTTTTGTTATGCTTTAGAATAAATTTTTATATTGCTATGAAATGAGATTGTGATCTTGTTTTATGTCCTTTTCCTTGAATATGAACATGTTACCATCTTTGATCAAGAAACATATTTGCATATTTCATACAATCATAATGACAATGTGGAATTTCAGTTGTCACAGGAATGAAAGAGGATAAAAATGTTCACCTTAGTGTTTTATGTTTGGTGGAATATTTAGTTTTTGGAGATTCATTATATTTGTATGATATACATACTATTAAAAGTTATGTCAAATTTTATGACATACTATTCTCAGATACAAAATAATATACAAAGAAGAGATCAGAAATATGTTCTCAGATCATATTATTAATGGACTTGTTCAACATAATGATACTTTTCATATTAAGGAGTTGTATGTACATATTTATCTTGAATAAATAAAATTTATTGTATTTCCCTATTAAGGGGATTTTTTTACATGTCTTTTGTGTTATTTTATTTTATTTTATTGTCTTAATTTTGTATCAAATTGATCGAGTTTAGTACAACTTACACTACCCTAAAAATAATTTCCATTTCAATGTTGATAGTACCTAAAAATTATATAAATAAAAGTACAAACACAAAAAATTTCCCACATCCTTGCATGTATGCCAACATGTCTGATATATCTAGAGCATGAAAAAGTATAAGATGCATAAAATATGTGTTCATGAACTAGGATACCCTTTCCAAAAAAAAATACTTTTTCAATTATAAATAATTGAAGACTAAAATAAACAAATGTGCATCTCGCCCTCTCTTTCCATTAATAAAAAATTAAAGACTAAAATAAACAACTTACAAAAAAATCCCTTGTGTAATTAATAAAATAATTGAAGTCTAAAACAAACCATTATAAATGATAATATAAATCATTTTACAATTTGAATATTGTGTTGAATAGACTAGATCTTGGAATGTTCCCCATTGATATTTACTGTATCTTAGAGCTCACTTCATCACTATAATGAAGATTAGGATATATCAATAAATCTTTTATTTAGTTGCCTAAGGGTGATCTATATTGATCTTAATGCTTTGAGAATATTGAGTTCATTTATATTTTAACTTAGGTTTAGGGTCCACGTTTATGTCTATATTAAACCTTGATATGATTGTAACATGCATATAAGTGACACAATAGTAATTATGTCTTGGAAGGTGGATTAATATGCAAATTATATATGTTGATGGTGATAAATTTCTTGAACAATGATTGGGAACATTATACATTATGAAGGTTTACATTTTATACCTTTATTTGACTAATTCTAAGAATACCTCTTTAAAGTCTCTACACCCCCCCCTCCTCAATTTAAAACTAAAGGCAAAATTTTATGAAGAACTCTCCATTGTAATGGAGACATTCTTATGTGAATATAAAAATGGTTTTAGCTGTATACCTTTTTAAGGTAGAGTAAAAAATTAGTATAAAATTAGTATACTATTTATATTGGTAAGTATATAAAATTAGTATATAATTAGTTTATCAACTCCTACCAGTTTGAATCCTAGCTCTAATACTTTTATCGGTATCATCCTATACAAGGAAAAAATGGATGGAGCACCAATAACTGCATGAAAACTTGAATAACTACATGAAATATTTAATTTCTTATTTCAAGATACATACAATGCATACATAGAGTAGGATAAACTACAAGATGCATACATTACATGTGTTCATCAATAAAATATTAATGCATGTGTTGATAAATGCATACAATACCAAGTTATATAACAAGTTTTATGTTTTTGTGGAGTACCTTATACAATAACATAAGTCTTATACAGTAACATAAGTATTATACAATAATAAGTCTTAGTCAAATTTTTAAATATGTAAGTACCTTATTTGCAATTATCCCATACGTGGAGTCCATTAAAATCATACTACTGTGTGCATACTTCAACATCCATTGATGTTTCTAATGAATTTGGAGGCCTAAGACAAAGGGTTTCTCCTCCTTTTCTATTTTTTCAAATTCTTCATACACAAATACTTTTTCAATATTTTTAATGACAAATGTTCAAACACTATCCACATTACTAATCTCAAACTTTTATTTTGTTTCTTTCATCCTTATATTAATATTTTAGATGTCATTTTAGTCATTAAATTATCCCTCTCGATTTATCCTTTGAACAATGTAAGTTTTTCATACACCATGTCACAATGCTTTTGGTGAACAAGTTTAGGAGTTAAGCCCAACAAAAACAACCACTCCACCCAATCCTTCAATGCATCACTTAAGAACGGAGCCAAATTACAATGACTATACCTAAAGTCATATATCTCTTTCCCATGGCAAACCATGCCCTGACAGTCCATATGACCCATGTTTTTATACATAATCAAATCCTATTCTTGCATCTTCATCAACACATGGATAGAAAAGTGGCATTGGCATCTATGATGCAAATGTTTATGGTTAGGTCAGATTATAATACCAACCTTTACAATATTTAAAATTTCATAATGCACATCATCTTCTACCCTATAATCCTCGAGGCCTTACGTACACCAATACCTATATCATACAAACATAAATTATAATTTAAAAAAAAATACCATATTAAAAAAATTACAATACACAATACCCACACTATGTATTAGAGAGATCTATCAATCCTAAATTTTTACAAGTTAGATGGCATAGGATTGAATATGCTATCTTCGATAGAGAAGGTAGTGGGATACCCTGATCTCTTGCATTCACCATTTAATAAGTCTTTTATATAATATTTTTGTATCCATGGAATGATAACTTTATCTTTGCCCAGATTGTACTCTGCCTTGTTCCCTCCAATTCACTAAAAGATAACTCTCCAAGATGAATATTTTGCATCATAAGAGATAATGATCTCTTCCCCTTGGATGACATCTATGAAGTGAGTAAGCTAAAAAAAATAGACTTATTAATTTTTACATAGATAAGGAGCATTGAGGGAAACATAGTACTAAGAAAATATAAACATAACATTAAGATCAAACATAGTAATAAGTTATCCACCACCTATGTTACTCTTTATATTAGCAACAAAAAATTAAACATTATAAACATCCATTCAAATCACCATTTAAGGGAATAACTAAGCCACAAAAGATAGATGTAGGTTTAAAGAGAGAACAAGGTAAGATCCTAAAATGAATCCCAAATAAAAATACAAACATATTCAAGTAGTCAACAATACATTCAATGAGTTTCCATGAGCCTTATATTATTAACTTGAAAATGAATACAATAAATGTTTTACAATCCCATAATAAATAGTCATACATGCCCATCCTTCACATTAGCATAATTATCACTAAAGAACTGAGGATTATTATGTTGATTGTATTGAGCACTTCTTAAAGTAAATAATGAGTATTTAGCACATAATCGTTCATTCAACTCATAGTCATTATCTACATTAATGAATGTCCAACCCTCAAAAATAAAACCATTTCCAAATAACCATACCATCAAGTTGAAGCAGTCAACAATGTATTCAATGGGTTTCCATGATCCTTCTATTATTAACTTGATAAGTGTTTTTCAATCCTACGAGACACACTTGTACATAGTACTAAGAAAAGAGAAACATAGCATTGATATTAAACATAGTACTGAGTTATCCACTACCTATGTTACTCTTTTGATTAGGAAAAATAAATTAAACATTAAAAACATCCATTAATATCAACATTTAAATAAATAGCTAAGTCACAAAAGATAGATGTAGGTATAAGGAGATAACAAGGTAAGATCTGAAAATGAATCCCAAATAAGCATACACTCAGATTCAAGTAGTCAATAATACAATCAATGGGTTTTTATGAGTCTTCTATTATTAACTTGATTGAGTTATCAAGGAAAATGAAGAAAATAACTTATTTATTCAACATATAATTTATTTAAATAGTTTCTAAAATTAGGATATGCTACATAGAATCCATTGAACGCATAATTCATTTAATATCAGTTACTACTTCAAGCAAAGCTCACACTCCTATACTCTGCCTCTTAAAATAGGGCATTGACTATATTATTAACTACTTCAACACCTATATATATTATATTACTAAGTTCAAGCTAAGGGTGGTTATATTTATACTTGATTGTATGTACACAATAGAGGTCAAATTTTCAAACATCTTTTATAGTATAAAATTAGAATACAAAGGTATAGATTTCAAATACCTTTATATGTATCATATCTAATAATGATTATGTGTTAAATTCATATGCCTTCACTAAATTTTATGTATCATATCATAATTACATAAATTATTCAATAAACTATGTGTTACATTAATGATTACACCCTAATTAAACATTAAATCCTTCACATAGTTAACATAAAACAAACTCAAATTTAGATTCAACAATGCAATCCATTATAGCTACTAACTTGTGTATCAAAACACCTCCTTGGGGATGCTCTTACTATTCACGCTTTTGGAATCAAGTAATGACTAATGGATCCTTGCACAAGTAGTATAGGAATAATGTAATAAATATTGATAAATGTATACTATTTGAATATGTGAAAGGAACACAATGAAATTACACCAAAATATTTTTGAGCATCCTTTCTTTTAAATTTTATAGTGGAAAAACTGAATTACATAGAGGAATACTTGGTTTTGTGGGACCTACCATAATTATGATAACAATATTTATACACATGCAACCCTTAGCTAGGGTAATTACCCCTAGAATATTCTACAAGGAAGATTATTGCCCTAGGTAACACCTTAGCTCTGATACCACTTGTCAGGAATCTAGAACAACAAACATGCTCTAATTCCACTGTTAGGACCCGAAAGCACAATTGATTACCATGTACTAGCAACTAAATATGTGTAATTTAACCAGAAGTAACAAGTAACTAGAATTCAAAAATAAGACAGAATATGAGAGACAATACCCAATTGTATTAATACTCTTCCAGAAGGAAATACAACAAAGAAGATGCCACAGTCTTCTTCCTTACACACCTCTAGGGCTCCCACACCTCTAGGGCATAAATAGTAAATCTCTTCAAGAGCTCACTCTCTCTCTTACGATCCCAACACACAGCTCAAACACAGAGTTGGTGTTCACCTCCAACCAGTCAGTATCACTACTGCCAATACCACCAGTCAGTATCACTACTACCAATACACAAGTGCTCCACGCACTCCAAATCTGAGTACACACCGTACTCTAAGTACACAATCATACTCCAAGTAGATCTCACCTAATCTTGATCCTTGATGTGTTGTTGTCACCTTTGATCTTGCTACCCCACAGATCTCTTTTGACCTTGCACACACACACACCTGCAAATTAATGATCTTACTTACCATGTAGATCTCTCTACACCCTACAAAACCCTTGTCCTTACCTCACCAAGTCCTTATGATTCTCCAAACCAGTACCCCGATGGATCTTCTACCTGATCTTCCAACAACCTGTAGATCTACCTGATCATGCACACTCAACACCCCTATGGAACTAGGAGGAGCTACCCTTGCTCTCTTCACTCTCAGAAGGAGCTAACCAAGCTCAAATCTAACAAACACACCTTAAAATACAGCCCATGAGTCTATTATATAGATCTCATGCAAACAATAATTAGACATCCAATTACAATAATTAGATCCACAGCTCTAAGACTAAAATTAGCCTTTATCATGCAAACAACTGGTTCGTTAACAAACTATCTGTGAAACTCACAGTTCTAAACCGCATAGGTGACCGACATCGGTCCCTGTCTATCTGGAGATGATCGACGCCAGCTAACTCTTGCTGATGTTAGTTGCCTTCTTGTCTACCCCTAACCGACATCAGTTGGCCTGACTAACGCCAGTGACTGTGACACTCAGCAACCTCCTCCTCCATGTTTGCATTAGTGAAGCTTTTAGCTCCACAACCTAACAATCTCCCACTTGGAAATAAATAGTTGCACTGTACCTATACCTGTACACCGTCTAATTTGTTTCCTAGCTTGTATCCCTCTTCAAGCTCAATCTTGAAGACCAACCACCACACATCCTGTGGTACAACCCCTATCATCTAAGTAACCTGCCATATCCAAAGTGCCTGACCCTGCATAGCATGAATCCCTGCTACTGGTCCCTCTCAGATATCTGAGAACCCACTGAACCATTTTTCAATGCTTCCTTCCTAATTGGCCACAAACTTGCTGACAACTCCCACTATTGGGGCAATATCAGGGAGTACACATGTACTCAACCTCATCATGTGATTAGGGACCCTGTTCTATGAACTGTCTATCCATAGGTGTGCTACCCTGTTCTGCATCCTGCACTACCTTCACACAATCATCCTGTGACAACATCACCTTGTGATCTTCCCTGTCTCTAGGATTACTCATGCCAAAGAATTTTGTTGCTCCCAAATCCTTCATGGCAAACCACTGAACTAACCTTACCTTTAGCTCAGCAAAACCCTATATGTCTGAACTTGCAACAAGCTCATCCTCCACATATAGTAACATGATAATGTCGCAACCATCATCCACCTGGTAAGACAAACACAATGATTACAATGACACTGACTAAATCCATGCTTTGTCATCCACCTGTCAAACCTGTACCACTGTCCTGCAGCTTCCTCAAGACCATATGACCTGGCCTTCCATCTCACGTGTCCATTCTCTCTATTCTTTAACCAAGGAATCCATTCATCTTTTAGTGCTTTCATATTGGCTGGCAACCCTACCAAATCTCCCATTTGGTTCTGCATCCTAGGAATCAAATTCTTCATCATGCCATGCTCCCACTATTTCTTGGATCGTTCCTGCTCTGTAGTGAGTAACTAGTATAAAGAAGAGGAATAACGAATTTGAGGCTTACTTACCCTTTCAGTCCTTCACATGGGCATTTAAGACTCCTTGATAGCTTGTTGTCCACTCAAAATCCATTCCAGTGACCGACCTCGGTCACCACATAATCTGCATCTGACTGACATCGGTTCCATGCGACTGTCCAGGTTGCTGACACTGGTTAATCTACGGATGTCAGTCTCCACCTGCCCGACACCAAAAACTTTGCCTGTCTACACATGATCGACATCGGTGCCTGTCTGTTTGACACCATTTTTTCTTGATCGACGTCGGTACCTATGTTTTCTTGTGAGTGATGACTTTTTACCCGCGAGCTCTCTTTAGATAAAAACCTTGTCCAAACTGCCCTGCTCAGAGTTACTCAAACTTCTCCACTGATCTTTGTCCATCATCTCCTCCATGAACACCAAGGCTTTCCAGTTCTTAAGTCTGTCAAACACATCTATCTTCTGCTTAATAACATGCATCTCCTTCTTACTCTTGTGACCAAGCCTACAAAGCCACGTCCTTGCAATAGAAAAAGAATCAGTAATACAAGCAGGTAGATAAAGAGTACCTACTTTCTTACCACATGCTAATTCAAGTGCATCCGCTATGAGAGTTCTTGTACATCTCTCATCACCCAACTTTCCTAAATCAATTAGCCACATCTTTAAGACTGGGACCTGCATGACCTTCTTCAGCACCCATGTGTTGGTTGCCTGCAATTTCAGCCGCACTTCCCCTTTGCCAATACTTTGACAAGGCTCACCAACCCCTCTATATGGGGCTGCATGGAAAGAGGCAACAGAATCTATAAAACAAGATTCTACTTTATCCAAGGAACATCCTAGAGTATCATGTGCAACAACACCTTCAACATCTATTTCTTCAGTTCCTTCATGCTGATCTTCTACCAACCAACAATCTTTCTTTTCCTACTCTTTCTTTCCATAACACCGTAATTGATCATTCATGCTTTTCAATTCCTCCATTCTTAGTGTACTTTCTTTTTCCATTGTTATACTCCCACTCAATCAGAAACCCCTGAGAGTGACTTGTAACCAAACACAAACCTACTCCGTGCAACCTTAGCTCTGATACCACTTGTCAGGAATCTAGAACAACAAACATGCTCTGATTCCACTGTTAGGACCCGAAAGCATAATTGATTACCATGTACTAGCAACTAAATATGTGGAATTTAACTAGAAGTAACAAGTAACTAGAATTCAAAAATAACACAGAATATGAGAGACAATACCCAATTGTATTAATACTCTTCCAGAAGGAAATACAACAAAGAAGATGCCACAGTCTTCTTCCTTACACACCTCTAGGGCTCCCACACCTTTAGGGAATAAATAGTAAATCTCTTCAAGAGGTCACTCTCTCTCTTACGGTCTCAACACACAACTCAAACACAGAGTTGGTGTTCACCTCCAACCAGTCAGTATCACTACTACCAATACCACCAGTTAGTATCACTACTGCTAGTACACAAGTGCTCCACACACTCCAAATCTGAGTACACACCGTACTCTAAGTACACAATAATACTCCAAGTAGATCTCACCTGATCTTTCTCCTTGATGTGTTTTTGTCACCTTTGATCTTGCTACCCCGCAAATCTTCTTTGACCTCACACACACACACACACTTGCAAATCAATGATCTTACTTACCATGTAGATCTCTCTACACCCTGAAGAACCCTTGTCCTTACCTCACCAAGTCCTTATGATTCTCCAAACAAGTATCCCAATGGATCTTCTACTTGATCTTGCAACAACCTACAGATCTACCTGATCATACACACTAGGCACCCCTGTGGAACTAGGAGGAGCTACCCTTGCTCTCTTCACTCTCAGAAGGAGCTAACCAAGCTCAACTCTAACTAGCACACCTTATAATACAGCCCATGAGTCTATTATATAGATCTTATGCAAACAATAATTATACATCCAATTATAATAATTAGATCCACAGCTCCAAGACTAAAATTAGCCTTTATCATGCAAACAATCAGTTCGTTAACAAACTATTTGTGAAACTCATAGTTCTAAACTGCACAAGTGATCAACGTTGGTCCCTATCTGTTTGGAGATGACCGACACTAGTTGACTCCTACCGATGTTGGTTGCCTTCCTGTCTACCCCTGACCGATGTCAGTTGGCCTGATCGACACCGATGACTGTGACACTCAGTAACCTCCTCCTCCATGTTTGCATCAGTGAAGCTTTTAGCTCCACAACCTAACAATCTCCCACTTGGAGATAAACAGCTACATTATACTTGTACTTATATACTATCTAATTTGTTTTTTGGCTTGTATCCCTCTTCAAGCTCAATCTTGAAGACCAACCACCACACATCCTGTGGTGCAACCCCTGTCATCCAAGTAACATGCCATATCCGAAGTGCCTGACCCTGCATAGCATGAATCCCTGCTGTTGGTCCCTCTCAGATACCTGAGAACCCATTGAACCACTTTTCAGTGCTTCCTTCCTGGATTGGCCACAAACCTGCTGACAACTCCCACTACTGGGGCAATATCAAGGAGTACACATGTATTCAACCTCATCATGTGATTGGGGACCCTGTTCTGTAAACTGTCCATCAATAGGTGTGATGCCTTGTTTTGCATCTTGTACTACCTTCACACAATCATCCTGTGACAACATCACCTTTTGATCTTCCCTGTCTCTAGGATTACTCATACCAAAGAATTTTGTTGCTCCTAAATCCTTCATGGCAAACCACTGAACTAACCTTACCTTTAGCTTAGCAAAACCCTGTATGTCTGAACTTGCAACAAGCTCATCCTCCACATACAGTAACAGGATAATTTCATGACCATCATCTACCTGGTAAGACAAACACAATGGTTACAATGACACTGACTAAATCCATGCTTTGTCATCCACTTGTCAAACCTGTACCACTGTCCTGTAGATTCCTCAAGACCATATGACCTGGCCTTCCATCTCAAGTATCCATTCTCTCTATTCTTTAACCAAGGAATCCATTCATCTTTCAATGCTTTCATACTGGCTGGCAACCCTACCAAATCTCCCATTTGGTTCTACATCCTAGGAATCAAATTCCTCATCATGCCATGCTCCCACTGTTTCTTAGATCCTTCCTGCTCTGCAGTGAGCAACTAGTATAAAGAAGAGGAATAACGAATTTGAGGCTTAATTACCCTTTCAGTCCTCCACATGGGTGTTTAAGACTCCTTGATAGCTTGTTGTCTGCCCAAAATCCATTCCAGTGACCGACCTCAGTCACCACACAGTCTGCATCTGACCAACGTCAGTTCCATGCGACTGTCCAAGTCATCGACGCTGGTTATCCTACCGAAATTAGTCTCCACCTACCTGACACCATCAACTTTGCTTATCTGCACATGACTGATGTCGGTGCCTATCTGTTCGATGCCTATTTTCCCTGATCGATGTTGGTACCTGTGTTTTCCTGTGAGAGATGAATTTTTACTCACAAGCTCTCTTTGGATCAAAACCCTGTCCAAACTGCCCTACTTAGAGTTACTCAACCTTCTCCACTGATCTTTGTCCATCATCTCCTCCATGAACACCAAGGATTTCTAGTTCTTAAGTCTGTCAAATACATCTGTCTTTCACTTAAGAACATGCATCTCCTTCTTGCTCTTATGACCAAGCCTACAAAGCCATATCCTTGCAATAGAAGAAGAATCAGTAATACAAGCAGGTAGATAAAGAGTACCTACTTTCTTACCACATTCTAATTCAAGTGCATCTGTTGTGAGAGTTCTTGTGCATCTCTCATCACCCAACTTTTCTGAAGCAATTAGCTACATCTTCAAGATTGGGACCTGCATGACCTTCTTCAACACCCATGTGTTGGTTGCCTGCAATTTTAGCTGCACTTCCCCTTTGCCAATATTTTGACAAGGCTCACCAACCCCTCTATATGGGGCTGCATGGAAAGAGGCAACAGAATCTATAAAACAAGATTATAATTTATCCAAGGAACATCCTAGAGCATCCTGTGCAACAACACCTGCAACATCTACTTCTTCAATTCCTTTATGCTGATCTTCTACCAACCAACAATCTTTCTTTTCCTACTCTTTCTTTCCATAACAACGTAATTGATCATTCGTGCTTTTCAATTCCTCCATTCTTAGTGTACTTTCTTTTGCCATTGCTATACTCCCACTCAATCAGAAACCCTTGAGAGTGACCTGTAACCAAACACAACCTGCTCCCTACAACCTTAGCTCTGATACCACTTGTAAGGAATCTAGAACAACAAACATGCTCTGATTCCACTGTTAGGACCCAGAAG
Organism: Torreya grandis; assembly: GCA_037957365.1. Lineage (NCBI taxonomy): Eukaryota > Viridiplantae > Streptophyta > Pinopsida > Cupressales > Taxaceae > Torreya > Torreya grandis. Next base: position 140,567 of record JARHVA010008942.1, on the reverse strand, counting down.
CACAATTGATTACCATGTACTAGCAATTAAATATGCAAAATTTAACCAAAAGTAATAAGTAACTAGAATTAAAAAATAACACAAAATATGAGAGACAATACCCAATTGTATTAATACTCTTCCAGAAGGAAATACAACAAAGAAGATGCCACAGTCTTCTTCCTTACACACCTCTAGGGCTCCCACACCTCTAGGGCATAAACAGTAAATCTCTTCAAGAGCTCACTCTTTCTCTTACAGTCCCAACACACAACTCAAACACAGAGTTGATGTTCACCTCCAACCAGTCAGTATCACTACTACCAGTACACAAGTGCTCCACGCACTCCAAATTTGAGTACACACCGTACTCTAAGTACACAATCATACTCCAAGTAGATCTCACCTTATCTTGCTCCTTGATGTGTTGATGTCACCTTTGATCTTGCTACCCCGCAGATCTACTTTGACCTCGCACACACACACACCTACAAATCAATGATCTTACTTACCATGTAGATCTCTCTACACCCTAAAGAACCCTTGTTCTTGCCTCACCAAGTCCTTATGATTCTTCAAACCAGTACTCCAGTGGATCTTCTGCCTGATCTTGCAACAACCTACAGATCTACTTGATCATACACACTCGGCACCCCTGTGGAACTAGGAGGAGCTACCCTTGCTCTGTTCACTCTCAAAAGGAGCTAACCAAGCTCAACTCTAACTAGCACACCTTACAATACAGCCCATGAGTCTATTATATAGATCTCATGCAAACAATAATTAGACATCTAATTACAATAATTAGATCCATAGCTCCAAGACTAAAATTAGCCTTTATCATGCAAATAATCAGTTCATTAACAAACTGTCCATAAAACTCACAGTTCCAAACCGCACAGGCAACCGACGTCAGTCCCTATTTGTCTAGAGATGACCGACGCCGGCCGACTCCTGTCGATGTTGGTTGCCTTCCTGTCTACCCCTGACTGATGTTGGTTGGCCTAACCGATGTCGATGACTGTGACACTCAGCAACCTCCTCCTCCATGTTTGCATCAGTGAAGCTTTTAGCTCCACAACCTAACAAACTCTTCATATAGTTTATGTTGTATCGATATGTGATCCATAATGATAAGTTCATAACCATATGGTGGAAGACACCTTCACAGTAGGACCAATTACATGTCCTTATCCTATCTAAAAAACTCACATCTATGTAAGTTTGGGTATAGTTCAGGGTAGAGTATGCTCCCCTTTGTTATATTTAGGATGCTTGGGAAATATCATCCTAACAGGGAGCCATTATGAGTTCATACAATATCCTTTTATAAGCTAAGGTTCATAATAAAGAAAACATATTTGTTGTAACTAACTTAATTAAAGATGTAATCTAAGTAAGTTAAGAAAGTTAGAAATACACTTATAGCTCATGAAATTATAATAAGAATCTACATTTAATAGGTTTTATGTAAATTAATATATCATTGTAGTACTATCCCAAATTAGATCATTATATCATGATCTATATTTTGTTGAATCCTTGTACTACATGCCTTCATTCAACACATAACACTCTTCATCTATGTTATAAATAACTATTATGATTTTGATTACAGTGGTTACTTATTCTTACTAACCATCCCATAATTAGCCACTTAAAAACTTAAATCTCTTAGATATTAATAACTTATCAATTGGTATTGATGGAAGAAAAGTATGCCACTTAATCATAATTGTATGATTTATAATTCTTGTGTTTCACTTTAAATTTCATGATTTGTTCCTTTAGGAAATATGAGTTATTTATGCTAACAATTTAGAAGTCCAACAACTATTATAAAATGCCATTAAGACACTGATAGATTTTTAGAACTAAGCATGATTTGTAAGATTCCATGATATGATCAGTTGTTTTTCATACTCATCTAAGTTATTTTAAGGATCATAATGTTATGTCATTTCAAAGTTTAAGTTCTATGGAGTAGTAACAACTTCTCAAAGTAAGTGGAAGTAGCTTGAGTGTATGTTGACACTTCAATGTAATTTTATAATCTTGCATTATTTTATTAAGATCAAGAATATCACTTTATACTATTTAAATTTATTTTTTAATCCTCTTTAAAAGATCTTAGTTTCCAAAATATAATAGGATTATGCAAACTAACAAAATTTCCAAGTTTCTTACATCCTATTTTTGACAAGTAAAATACCAATCAAAGATCTAATTTCATGAATTAATTTAATTTACAGATGAAAATAATAATTTTCAATTCATTGAACTTGGATAAGACATGTTCCACAAATAGATTAATAAATGTGTTTAATATCTTGCAATGTTGAAGATTAGAATAAACAACATTTATGTAAATAAATTTCCCAAACTTGTGGTAAAAAATTATTTGAAAACTTATTATATGACTATAATATGCCAAAAAAGAAACAAAATCATTAGCTCAAACAAAAATTTCTTAACATGCCATGAAGTGATTGTAAGGATGAAAATTTCTCACATGCATGGTGCCTTTTTAAAACTCATAAAGAACATAGAAATTGTATTATAAAGTTGTTGATACAAAAGTAAAGTAAACACAAGTAATCAAATAGAACAACTTGAAATTGGTATAAAAATACAGCCATAAGTTTTATACTCAATAACATAATCTTAGGAACTAATTCAAGAATATAAAATTAAATATTAACTGATAATCACTAATGAACCTTTAATACTATAACAACTAGAATATAAATAGCAATCTAACTTATAACAATTAACTTTTCATTTACTTAAAGGCATACAACCATCCACTCAACCAGCTAAAAATTAATTCAAAAACATAATAGTATTAAAATAAATAAATGAACAACAATGTAAAATTATCATGTTTTCATTTTACACATCAATCCAAATAATTATTGTTCCTTTCTAAACATGCTAGAATACAACAATATAACTAGTAAATATTTAAATAATTCAATAAATCATATAATTTTATTAATATATGACTGACTAATATAACTTATCTACATGATCCATTTTGATCAAATCTATCCTATGAGCCCCCCTATCGGTGGCCCTTACCACCCCCAATCATCAGCTAGGAGGTGGAGTCTGATTTTTGGAATAAGAGTGTGAGCAATAATGGATAAGAGACATCACTAATTTGTAGTAGTTATTTCAACCAATAAATATGTCTTAAATAAAAATCAAGTACATAATGACAAAAAATGTACAAGAATTCGGTACCCTTTGTTCTACTTTTGAGGGTTTTTAGGTGTCAACAATAATTTTAATTGAACCTAGTCAACCTTCATCATAGGTTCCAAGTGTACCATAGTTAAAATCAACCATTATAAGTGATATAAAATCATCTGTTACAAACAATAATAAAATAATAAATATTCACGCGATGCATGTTTGAGAAAATATAGAACACAACACCAAGATTTTAGATACTTTGTCTTTTTTACTAGTTTGTCAGGTTTAATCATTTCAACCCCTGTAAGTGTTGAAATCGTTATATTTGACCTTTTGTATGGATGGGTCAAAATAAAAAAATACATACTAATATAATAATATTAATGAAGTCTCAAGGATTTGATCAAAAATTAATGTTATAATTGAAAACTCATTTTAAAGTTTATAAACACTAGGTAGAGTTTTAGATCAAAATGAAAATGTACCCCACCCAAAAATGGAAAACCAACTGGTTATAAAACCCTCATATACACACAGCCCAACCACTTATCGGGAAAAAAAATAGAATATCTTATTATGATGAATAAATTCTATCCATAAAATAATTATTTTAATCAAGTTAAATAATCTCCAAAAATATCATTCTAACTAGATACCTCAATAGATAAGAAAATAAAAATAAAATCTATCCATCTAAATAAGGCATCTCCCTCTACATGGTTGAAATAGATAACATAAAATACATGTGAAATGATTTACTAACCCTAGCTCAAACCCTACGGCCAGGTAATAGAGGTAAGAAACAATAATTTAATTGATCCCTTTGATATGACTAATTAAGCATATGAATAAAATAACTTATGGTTTTTTTTTAAAAAAAATTGGATTTTTAAAACCCAAAAAAATATTTTTTATCAGAAAATGAATCACATCGACCCATAATAGAATAAGAGCCAAACATTTATTTTTGACTGATGTAGAACCTTTGCAGGGTTACCAGGAAGTCTATTAACTTCCTCATAATCCTGCAAACAATCCTTTTTGTTTACATCTAAATAAATGAATCAAACCTTTCATTTTCTACAAAATAAAAATAATAAAACTAACTTTTTTATTGCCCACACAGGAAAAGAAAAATCAAATTTTTTGCTTACTTGTCAGCGTACTTGTCTCCTCTACAAACACCATACCTAGCATTTTATAGACACAGCCCAAGTTAGTCTTTCTTTGTCCTCCCATTATTTCTCTCTCTCTCAAATCTCCTTTCATCTTTTCCCTCAAATCTCCTCAAAAACCCTCACAACCAAAATCCTTGACAACTGTGCCCCTATCTCTTCCATTCACCAAACTCGAGAAAGTGAAATCATTTTACTCAAGGACCAAAAATTAGGTTTTGATTTCTATTTTTTGGGAGTCAAAACCCCACACCCTCTATACAAACACCATCATTTCACCAAAAGAAATCAAATATTTTGATTTGAAGTCTAATACCATGCCCAAGGTAATCGTGGCCCTAACATGGGTAAAAAAATATAATTAAATATTAACATTTGCATTTCCCCTACTATGCCTAAGTCACTTAGGCTTATAAAATGAAACATATTATTAATCTTTTACCACTATGCCTAAGTTATTTAAGCTTAAAACAAAAGTCCTTTATTATTCTTGTTATATATTACTAATTTTAAATGTTTTTATAAACGTGGACCCAAGACAAACTTATTCAAGCTATCAATTTAATGATATGGCTTTATTTAAAGATTCATGCAAATAAGCATTACAGGGACAATTGGTTATAAGTCAATGACACCTGTGATTAAATATAAATAATGATTATGCATAATATAATGAAATAAATATGCAACAACGAAGCAATCAAAATCAGATAGCAAAATCGAGCGAGTTATGAATACCAAGTAGTCAATGATAAAACAATCAAGGTAAACTCAACAAAAGTCAAGAAGATGAACAAAATAAGAATAAGAGCAAAAGATGATTAAAAACAATGAAAAAACAAAATGGATAGACTATTGTATAGTGACTATAGCTCAAACATAACATCCATTTTTTACTGTGTCGATTATCTGACTGCTCATTGCCCTTGTCCCTTATTCCCCGATTGTTGGAGTTCACCACTAGACTAGCTAATAATATATGGTTGAACTGAATAGTATAATATAAAAAACTGAATGTTGTAACCAAATCAACACATATGTAAAATAAACTATTGTTGTAGTATTTAGTCCAATGTCAACAATAGGCAACTAGATATGATCTAAAATAGATTACGACATCACTTAGCATAGTATCAACAAAATAATAGCTCAAAAATATAGCTAAACAATATAAAACCATGATGGAAACATATAACAATCTAAGAAAATAAAGTATGTAGGCTAGGTTATAATATACAAGTAACAAGTCAATGAATATTAACATTTTATTTCTCAATTGTTATTTTAGCTAACTATTGTTATTTGACTTAAGCACTCTCATTTATCTTAATCTCTATCATTTCCCTGAACCATTGTTATTTGCCTTAACATATTGTTAATGAACATTAACCCACAATGAGTGCTAAACTTTAACCGATTTAACAAGCCCTGTGAACACATCAATCAAAAATGTAAACATTACTACTAATTAAGTCTTATACATGTAAAATGAGATGTATACATGTTTCTCACTGTTCTTAATTTTTGTAACTCTAAAGTGAGATATATATATATATATATATATATATATAGATGTAGAATGAAGTTTTAAAATATACCATTAAAGAAAAGAATTGTTATTCTGGCTTTAGTTTTATGGTGTTCACATAAAACTGCAAATCCTTTCTATTGTTACTCTCCATTTTGAGCTTATACTTACTGTATATCTTCGAGGAGATCGGATGACCAGAGATCTCTCATAAACTTTTTAATTTCTCCCCACACGTCCCACCCTGCGAACCTCTAAGCTTTTACCTTGCCCTGGACCAGAATGGCAGATCGTCGTCATGAAAAACTTTTGCAAATCGGACAACGAGAGACATTTATGATGACGATGGCACTTACAGGCTGTCATTGGAAGATGATTGGTCGGCGTAAAATTTTCACTGAGCTGCCGATTACTCGGGAAAATATCAAAGTAGCATTAATCTTTAGCATTGCCAAAAATGTTAAATCATAATCATATTCCACGCAAGCTGACGTCACTACATTAGGTTTTAATAAAATCGAGGATTACATCGCTGTTACATAACAGAGGGTTGTTTCCTCCATGTAAATAATATATTTGTAATATTCAGGTTTTCTAATAAGATTTAGCGGTAAGGTTTGCGTGATTTGTTAGCGTCTATTTAAATTTAATAAAGTGGGGGGAGGGCGCGCGGAGGTCAGGACTGTAGACAGAAAAATAGAAGAGCAGAAAAAATAAATAATAGAAATAAAAAAGATGCAGATCGCTACAACAATCAGAGGAAATTTTCAATCTTTTTATTTCTCTGTCTAAAGACTGCGAACTAGGCTTACATAAATAGAGTTTTTTGGCTAATCTAACTGAAAGTAAACTAATGTTTGACTGCATGCAAACTGAGACTAAACTAATTCTATAACTGCTTGAACGAACTGAATGTTCACTGTTATTGTGCATATGGATTCAGGCGCTGAGCATGCAGACTGCGTGCATGAGAGCTGCGAACAAGAGAGGGAGGTGGAACAGGCAATTAAACAATAAGTGGAGAAATTATCTCCAGTGTCTAACACTCCCCCTTAATTTCTACCACTAACTACTTTAGCGTTTACAATCCCTAAATTTTGTCTTAGTTAATCAAAGGTCTCCTTTGCTAATGCCTTTGTGAATATATCTGTCGATTGGTCTTTAGATATGCAGAACTCTAGATGGATTTCTCCATTGTTCACTAACTCTCTGATAAAATGAAATCTTGTATCAATGTGCTTGCTCCTCTTGTTAAAAACATGATTTCTTGATAATGCAATTGTTGATTTGTTGTCACAAAAGATTAATGTTGACTCTTTCTGTGCTTGTAATAAATCTGTCAATACTCTCTTCATCCAAGTTGCTTGACATGTTGCTGATGTTGCTGCTACATATTTTGCTTCAGCTGATGAAAATGTCACTATAGGTTGCTTTTTGGATGCCCATGTGACCACACTTGTTCCAAAAAGAAAGGCATGTCCAGAAATACTCTTCATGTCATCAATGCTACCTGCAAAATCACTATCAGTATAACCAATCAAACAAAAATCATTAGTTGTGGAATATAAAATTTTATATTCTGTTCCTGCCACATATCTCAATATCCTTTTTCCAACTTGCCAATGTGAATCTTTTGGTGACTCCATGAATCTAGAGATTAAACTAACCCCATACATGATATCTGGTCTTGTAGCTATGAGATACATCAAACTACCAACTAATCTTTTGAATGTTGTAGAATCAACATTAGACCCTTTGTCTTCTTTGCTAATTTTGGTCCCTGTAGCAATTGGTGTAGGTGTTAGTTTACAATTCAGCATCTTAAACATCCTTAACACATACTTTGCATATTTAGTTTGACAAATAAAAATTTCTTTTTCTGATTGTACAACTTCTATGCCCAAAAAGTACTTCATTAATCCCAAATCTGTCATTTCAAATTCTTTCTTCATTGCTGATTTAAATGTGTCTACAAACAAATTTTTGGTGAAAATCAAATCATCAACATACAAACACACAATCAAAATCTAACCTTCTTTGTTGATTTTTGTGTACAATGTAGGCTCACTATTGCTTCTGTTGAATCCATTATTTGTCATGTATGAATCAATCCTTCTATACCATGCTCTTAGTGCTTGCTTGAGACCATAGAGAGCCTTCTTCAATCTGTAGACTTTTTCTTTATGTCCATGCACTTCATAACCTGGTGGTTGTTTCACATACACGTCTTCATCTAGGAAACCATTCAAGAAAGCTGATTTGACATCCATTTGATATACATTCCAATTATTTTGAGCAGCTATTACTAAAACCATTCTAATAGTATCAAGTCTAGCAACTGGAGCAAATGTTTCATTATAATCAATTCCATGTTCTTGTGCAAAACTTTTTGCTACTAACCTTGCCTTGTGCTTTTCATCATTTCCTTCTGCATCAGATTTGGTCTTATAAACCCATTTGACTCCTATGCAATCCTTACCTTCAAGTAGATTAGTTAGATCCCATATTTGATTTCTTTCAATGGCATTCATCTCTTCATCCATTGCTTTTATCTAATGTTTCTCATTAACTGCTTCTTCATAATACATAGGATCATGAGAGAAAAGAGCAAAATTTGAACACAAATCTAACTTTTCTTCTTCTTGATTATAAATCTCATTCAAGTTTCTTATTTTCTTACCTTTAAATCTTGATCTTAAAGTGGCAAGAGTTGGATCTGATTCATCACTTACTTGTGAATTTAGAGTAAGATGACATGCATGACCAGATGATTCACCTTGTGCTAAGCTCCTAGGTGTTCTTATTGGAGTGTTTGTTCTTGCTTGTAGACAGGATTGATCACTTTGCAAATTTTGTTTTTCAGATTCTTCTTCATTTTGGGGAGTTGGTGCTCTAATTGTGATGGTTTTATCAATATTACCATCCCATGTTTCTTCCTTAAATTCAACATCTCTGCTAATAATCACTTTCTTTGAAATAGGGTTATACAACTTATAAGCCTTTGATTCTTCACTATAGCCAATAAAAATGCATTTCTCACCTCTATCATCAATTTTTATTCTCAATTTAGATGGTATAAGAGAATATGCAATACAACCAAAAATTCTAAAATGATGTACACTATGCTTCTTACCACTCCAAGCTTCTTGTGGAATTTGATCTCTGACACTCTTTGTTGGGCTTCTATTCAAAATATATACTACACATGATATTGCTTCTATCCAATATTCATTTGACAAATGTTTGGCCTTCAACATGCTTCTAGCCATCTCCATGATTGTTCTATTCTTTCTTTCTGCTACACCATTCTGTTGTGGTGTGTACCTTGTAGTCAGTTGCCTTTTAATGCCATGATATCTGCAAAAATCTTGAAATTCATTAGACATATATTCACCTCCTCTAACTGATCTAAGTACCTTGATGTAAAGGCCACTCTACTTTTCAACCATAGCCTTGAATTCTTTAAACTTTCCAAAGGCTTCAAACTTATTTTTGAGAAAATATATCCACGTCTTTCTGCTAAAGTCATCAATGAAGGTTAGAAAATAAGAACTACCTCCAAATGATCGAATTTGCATTGGTCCACATAAATCACTATGAACTAGCTCCAATATATCCTTTGCTCTATATGAGGCTCCTATTGGAAAGCTCTCTCTATGTTGTTTTGCCAGAATGCAACTGTCACATGAACTTCCTAGCTATTCTATTGGTGGTAATCCCTTCACCATATTTTTGTTTTGTAACAAATTCAAACCTCCAAAATGTAAATGTCCATACCTTAAGTGCCATAGCCATGATTAGTCTAGATGCATGGTTTTGAAGTGGGCTTCCTCTTCTCCTTGGATGCACTGAATTCGAAGAGAAAACATCCGATTCCTGGTCATCTCCACTTTTCCTATCAACCTGTCATTTGGAGATTTGTCTAGTATTGTACAAACATTATCCATAAAAGATACTCTGTAACCTTTCTGTACTAACTATCCAACACTCATAAGATTATGCTTTAGTCCAGGTACAAAATAAACATCAAGAATAAACCTTCTTTCACCATTTTTTGCCAAAACATTAATTACTCCTTTACCCATTACATCCACTTTGTTATCATTTCCTAATTTCACTTCAGATTTTATGGAATCATCAAGACTAGCAAAAAATTATTTATTCCCTATCATATGTTTATTGCATCCACTATCTAAGAACCAAATGTCTCTAATGTTTTCTTGAGCAACATGACAAGTGAGAAATAAGCTTCCAGAATTATAACTAGACTCATTTGTGTAATTAGCATTCTTCTTATCCACATCTCCTTGTTTCCTTTTGCATTCACTTGCATAATGTCCATATTTTTTGTAGTAATAACATTGAATGTTAGATTTATCAAACCTCTGTGAACTTTGTTGGAAGTGATTGTTTCCACGTCCTCTATTGTTATAGTTTTGATTATTGTTTTCACCTTGATCTGGATTGTTCCTTCTATTTCTGCCTCTGCCTCTTCCTCTGAAGTTTGACCTTCCTCTTCCTCTTCCTTTGCCAAATGATACCTGAGACTTGAAAGCATTCTCAAAAGAAGTATTGTTATTTCTATTCATTCTGGATTAATGTGTTAACAAAGATCCCATTAATTCATCTACTAATAACTGTTCCAAATCCTTGATTTTCTCAATAGCTACAACTATTGCATCAAATTTACTGGGTAAACTCTTAAGTATTTTTTCTATAATCTTTTGATATGTTATTATTTCTCTATTAGATCTAATTTGATTCACAATATTCAATACTTGACCCATAAACTGATCTATAGAATCTGAATCATTTATTTGTAAATTTTCAAAATTTCTCTTAAGAGATTGCAATTTAGCTATTTTCACCTTTGTATTACCTTTATAGGTAGTCTCCAAGATTTTCCATGCCGATCTAGATCTCGTTGTTGTTGCAACTCTGGAAAAAATAGATTAATCTAATGCCTGTTGGATTAGAAATAGAGCTTTTGCATCTTTTTTTTAATTCTCTTTCAACTCTTCCTTTTGTGCTCAAGTTAATGTTTGATGGGCAACCTCATCTTATGGTTCTACAAAACTATTCTCTACCAAATCCCAAACATCTTGTGAGCAAAACAATGTTCTCATTTTAATTGCCCAAAAATCGTAATTCTTACCATTGCAAATGGGAATTTGGGGCTGAGAAATACTGTTATTTTTTGCCATGTCTCATGCTGAACCTTTCAAAATGAACAGAAACTTCTTTAAATTTCTACTCAGTGACTAAATCCTCCTTGCACCAAAACTTTTCTTTGACTGCGATTGGCAAATCTGATTTGACTGCGCTTGGCAAATCTTTTTCCCTACAAGCGTTGATTAGGGTTTGCTTCAATTTCAATATCTTTGTACACATCCTCGGTCTCTTAGCTGTGTGAGCTTGGAAACTCTCTAGCAGGTGTCGACCAAATGATTTCTTCTGCCAGGCTTCGATTTGATTGCATACGGCTCTGGACCTTAAAGCTTCGAACACTTCCCCTCTTGCTTCATTTCCATGATTTTGGAATGTTGCTTCAAGCTTTGATCCTCAGTCTCTCACTCTGTAGGCTCTCATCTATAGGTCGCGCTTCTATGTTGCGTCTTTCGACTTCAACGCTACACGTCTCAAGTTGCAGGCTTCAGATTTTCCCCAGGTGCCGCTCTTGCAAGGTTTTGCTCCGGTCTTCTATTTCTATCATGTGTCAATTAGACAACCATGTTATGGCCGCTTTCATCAACTTCTGCTAGCTTCCAGCCAAATTGCTTCTTTCAGCTTTGTTGCGCTGCACATAAATACCAACCTGACACTCTGATACCAATTTGTCAGAGACAAAAAATAGAATTTTCTGAGCAGAAAAAATAAATAACAGAAATAAAAAAGATGTAGATCGCTACATCAATCAGAAGAAATTTTCAATCTTTTTATTTCTCTGTCTAAAGACTGAGAACTAGGCTTACATAAATAGAGTTTTTTGGCTAATCTAACTGAAAGTAAACTAATGTTTGACTGCATGCAAACTGAGACTAAAATAATTCTATAACTGCTTGAACGAATTGAATGTTAACTGTTATTGTGCATGCGAATTGAGGTGCTGAGCATGTAGACTACGTTTTCATGAGAGCTGCGAACAAGAGAGGGAGGTGGAACAAGCAGTTAAACAATAAGTGGAGAAATTATCTCTAGTGTCTAACAAGAGCTTACAATTGTCTGGTTCATCTTGGAAAATTGAAGGCAACATGAGTGGAGGAAAGAGCGGCAAACGTAGGAAGTGTAGCATAAATAAGAGACGGTGCTTGAGACTCATTAAACAACTCAAAAGTTTAAAGGAAGAAAACAATCTGTTGAAAGATGAAATCTTAAAGAAAGAAGAGTTTGTTAAATCAGAAAATTTGAAAAAGGGTTATCTGCAAGCAAATATTTTTCATCTGAAAGGAGGAGTGCAGATAAGTTGAAAAGGATGAGTTTCTATCACATGGTTTAGCAGCATGGAAGAGATCTGAGATGTACAAAAGTAGTGTAATTTTGAGAGAAAGAGAGAATAGGTTAGAATCTCAGTTGAAAGAGTCCAAAAGCAGGACAAAGATCTTGATTCCAAAATTTGCACAAGATATTATTGCAGTAGACGGGTAAATATGGGATGCTTGTTCAAGAAATTTGGAAAGCCCAATTGCAGAGCTGCAAAGCAAATATTGTGATCGTCCTTACATTGGTGACACAGGGAGAACCTTTGAGAAAAGCATCATTAACGAGCACTGCAAACAAGGAATATCGGGTAAAAGCAAGCTTTTGAATGTACAACTAGTTGTGAATGAGGATGAAGAGAAGCTTCAAGTTTGTCTTATAAAGAATAGGGCATTGAAAAGAGAAATTGATCACCTTCAACACGACATGTATGAAGGAAAGGAAGAATACTATGATCTGAGTGAGCAAAAGGAGATCGACAAGCACCGAACTGAGGTGCTGCAAAAGGAGGTCGACAAGCAGACACCAAAGTTAAAGGAAGTGAGTGCTGATAACTGTCAACTTCAGAACAGAATTGAGGAGCTGAAAAAAAGTTTGGAAGAGATGTTGATACAACATATCAAAGCGGTGGAAAGAAGCAGCCTGCTCATTGAATCAACTATAGTGCGGTGGATAAGACTACGTAGTGATTTGGACAAAAAGCAGTTTGAGTTGTTGAGAGAGAACAAAGAACAAAGGAAACAGATTGATGCACTTCAAAAAAACAAAGTTTTCAGTTGATTGAAAGAGAAAAACAAGATAAACTTTTTGAGATTTAGTACTCATTGACTCGGTTATTTTATTTTATTTATTTTGGGTGGAGTGGGGAATAAAATAGTTTTTTTTTTTTTTTTAACAAGGGTTGGGTAACGTTAGTCCCTAATTTTATATTCAAAATTGTTTATGTTTGAATATTTGTTTATAAATTGAAGAATTGCAACATGACTAGTTTTAACCATAAATGTTTAATATTGAATTGTATAGAATTCAATTAATCAAATTTAGTTTGTATAAATTCAATGAATATATAATATCTCTTTTACTTAGATCCATTGATTAACTTGTCACAAAACTTCATAGTGTTTTATTTGTAACTAGGATAAATTTTAGTGGCGAATATTCGTTAATTCACGAATATGATGAAATTTTTTAGGGTGCAACATATGACCCTTTCGCTTAAAATTTTAGGATGTCATTTTTTTAAGGGTCGGCTCGTCAATGATTTACAATAATTATAAGGTTATCCATGTAATTCGCCATCTATATATAGTACATATATTCCCATAGGTTTCAGATCACAAACTTACCACTAAAGTATCTTTTTTATTAAATTACGAAGATAAAGACTTGAGGCCGCACTCTACCGTTGGATTGCTTTCAGCTCCCTGACCTCTGCGAGCATAATGTCACATGGTGCAAACTAGATGCCCCATAACATGATGTCATGTGGTGGTAGTTTATCATGCAATGACAACCTATCAAGTGACAACATCACATCGCACGGTGGCAATCTATCACCCAATAGTAATGTGCCATGCTACGACAATCAATCACCCAGCTACCATGTCCCTTATGATGGCACTCTGTCACCTAGTAGTGAGGTGTTGCACGACCATAATGTGGCATCCGACAGTGGTGTGTCACATGGTAGATCTATGCGGCACGACCGTAACCTACCGCCTGACAGTGGAAAGGAAGCCAATAGTAATAAATTCCCTGACAACACAAATTGAGCATCAAGAGGTACCATCAAGGCTAAAACACCATAAGAAATACTAAAAAAATCCAATATCATGTCTTATTTCAGAAATCCAAAAAAAAAAACTGTGAAAACCATAGACACTTCAAATATAGGTAATTCTAAATCTTTTTAAAAAAACCAGCTAATTTTTTTCACTATAGAATAATAGCAAAACCATTCCAATATGGAAATCAACATGGATATTGAGACTATTTCAGTAGAAACAATTAATCTCAATAGCTTCTCACCACCTGAAGATTTTATTGATGAAATGCCACCCCTAGAAGACACACCTCTAGGCACTTCATTAGAACATACTCCTCTGGGCACTCCAAAAGAGAAATGTAGTTTTTTTAGACATAAAATTTTGTTGAAAATTTTATTCAAAAAAGTAGACGGAGGAAGAGAAGTACATGGACAATAAAAAAAGTCTTTTCAATTTGACTGGGCTACAAAATATCCATTTATAGAACCTATAGACCTAGAAAATGGTAATGAGCCTCCCACAGAATGCGGATGTATAATTTTCTGCAGTTGGAAACTTGGAAAAGAACATAGAATGCAACTTAAATTGGACATAATTGAGAAACATTGTGAAAAAATATATATATCAGTGAAGCACCCAGACGGACAGATAAAAAGAATACATAAATAGAAAAATGAAGAAAAATGTATACATGTTAGATATGCACATGAATACAAAAATGATCAAAAATGACAAAAACATCTTGTTGAGAAAGGGGGAGCTATAAAAGCGTAATTTGAAAAGATTATGCAGTCCAATCTTAGGAGAAAATATGTACAATTCTCTACTATTTTCTACATTTTAAAAAAGGGAAGACCCATTTCTTATTTTATTGATTTCAAAACTTTGTTTCAACTTAATGAGTTTTTGGATATTCCACAATCACATTTGTCAGAAAGCAGTGCTTAACAAATGGTAAAATGTCTAGCCATTGTTGAAATGAAATATTTGAAAGAAAATGTTCAAAGATCACTATTTATCTCTCTATCTATCGATAAGGTCACTGTAGTTGACAACATAGTGTGGGTTTACATGCATGTGTATACCTTTAAAAACTATTCAAGGCAATTTCATCTTTTAGCTGTCCATAATATGGTAAAAAATTGTAATGCTGAAAACTTCCATAAATTAGTTGTAGCCAATTTAAGAGAGAGAGTTGGGATGGATGATTATACCATAGCGATGAATCTAGTCTGTGTTGAAGATGATGGTGCATCGGTGATGCAGGGGTATAGAAAGGGTCTTTATTTTCATCTGCAAATAATAGTTTCTCCATTTATGATTTCAATTTATTGCATGGCACATAGGATGAATCTTGCTTACAAAATTGTTAGCACATTTAGTAATGTCATAAAAGTGGAAGAGCTTATTTGCGATTTACATGCATACATGTCAAGCAGTCCAAAAAGATTCATGGAGTTCTAAAAATTTACAATTGAGGTGATAGATGGTAAAAAACTACTGAAAGATGTGGAAACTAGATGGATTTCCATGTATGAACCTACCTACAAAATTTTTGAGGAATATCCATCTTTGACAGGGTTTATGTATAAATATCACGGGAAAGTTGACAAAACAAAAGATTTTATGTGTCATTTAATAGATATAAAAATTGTACTCACATTATGCATTATTTTGCCAATGTTGAAGGAAATCAAATGTTTAATGAAACATGCCCAAGAGAGATCTATCTATATTGTTGACTTCATACGTTTAAGAAAATATGTATGTCAATGTTTAGATATATTATACACATCGAATGAAAGATTTCATGGACCTATTTTTAGAACTTGGCAAATTTTGACTAATTTTCAGAATCTAGAGAGTTATTTGAAACTCAATATACATAATCATCTTTGTGTTGTGGAAAATGTCATTGAGATCCCAATGCACACATACTCTAGAAGAATCAAATTTGTAGGAGCTGAGCCTGAAGATGTACCTATGATACATTTGTTATATGATACTGTTTTGTTTAAAATATGAATTAAATTGAGCAAAATCTCACAAAGTTTAGCCATTGAGATCATAGAACATTTTCAAAAAGATGCATTGTTGGAGGGCATGGAAGTTTTGAATCCCATTTTTTAGAACAATGTTTACCATAAAGAACATATCAGTGCATTATTTCACAAATACATGGGTACAATTGTTATGAATTTTTGTAGATCTTTAGATGTGAATGGAGTCTAAATTAGTGGTATTTTAAATAAGCAATTAATTACATCTCAGTCAACACAGTTTGGGATTACAATGATGGATTGATTTTAGTGTTAAGTGACCCAATTGAAAATGGTGTCATTACTCATCTATAGAAAAATCTTTATCCAAGCTGTGTTTTATAAGAAAGTATTAGTGAATATTTTAGATTATATGATCTTAATCAAATAATGATTTTGGGTTGTATGGAAGATGAGCGAGTGTTTAGTGCATTATCCTTCATGAAGTCAAAACTTAGAAACATATTGGATAAAAATCTAGAGACTTGCTTGAGACTATATGTTTCATGTTATTCTGTAGACAAATTTTCATATAACAAAGAAGTAGCAACATGAAGTTCTCTAGTGGAAGGAAGAGTCGTGACTAATACATCTACCAATACAGAGGAAGAGAATACTGAGATTGAAAATGACACTAGCATGGTAGATGCAAATCATACTTACAATGAACAAGTTTCTCAAGGATTATTTCAGCTACCCGAATTTTAGTTTGATGAGTATGGCAATTACTATTTTCTGAAATATTTCTTATTATTTCACTTTCAAATGCTTTAAATTCTATAATTTATTTTCTAGATGTTACATTCATGAATCTTATTCAATACATAGGAATTAATATTTTTTGCCCTATTAAAATTGTGTATTTCAAATAGTACTTTATCTTTACAATGAATGTCATTCATTAACAATCATAATTTTCATTAATATTCTACAGAGCATGATAATACTGAGACTGAATACGACACTGTCATGGTATCTGCAAATCAATCTTACGATGGGCAAGCTTCTTAATGAATATTTTTGCTACCTAGCTTGTATTTTGATAAGTATAGCAATTACTATTTTTTTAAATATTTCTTATTCAATTTTATTCAAATACATTAAATTCTATAATCTATTACCTAGACATTACAGTCATGAATCTTATTCAATACATCGCATTCAATATTTTTTGTCTTATTAAAATTCTATGTATTTCAAACAGTATTTTAATTTTTATCTTTGCAATTCATCTCATTCATCATGTAGCAATCATAATTCTCATTAACATCATACAGAGCATAAGTCTTATGTTGAGACATGCATGGTGCACCATTATTCTATTACACGTTTACATTAGTACCCTTACACAAATATGCAGCTACAATCAATCAATTAAATGCTACAATTACTAGAACACTAATAGTGTAACAATGCATTCAAATCTACAACTAATAGAATAATATATATAACACTAACAATGCATTTAATAGTACAACTAGAACAATATAATTCTATATAATATGTACTCTACCATTATAATATTCAAATAATTCAACTACTAGAAATATTTTATCTATAGTTCACATATTTAATAATCAATCAATGCATTCCATGGTACAACCACTAACAGTTTAACCATGCATTCAATTATACAACTATTAGAACACTATAACACTAACAATGCATTTAATGCTACAACTACTAGAATAGTTTAACAAGGCATTCAAGGCTAAAACTAAAACATTTTATCCATGCATTCAAAAGCTAAAACTAGTATATATTAACTACTAGAACATTAAAGTCATCCATATAATATTTACTCCGCTTTTTCTCTTACCAATGCATTCGATCTTATAACTACTAGAACAATATAAATCTATAGAATACTTATTGTACCATAGGATATTTTTCCTACTACTACAACTATAAATATTTTTCCTATGGTTGGGTTCACATATTTCCAAATTACACCACAATCAATGCATTCAATGCTATATACAACTAGTAGATCAGTTTAACAATGCATTCAAGGCTACAATTACTATAACATTATAGCCATTCCTTCAAACCATAACATCCATAGAACATTAAACTTGACCACTAATATATTTCAACTACTAAAACATTAAAACCATCCATAAAATATTTACTTAGAGTTTTCTTTATATAATATATAAACAGTTCATTCAAGGCTACAACTACTAGAACATTATAGCCATTCATTCAAACCATAAAACCATATCATCCATAGAACATTAAACTTGACCACTAGTATATTTCAACTACAAGAACATTAAAACAATCCATAGACTATTTACAACACTTTTTTTTTTGTATAATATATAAACAATGTATTCAAGGTTACAACTACTATAACATTATAGCCATTTATTCAAACCATAAAACCATAACATCCATAAAACATTAAACTTGAGAATTAGTATATTCCAATAACTTGAACATTAAAACCATCCATAGAACATTAAAACCATCCATAGAATATATAAACTTGACCACTACATTTTATACATATATATATATATTAAATTTATATAGCTAAGAGTATTTGGAACAACTGTAAAATATTATTTAATAAAGCAAGTGTTTTTGAAATAAACATGATATAAACTATTTTAAACAATATAAACTGTCATTATCAATAATATAAACTCAAACAAATCATCATTTTTGTGATTGAGACTCTCCTCCTACTAGTTGCTTGCCATCTCCACCCATGGAAACCCCTCTGTCTGAACCTACCTATGAATCCTCCATTATCACTCCCTCCTAAAGATCCTCTGCAGCATAGAATTCATTTGTGCAAGAATCACCTTCTCCTCATTCACTGCATCTTTATTGAAAAAATTATAAGATCCAAATCTATTTATTGTTTCAATAAAACGTTGGGATCCATACCATGATCTTTAATTATCTTCATCAATGTGTTGTTCTGTTTATTTAATATAAGTAGCTTTTCCTTCATTGCAATTGTCGAGGAGATACTTTTGTGTGCATTTTTCAAATGCACATTAAGAAGATGTGCTTCTTGCTTTAATTTTTTATATTTTTCCTACAAACAATAAATAATAGATGCGTCAAGCACATATAAAGGTATTATAATAATCAAAATACATGTTACAGAAAGAAAACTTATCACCACTTTATCCTTATTTGCTTGGGTAATGGTAACAAGGTTGATATATTTATCCCACTTATTGAAATATGCTTGGGCTTGATCCATAAACCCCAGTAGGAACTTCACTACTTTTTTAAAACATTTACCAAGATCTTTTAAGTTCTCAATTCCAAAATTTAAACTGAATTGGAAGCACAGAAATTTTTCAACTTTTAAGATGTTGGAATGATTAAAAACTAAAATAAAGGTGAATTGAAAGTTCACATCAATTATCCATTGAAACCATCAATTTTTTTATCCACCCGATTGTATCCAATTCCTGTAAATGTTTATTTGATAAATTTTACATTCTTATTTCAAAGCTGAATTATTCTGTAAATTAATTGAAAATTGAATGCAAAATCAAAATCAACAAAAGAGAGACAGGAATTATTTATAGGGTTCAGAAACTTCTACATCCATGGGTTCTTATCGAACCGATCCATTAATGTTTCTAAATTTGCAAGCTAAAATAATACTTACAATCAACAAAATAGATCTAATCTCTACAAAAATAGTGTTTCAGAAACTTCAAAAGACCTTGGCTAACTCAGCACATCCTTCAACTTCCTGAATCACACACAGGGGCTTCTCCAAATCAAAATTGGCAACTTATGTAGCTCAAAATGACATCACTAAAACTTCAAAATAGGCAAATTAATATACATCATAGAGTGTATCATAATTCTAAACAAGTTTTTAGTTTACTCTGAGCTTTGGTTTGGCTTCTAAGGGCTCCAAAATGACCAAATACTACAAACTGGGCTATAATTCTCCAATACACAGTCGGCAGAAGCTTACATTCAAATAGAATTTCATAGCTTTTATATTGTTTGCTAGCTCATAGCTTGGTCAATCAAGACTTATCCCTTTTACATGGTGGGTCCCAAGTTCAAGTCTTCAGCCTCCTTTTTGAGCACTTAGACTTATATTTTTAATCCCACATTGGTAATTGTAAATGGCTTTGTGTCCTTTTAATAGGTTGGCAGCCTCCTTTAACATTGTCGATGCCCCTTTTGGTGGGATCGAGGTGCCAAAATTAGCTTAATTCATTGGTTTAGTGTACCAACTTAGCATTTGGTAATCAACATCCTCTTCTCACGTTCCACGAGCTCTATGGATGTGGCATGTATTTTGGTCAACATGACCCATTCTCAGGGTCTATGGCTCAGCATTTGAGGTGGCATTTCTCATGGTCTCCAAACTTATCAGATAATCTCAAGCTTGAATCATCAAAGTGTGGTTGGAATGCATGACAAGTGTGGGTTCTCCCATGTGGCATAATGGGGCGTGGTAAAAGTAAATTGTAAATAAATATTACAAGCTATTTAAAACATATAATTGATTTTTCCCACATGCATCCAGTGGGTACAAAATATAGGTTTAAAAGAAAATTTGAATGCAATGGAATGTGAGATGGAGGCCAAGGCTCCCCTCCTTAATCAAGTGTGTCGACCCTCATTGAGGGCCCCCAGTGAGCTAATAATAGGGCCCATGATTCTCCATATGACTGCCTGTCAAAGACTTGAGGCTAAAACCAAACACCAAACCAATTTTTTGCACAAATGTACAAAAATAGACTACCACGTGTCAACGGTTGATTGGTCTACTTGTCACATTCACATTGCGACACCTTATTTTCCCTGTCACAAAATAACTTTAGCAGCCTATAACTGGGGCATTCGAACTCCATTTTATGATCTAGAAGAATCATCGAAAAGCTTTCGATGAGCTCTTCCACATGTAATAGGTTTTTTATGACTTGGAACCTTTTTCCAAACTAAACTCTGGATCACACCTCCCTACAAAAGAGGCTTTTGGTCTCCAAAAGTCTACTATCTCTTTAGAACTGATAACTAGTCTAATGCATCACATCAAATAGAACCCAATCATAGCAAAGAGATAAACATTGGAAAAATAAATGATTCACAAATCATGTGAAAATGCCTACTACATGGCATGAGTAAATGAATCTACAACTTCCAATAAACTGATCACAACATACCAAAACTATCTACCCATGTCACATCATGTAAAGCGGAGAACTGTCAATAATTGAAACAATTCCCAATGTAACTACAA
Organism: Torreya grandis; assembly: GCA_037957365.1. Lineage (NCBI taxonomy): Eukaryota > Viridiplantae > Streptophyta > Pinopsida > Cupressales > Taxaceae > Torreya > Torreya grandis. The sequence continues at coordinate 119,166 of JARHVA010008942.1, read as the reverse complement.
AACAAGTTTGTTAATGCCAACAACATACAATAAATGTAGATATTTTGTAATACAATGCTTTTGTATGGGACTTACAATGCTAAGCAAATGCAAACAACACAAAGTGTATATTGCCTAACATCCAAACATGCCCATAGGATTTTACAATGCATCTATACATCCATGTGCCAAAAATAGATACATTCTTAAAATAGCAGTCAAATATGAGACAAGTGTTATAAGGGAATTAACTCAACCCAAAACATGCATTCTACTATTATCTCCAACTGATCAAATGAGTTCAAGTCCTATAAACAACTCACTCAGAATAAATAGGAGATTTCAAAACATAGAGCTATTAAGCATAAGGTGAGAATTGAAATACTTTCAATGATAAACCTATCTCAAAGTGTTCTCACATGCTCTACTAATGCATCATCAAAGCTTGTTCTTTCCCTTAATCGAATTAGTAACAATGCTTTGAAAAATAAATGCATTATAAATCTACTTAATCAAATTTTCTGCTTAATTAACTTGATTTCCTTAGTGGATTCCTTAACATCATTATGGATTGATTTAACTTCATTGACCTTATTAATAGGTTGATAAATCATCTTAGTTTTCCCATGTCTAGAATGAGAAAATGATTGAAGTTTAAGACAATGATCAATCTGATGTCCACTCATATGGTAATGAGCGCGTAAAACCTTCTTAGGTGACGTCTCGCTTTTACCTCTTCTTTCTTTCCCATGACGAGAATGGTTTTTAACACCCACAATCTGCTTAATCAAAACATGTCTCTTCCAACAAAATGCAACACTGTGGTTATGCATCCCATAAAAAGTGCAAGGAAATGATTGCATCATCTTCTAAAATTTAAATCCAAATTTATTAAACTTAAAAAATGGATTAGAAGATTTAGTGCTAACTTTAGTGTAGGAACTAGGAGGTGGAATCTCAATACCTCTTTGATGTGTTCTCTTACAATGCACATGCTCTACAAGTGGCCTCAGACTTTTGCTATCATAAACTTGTCTTCCTTTAGCCATGGAGGAATTTTCTCCATTATCCACCTTTTCGCTAGTGTAACCCAAACCTACATGAGGAGATCTATACTCTACCTGTATTTGGTTAGTAATTCCTTGGCCATTTCGACCAAGACCTCTTCCATTAAAGCCCATTTTCATCAAAAATTTGGATCCTATACCCCTTGTGTGTTGTTTCAAAACTACCAAAAGCATCATTACTTGAATCTAAATCTAAATGAAAAGAAGAATATGAATTACTTGGTGAATAACTTATAGTGCACTTAGTCATTGTCTTTGCATCTAAAGTAGAAGGTATTGCCTTCTTTGGTTCATTGCACTACAATTTGATCAAGAGCTCATCTTAGATTCAAGCTCTGATTTCAAACTTGCAACTAGCTCTTCAAGAGCTAAGAGCTTGCATTTCAGGAATGCATTCTCATCCTGAATCTGGGTGTTGATGGCTTCAAGCTCTTCCATCTTAGCTTTATGTGACAACTTGCCGATGGTTTTCTTGCAAACACACTAATTCCATAACTGCACACTTCAATCTAATCAAGTCTTCAAAATATTGAAAACTAATAAACTGAAAGCAACTGTCAAATCATATAATCAGAAGTTATCCCTACTTTCTAACATGCTCTGATATCAAAATTTAATCTGTAAAAACTAGTATGAACTTCACTACTTTTTTAAAACATTTACCAAGATCTTTTAAGTTCTTAATTCCAAAATTTAAACTGAATTAGAAGTGGAAATTTTTCAACTTTTAAGATGTTAGAATGATTAAAAATTGAAATTAAGGTGAATTGAAAGTTCACATCAATTATTCATTCAAACCATCACCCAATTTTATCCAATTCTTGTAAATGTTCATTTGATAAATTTTGCATTCCTATTTCAAATCTGAATTATTCTACAAATTAATTTAAAACTGATTGCAAAATCAAAATCAGCAAAAGAGAGACAGGAAGCGTGTATGGGGTTTGGAATTCCTACGCCCCTAATTTCTTATTGAATCGATCCATTAATGTTGCTAAATTTGCAAGCCAAAATAATACTTACAATCAATAAAATAAATCTACTCTCTACAAAAATAGTGTTTCAGACCTTCTAAAGACCTTCGTTGAATCAACACATCCTTCACCTTTCTGAATCACACGCAGGGGCTTCTCCAAATCAAAATTGGAAACTTTTGTAGCTAAAAATGATATCACTAAAAATCTAAAATAGGTAAATGAATATACAACATAGAGCATATCATAATTATAAACAAGTTTGTAGTTTACTCCAAGCTCTGGTTCAGCCTCTAAGGGCTCCAAAATGATCAAATACTGCAAACTAGGCTATAATTCTCGAATACACAGTCAGCAGAAGCTTACATTCAAATAGAAGTTCATATCTTTTATATTGTTTGATATCTCATATCTTGGTTGGTTAAGACTTATCCCTTTTACATGGTGGGTCACGAGTTCAAGTCTTTGACCTCCTTTTTGGGCGCTTAGACTTATCTTTTTAATCTCACATTGGTAATTTTAAACAACTTTATGTCCTTTTAATAGGTTGGTGGACTCCTTTAACACTACTGATGCCCCTTTTAGTGGGCTCGAGGAACCAAACTTATCTTAATTCATTGGTTTAGTGTACCAACTTAGAATTTGGTAATCGACATCCTCTTCTCATGTTCCATGAGCTATATGGATGTGGCATGCATTTCGGTCAGCATGACCCATTCTCGGGGTCTATGGCTTGGCATTTGAGGTGGCATTTCTCACAGTCTCCAAACTTAGAAGATAATCTCGAGCTTGACTCGACAAAGTTTGGTTGGAAGACGTAGTAAGTGTGGGTTCTCCCATGTGGCGTAATGTGGTGTGGTAAAAGTAAATTGTAAAGAAATATTACAAGCTATTTAAAACATATAATTGATTTGTCCCACATGCATCCAGTGGGTAAAAAATATAGGTTTAAAATCAAATTCAAATGCAATGGAATGTGAGATGGAGGCCAAGGCACCCCTCATTAATCAAGTGTGTCGACCCTCGCTGAGGGCCCCCAACGAGCCAATAACAGGGCCCACAGTTTTCCATATGACTACATATCAAAGACTTGAGGCTAAAACCAAACACCAAACCAAAAATTTTCATAAACATACAAAAATGGACTACCACATGTCAACGGCTGATTGGTCCACTTGTCTCATTCGCATTATGACACCTCTTTATTTTCTTGTCACAAAATAACTTTAGCAGCCTATAACATGGGCATCCAGACTCCATTTTGCGATCTGAAAGAAGTGTCAAAAAGCTCTTGATGAGATCTTCTACGTGTAAGAGGTTTCATCATAACTTGGAACCTTTTTCCAAACTGAACTCTGGATCAGGGTTTTTCTATTTAAATTTTCCAACCTATTTATCATAATATCTAAAATCCTATCATTATAAACCTTGTCCATAGAGATCAATCCAGATTATGCTTACTGGAACAAAACATCAATCTTTGAGGGTTCATTTTGAACAAGAGAAAACAAATTCACTCTTTGAGAGTGGTTATGATAACAGGTATTGATTTCCTTGTTAAGGACTTTTGCCCTTATCTCTCATTTTTTTAAATCATTAAATTCACCAATAACACCATCCTTCAAATTCACAAGTAAATTTTTTGAGACTAAATTTTCTAATGAAAAACTATGAGAGAATCCTCAGAAGCATTGACGTTATCTGTGTGGGGTGGGGAAGAGCTATCTAGGGAAGAGGGCACTGCAGGAGGACCTTGTATATTAGGAACTTGAATAAATTGATGTGGATTGAATCCACCAACAGTCAGAAGTCCACTTTCAATGCCAAAAAACTCCTCAACAAGAGCAATCTACTGCAAACATGTAAGACCATCTGCATTTGAAAGGCCACCAACAGAGAAATTCAAGAAATCAAAAATATGTAGCATGCCTCAACTTTGTGTAGGGAGGGATATTTTCTTCCCTCTTCTTTGAATTTAGATGGGTGGTGGGGGTGGTGGCATACTTCGAGGTCTTCTCACAAATGTGGGGTGGACTACAAAAAAAAATTATTCACGAACAGTAAATTCAAAAACATAAAATGAAATCTAATTCAAATTAGATCTATTAATCTTATTCCCTATAGGGGTGACTAAATCATCCATTATGATTATCCTTGCTAGAGTTATCTCTTCCCCTCTTAGCGTCTTTGTAGGATTTATCCCTTGCCATCTCAATGCGCTTGTGGGAGAGACATTGGTGGTTTTAGAAGTGGCTACAAAATGATTAATTTATGTAGTTAATTAGCTAAAAAATTCTAACAAACTTCAAATCAAAAATGAAGTTGTAATGTTGAAATTGATGGTGTTGTGTGGAAAAATCCTCAACAACAATGATATGAGAGTCAACTACAAAAAAAAAAAAAAAAAAAAAAACAATATGAATATTATTTTTTTGCATTTAATAAAACAAGAAAAAGACATTGAAAATAAATTTGGGGAACCTGGAAGTGGAGATGAAACAAAATTTGTTCTTGGGAGTTTATAATTCAAAAGGAATTGAAAGAAGACTCCTTGGATTGGGTATCCCCAGAGCCCTCTAAAGCATGTCGACCTCTACTTGCATCATGTTTTCTTATGTCATAGACACACACTCTTACTTGTAACAAATAACAAGGTAAAAAATATTAAAATTCGAAATATAAAGCAAAAAAATGAGACTTGGGAAAACTAAACTTACCTCCTATCCCTCAAGAGACAAAGCATTAGCTTTCATTTTTGGATAAAAGGTAATGGGAATAGTAATGTTTTGGATTTCATATAAGGCCTCAAAGTAGAAGGTCAGAATGTAGTTAGAAGAGGAAATTGTGCAAGTGTCCTTCGAGAAAGCAAAATTTAATTCTGCCCTAATCTTGCTAGAAATAGCGGCGTACCAGTCACAAACAATGCCCAAAAGAGAATGAAGAATATAGTAAACAACTCAGAAGGGAATGTCTGATGGTCTTTTCTGCAACATAATTCTTACTTGAAAAAAATAAGCAATAGATTTGAGAAATGGATTATTGGATCCCCCTTCAATTTTGACTAGTTGAAATGAAAATAGAAATAAAACATGCAATTAAATTAGGATACCAAACTATTTATAATAAATGATTCAAAAATAATTAAGAAATGTCAATTTCATTAATAAATTCAACACTTACTAGTAGGGTCAATGGATGGTTTGTAAATTGACTCTAAATATTTTTTATCATCATCGGCTAACAACACCTTGGTGCTAACAAGGCATGTATTACCATGCGAAAGACTTGTTAAATTGTGAATATCCAATGGTGGGATGCCAAAAGATATGGTTTTGTTGTTAAATCATACGTAGAAATGGCTCTCACTCTAGTTAAAACACCCAACCAAAGATCACAATATCTGATTGTTGATAGCCATATTATATTATGGCATCTGTACCAGGCCTCTAAGCTGGCATTGATCGATCCACTCAACAACAAATTTGGGCTCATCCAGCATGCGAAAGAAATCCAGTCATAAAATATTTTTGAAAACAAAAGTTTGGATCGCCTCTTGTTGACTGTGAGTTTTCATGGATGTGGAAGCCATTGGAAACAAGTTAGTGAAAGTAGGTAGGTTGTGTTGGATGCAGTAAGGTTGAGGTCAGATGAAAAAAAGTTTAAGCAAAGTTTTAAATGAGGTTGTTGTATCATTATTTATAAGAAAGGTGGGGAACTGGAGTAACCGATTGGCATCACCAAGGACCACGTGGCATTATGGTGTTACACAACAACACTGTTGGTGGCAACACCAAGTAGAAACACTACTAGTGCACAATAGCATGTTGTCGCATGATAGTAATGCACCGCATGACAAAATAACATCATGTGATAGTATGGTGTCACGTGGCAGCAAGGGGTCATATGACATTATGGTGCCATACAACAATAGGTCATCATGTGATAGCATGGTGCTATGTGATAGCATGGTGTCACATGACATGATGATGCCACATGACAGCATAGTGTCACACGACATGATGGTACCACATGACAGCATGGTGTTGTGTAGCACCAAGCTACCATGTGGTACCATGCTATCATGTGATAGTATATTGCCAACATGTTATTGCATGGCAACATACTAGCACCTGATAGCATAATGACCCCCAATAGCATAATGATGTCTAGCAACATAATGATCCCTGGGAGCACAATAATGTTTGGAAACATAATGATGCCCAAGAGTGAAATGTTGCCCTGGCCCTTTCAGCATTATGACATCACCAAAAAACATGGGATGATTTTTCACATGCTCTATGCATATTGATTCACTAATGGAGTGAATCTGATTCACTTAAACAAACCTAAGGGGGTTTCAATGAAGGCATCTTAAAGTGAACCTTGTTTGTAAATAATAGATGAATTGTAGTAATTGTCGTAGCCAGATCATGTGGTTAAATTGCCTAGAATTGATAAGTAGAAAAAATTATGGAAATATGGCCAAAGTGATAGTTTAAGCTTGTATGAGAAGAAACTTTTTATGATATACCAATAACAAACTTATCTTTTTTAGTCATAATTGATAAATAACTAATTGCTTATAAACGTCATCCATCTATAAAAAATTATATATTTTAAATTGTGTTGTACACTTCAACAGTCTAATAATTGTGAAGAAATATCAAAGAAAAAAGTGAACTTCCCTTACAATAGTATAAACAAATATACATATAATTTTTATCATTAATGCAATTTAAATATTATCATATATTCTTTTTAAGCACCTTTTTATAGACCACACCTCATTCAAGCCATTGAAATTTAGATATGTTGGCTTTTTGTATACACTTTTACATATTTTGATTTGTCCATTTTGAAAATAAAACAAAGGATCCAAAACTAACTCACATCACTAAGCTTATCAATATGGAGAATAAGATAGTTGTAGATAGTTTCTATTATGGATAGAAATAGCTAAAAGCATGGATAGAAATAGTTACAATTATGTATAGAGATAGTAGGTTTGTTGAGCAACACATACAAAAATATTGCTAAAAATTGAATGTGATAGAATTGAAAGCTTTTAAAATAATAAAAAATAAATATATTAATTAATAATAATATGAATTGTGATAATTATTGATTCTTATGATATTAATATAAGAATATTCTTAAATAACATTCTTTAGAATATTTCATTATTTATATGAAAAAATTTAGAAAAACTTTTAAATTTTTAAACTAATATATTATGTCAAAAAAATTTAATGGCTAGAGCATACAAATTATTTGTTCAAGTAAAATCATTATCTCATAACAATTATTTCACCTTTCCCATTTAAAATATATAAAATAAAAAATAACAAATTAAAAGTATATAAATATACTAAATATTTAAAACCTAAAATGATCCAAAAAAAAATCAATCTCATATATATATAATCATAATTAAAAATAAATATATAAAAATATATGAAATAGATTTTAACATGTTATAGAGAGTTCATTTGAGAAGTATAAAAAAATTGTTTGCTCTGGAAAGACTCGGAAAGACTCTCCACTAAAATAATATCGATTTAATATTCTTCTAAGTACTTATGTTATTTAGTCTTCAAGCACGAAGTTTGAGGCAAAAGAGATAAAAATAAAAGATTTAAATTCTTTTTCAAACCATCCACACAGCATAAAGATCATCGAGAGCTTTCCGATACATTTTTCGATTTGAAAAATGGAGTTCGTATGCACAAAATATAACCAATCAAAATTTTAGTCAAAAATCAACAAAATAAGCAACATTGGTCAACACGAATCAAAACCTGGTCAACAAACAAGTGACATGTCATGATTGTGGTAGATCCGTAATATTCCACAATTACCCATTGGATTAGCTTTTTCTTCCATCAAATTACCACCCACTTTTTATAACCCACGTGGTGTGCCTTTAAAAATGGAGAAAATTATCTTTTAAAAAAGGATAAGAGATATGCGTGGAAAATGAGGATGTCTGTCATCCCACAAACAAAGGTGTGGGAAGGTGTGTAATCCTCTTAACCAAACTTTTGATAATGCTTCCACCGTCAATTTGGTATAAACCAAACTCTAGGCTTTGCAAATGTCGAAGGGGCTCGAACCCACTACCTATTTTAGCCAAAAAAAAAAAAAAAAAAGCCTTGATCGCTATATCACGGGAGGAAAGTAGATACAAAAGGGTATGAGGTGTCATTTGTAATCTAGATCTTAGAGTATAGGTTGGTTCCACTGTTTTGAACAAAGCATTGTTGATAAATATTTGTAAATGCATGAAGGAAGATTTAAGTGGGAAAGAGATATTGAAGAGAATTATTTTGAGATGTAAGTATAAGTTTTTTTATAAATTTATTTGGTGTATTTTTGAATTGTAAAATTTGCATCGATTATTAATGGATCGGTCATGTTAGATTAGACTTAGAGACATAGATAATTGTCGAACTCCATAAACAAATTTTTGTTGTCTTTCTCTTTGATTTGATTCTTCTTTTGCTCATGAATATTACTTCCTTTTTGATCATGTACTTTCATTAAAAATATATATTTAAATAGTGTTTTTAAAGTTACGAAAAAATGAGCTTATTATTCAAAACATCCATTTTCTGGGTTATTCAATTTATTTTAAGTATTTTTGATACTTGGATAACTGCAGATCAGTTTGGTATCAGAGGTGATGATCTGCGTCAGATAACAATATTTTTGGATTGCAAGTGGATTGTTTATGTTAACCAGGTCAATATCTAAACGTGGTGAATGTGAATTGGAAGAATACAATTCTAATATAAGTACACGACGTACAAGTCAAGTGACACCAATGGAAAGGGAATCAAAGCAGGAATAAGACTTTCATCAATATTTTGATCAAATGAAAAGCAGGATAGAAGAGCTCTATCATGAAAGGCAATGTCAAACTGAGTGGAAAAATAAAGGTAAAGACGAAGAGGAAATTATTTGGTCTCATCGGACTCCAAATGCAGGTGATGATAAATCGCTAAAAATATCTAAGTCTCTTCCCTCTTTAAAGCTTGATAATAAGTTTGAGTTGCCTATATATAATGGAGAGTTAAATGCAGACAAAATAGATAATTGGATCAAGCATATGAATATTGCAGATGAAAGAGCGAAATTCAATTAGCTATGCTTCAGATGGATGGTAGAACATTATTTGGTGGGAAAGCAAATGACAAGAGGATTTGTTCAAACAAGGTAATGTGACTACTTCTTAGAATGAATTCGTTTCTAAGTTATGTAAGTAATTTTATCCTTTGGTTTACATGCAACAAGCCATGATGGATTGGCAAACTCTTAGGCAAACTAAATGCCAAAGTGTATAAGATTATACACAGGAGTTTAGGAAGCAAGCTTTGCATTTGATTATTCCCTTAAACAGACAGGAGACTTTGATGAAGTATATTGGTGGGTTACATAGTTATCTACAACATATGATATTGGTTTCAAATCCTACTAATTTAGATTCTATTTATGTACAAGCTACTTATTTGGAAGCTAGAGGGAAAATGCTTAAAGAGATCTATCCTAAGCAAAACCCCAAGCAATTTGAAAGCAATGACAAAGGTCTAAAAGGAAAAGGTAAGTAGACAATGACTTATACATTTAAAAAGGAAGATGAAAAGACATTTTGTAATCATTGTAAAAAAATCATGATGAATCTAAGTTTTGAAAATTACATCCGGAATTAAAACCTAAATGGTTAAATAATAAGAAAGAAAAAGAGAAGAAAACCAATACTGTGGTGCATGATATTGGATCCAATTTTGGTGATGAGACCAAGATCATAGCCATGAGTTTACAAGGTTTTAATTCTTCCTCTTCTTCTAGCACTAGTTCATCCAATGTTGCATCTTCCTCTAAACAACAATCTATGCATGATGAGAAGAAAAAAAATAAGATTTTGCACTTTAGAGTTGTTTCTGAACATACTAAAATAGACACTCTATTTGATAGTGGATCTCAATCTAATCTAATTTCAGAGGAGGTTGTTAATAAATTGGGACTCCAAACCAAACTACATCCTAAGCCTTATCCTTTGGGCTGGGTTTGTGATGATGCAAAATTGTAGGTAACAAGAACTTGTAGACTTAGATTTTCCATTACTAACAAGTTCATTGATGAGGTTGATTTGGATGTTGTTTCATTAGACATTTGTGGTGTGGTTTTGAGAAGTCCTTATATTTATGATCGTAAAGCAATATTTTATAGGGAAGAGAATAAGTACTTGTTTGTTAAAGATGGGATTGAATATATTTCTAGAGCTCATCGTGTGAAAACAAATCTTTCTTTGGTTACTGCAGGATAGATGAAAAGGCTTGTAAATTCAAGAAAGAATTTTTTACTCATGATGGTCAAAGCCAAAGAGAAAGATCATGAAAAGGCTTTAGAGAATTGTGATCCTAAACATCGTATTGAATTGGTTAAAATTGTTTCTAACTATGACGATGTTTTCAAGGATCCACAGGGTCTACCTCCTAAAAGAGGATTTCAACATGAGATACAATTAATGCAGGATGCACCTCTTCCTAACATTGGTATGTATAGATTATCCATGGTTGGAAATGAGGAAATCAAGTAGGTAATGGAACTGTTGGCAAACGGTGTTATCCACCCAAGTTCATCCCCTTGTGGTTCGTCTATCATTTTGGTACTTAAGAAAGATAACACATGATAGATGTGTGTTGATTTTCGTGTCTTAAATAAAATCACAGTGAAAAATCATTACCCTCTTCTTTGCATTAACGATTTATTAAATTAGTTAAAAAATGTTGTTTATTTCACTAAGTTACACTTAAAAAGTGGTTATCATCATGTGAGAATCAATGAAGGTGATATTTGGAAAACTGCTTTTAATATAAAATAGGGCTTGTTTGAATGACTTGTTATGCATTTTGGATTATGCAATACACCGACTACATTCATGCATGTGATGAATGATGTTTTTAGGCCATTCATTGATGATCTTATGATAGTTACTTAGATGATATTCTGATTTTCAGTCAATCATGGGATGATCATGTCATTCATATTCACAGAGTCTTAGATGCTTTGAGAAAGGAGAAACTATATTTGAATATGTCTAAATATGAATTTGGGAAAACATCTTTGGTTTATTTTGGTTATGTTGTGGGACATGGTAAATTGAAAATTGATCCTGCAAATGTTGAGGTCATTGTTAATTGGCCTAAACTCAATTATGTAACATAGGTTAGGATCTTTCTTGGTGTAGTTTAGTACTGGAGAAATTTTATTACTAACTTCTCATTTATTGCATCTCCTTTACATTCTTTGACTAGCATTAAGCAGGTTTTTCAGTGGAGAGGCAAACATCAAAAAAAAAATTGATACACTAAAAGAGAAAATAAGTACCACTCATGTCTTAACACTTCCAGATCTGCAATAGCCATTTGAAATTGAGATAGATGCAAGCAATTACACTATGGGGGTAGTGTTGATGTAGAAAAAGAAACCCATTTTTTAACATTCAGAACATTCACTAGTATGACAAGAAACTATCCTACTTATAATAAAGAATTGTAAGCTTTGGTACAGAGTGTGAAGAAATGAAAACACTATTTGATGGGCAAAGAGACAATAATTCACACTAATCATCAACCAATATAGTATCTTCAATCACAAACCAAGCTACAACAATCAAGACATTTTTGGTGGATGGGATTCTTGCAGTAGTTTCACCTTGTGATAAGGTATAAGAAAGGCACACAAAACAAGGTTGCTGACATGCTTTTTAGACCTCCTATTGTTGCGTCAGTTCTTTTACAAAATAGTTCTTTAATGCATGAAAGTTATATATATATATATATATATATATATATATATATATATATATATATATATATATATATATATATATATATATATATATATATATATATATATATATATATATATATATATATAATGTTGATTTTAAGGAAGTATATGAAGATTTGACGAATGATCAACAGGGGGGAGAAGTTGACTATCATGTGCATGATAGACTCTTATATCATCTTGGTAAACTTTGTATCCACAAGATGAATGAATGCATATGGTCAGAGAAACTCACACTTCTCTTGTTTCAGGTCACTTCAGTGTTGATAAGATAGTTGCACAGTTACATAAATATTGTTATTGACCTCATATGCAAGAATTTGTTGCATAATATATAAGGAGTTTTATTCTTTATGCTAAAAGTAATCATAGTAACACAAAATTGGTTTTATATACACCTCTCTCTATTCCTAATAGACCTTGGGAAAGTATTTCTATGGATTTTGTAGGAGGTTTACCTATGACATGAAGGAAACATGATTATCTCTATGTCATTGTGGATAAATTTAGTAAAATATGTCTATTAGTTCCTTTTCCTAAACATATTACTGGTGAAGGGGCAATACACTTACTTTTTCAACGTGTTTGGGTTCATTTTGGATTGCCTACATCTATTATCTTTGATCGGGATTCTCAAATTTTTGAAGAGTTTTGGTCAACTTTGTTGGACTTGATAGACACTAAGCTAAAGAAAAGTATTGCATTTCATCCACAAACCGATGGATAGACAGAGGTGGTCAATCGTACAATGGTACATATACTTTGAGGTTATTGCAGCAAACATCCTAAATTATGGAATGAACATCTATGTTATGTGCAACATGCTTATAATCGAGCACTACATTTTTCCACACAAAAATTTCCTTTTTAAACTTGTTTTGGTTATCTGCCTAAGTCACCATTGGACTTCACATTTGAGAAGGAATCAGATGCAAATGGATGAGTTGATGTTGAGAAGGCCAAGAAGTTCATTCAGAGGGTATAAGTGACTCAACAGACTGTCAGGGAATAGTTGGAGAAAAGTCTAGCAAAATACAAGGCTAGGCATGGTGAACATTGAATTGATCATTATTTTGAAGTTGGTGATCAAGTATGGCTTCATATCAGTAAGGAGAGGCTTACAGGGAAAGGTAAAAAACGTAAACCAATTCGATACGGTCCATTTAAAATTTTGGAGAAGATTGGTAATAATGCTTTTCGGTTAAATTTACCACCATACATGCAGATTTATTCGGTTGTGAATGTTGAAAATCTAAAGTTGTGAAGCCTCCTATGATTCTGGATTATGATGAAAATGTTTCTATACGTTTTGTTGAAGATTTTCCTCTAGAGTATCTAAATGAATTACAAGAAAATACCATTCTTGACAGGAAAGTGAGGACTTCATGAAGAGGTGATGTTGAATATCTTCGTGTGGGTCTAAAAGGAACACATCCAAGGAAGGCTAAATGGATGGAAATCGAAAAGGTGAGGGTGAAATACCCACACCTCATATTAGGGTAAAACAACTTTTGGAGGTTTAAAAGCACTTCAGTGGGGAGGAGTGATCTGGGAGGATCCTCCACTGAAATAATATTGATCCAATATTCTTATAAGTATCTGTATTATTTAATCTCCAAGTAGAAAGTTCGAGACAAAATGGGTAAAAAAATGAAAGGTCTCAATTTTTCTTCAAACCATTTACACAACGTAAAGCTTGTCGAGAGCTTTTTAATACATTTTTCGATTTGAAAAATAGAATTTGTATGCACAAGATGTGATCAATCAAAATTTTGGTCAAAAATCAACAAAATGGACAACGTTGATCAACGCAGGTCAAACCCTGATCAACAAACAAGTGACATGGAATAGTTGTGGCGGATCTATCGTATTGCATCAAATTACCACCCATCGGATTACCTTTTTCTTCCATGAAATTACCACCCACTTTTTATAACCCACGTGGTATGCCTTTAAACATGGAGAAATTTAACTTTTAAAAAAGGATAAGAGATATGCGTGGAAAATGGGGATGAGTGTCATACCACAAACAAAGGCGTGAGGAGGGGTCTGATACCCTTTCCTGTATTTTAAGACTCTTGATAATGCTTCCACCACCAATGTGGGATAAACCAAACTGCAGGCTTTGCAAACGCTGAAGGGGCTCGAATCCACTAGCTATTTTAGTAAAAAGATGAGCCTTGACTGCGACATCACAGGGGGGAAACAAGCATAAAAAGGCATGGGATGCCATTGTTAAGGTAGATCTTAGAGCATGGTTTGGAGTTTATGAAGTATTTTCAACAAAGCATTGTTGATAAATATTTGTAAATGCGTGAAAAAAGATTTAAGTAAGAAAGAGATATAGAAGAGAATTGTCTTGAGATGTAGGTATACGTTTGTTTATAAATTTATTTGGTGTATTTTTGAATTGTAAAATTCACACCAATTATTAATGGATCGGTCACGTTGGTGTGGACTCAGGGACGTAGACAATTGTCGAACTCTGTAAACAAATTTTTGTTGTCTTTCTCTTTGATTTGATTCTTCTTTTACTCGTGAATATTACTTCCTTTTTAATCACGTATTTTTAGTTAAAAAAATTATATTTGAATAGTGTTTTTAAAATTATGAAAAAATGAGTGTACTATTCAAAACATCTATTTTCTAAAATTATTCAAATTATTCAAAGTATTTTGATAATTGAATAACTATAAATCATTGTTTCATTAAACATTATAACTCAATTATTAGTTCATTACAAAGGGTGATACTATGACATTTAGTTTTTTAATTAATTATTTAATTATTGATTAATTAAAAATAAATATTTAAATATTTCATATTTATATTTTAATTGGAAGCAAATAATTATATTATATTTAAATATTAAATTGATTTTACAATAAATTATTTTGTTGTTAATTTTAATTTTATTTCCTTCTACAGCATTCAATCAAATCGAGGAAGGATGATGTGAGGGAGGATTTACTAATTTTGAATTGACCAATGGTTTCGTGCAATGATTGTGAGAAATTTGGTGTTCGTATTTTCATGTCATCTTGGGGTGATGATGTCATGTATTAAGTATTTTCATGTCATGTAAGAATTTATATTAAGTGTTCTTCATGCGATCTCTGAATAAAATAATTAATTAAAAAATAATAATTAATAAATAAAATAATTAATTTTAAAAAAAAAATTAATGTGGTAGTTTTGAATGTGATTTGATGGGAAGCCTTGCCCATCAATGAATAAAATAATTAATTTAAAAAAAATTGAATGTGGTAGTTTTGAATGCTTTTAAAATAATGGTATTTCATTTAATATGTTGTTAATATTAATAAATATTTGTAATGGGATCAATACAATATATTGAAATAATATTTTAATGAATATATTTTTATCCGTGTTTAAAATTTTAGATTTTTTGTATTTTTATTGTAATATATAATTTTAGCAATTGGATTGGATGGAGAAAAACTAAATATTGTCTATACAAAATAGTTAGTATGTGTCAATCTTAAAAAAATTAAAATAAGTAATTTATATGTGTTTTTATGTAGTTTCAATTTAAATTATGAAAAATATAATAACAATATAAAATGTTTAAAATAATTAAAATCTATTTTTCTGCATTTTAGTTGATACATATTTGATAAAAAAATTTGGACTAATTAGATCATCAAATTTAGTTGGTTAAAATAATCGACTATTAACAAGGGTTAAGATTATTCTATCAAAGACAAATTTAAAAACAAGGAAAACTAAGCAACCATGGCATAGGGACTAGTGGTAGGTGAAATTTTGTCATCCAAATTGCCCCAACTAGTATCTGTAAGGTTCTCTCCCTCAAGCACAATGCCTAATTAGTGTTGGTATTGTTGTTTGTCTCTAGCATGTCCTCAGTGCCCTAAATGAATCCATTTAGATCAACTTCAATTGAAGAAATAGCCAAATTAAAACGTGGAAACTTGTCTAGGCAAGGCAAAGGCGAGTAACTATCTCAATGTGCAAGAAAATATCCATCACCAACGTAATAAGGTAGATGAGAATGTATCTTTTGCCAAATATTTATAGACAATGAGCCTTGTGAAATGATCTCTCTCCCTCTATTCTTCCTTGTGTGTGAGCATCAACCATCAATTAGTCTTCAACATGGTCCTTCATAATAAAGTACACCATACATGGAATTCTTACACAAGCCTCATATCTAGTTTGGATAAATATTGTAGGTTCTCTCCCTAGCACTCTATTTCAAGTGTAATATGGAATTATATGTTCAATTTTCTTCTCTCCAGGTTTTGAAAAAAATATAATCCATGATTATACATAATATTCTTCACAAAAGCACACAAGACTAATTTAAAACCACTTCTTGATTTTTAAGGACACTCTTTGATAGCATTGCATACGTCGGCACACCATCTTGGTTCCAAGGGATCTAGGAGAATCACATATCTATATAGAGACCATTTGGCATCTTTTATATATTGTAAGGTAAGGATTTCTATGCTAGATTATTATAAATGTCATTGAGGAGAGGTCCATATAGGTGGTTCTAATAAAATTATAATCTCAAAATTGTAAAACCACCATAATATGTTGCAATATAACAAAGTGTAGATGAAGAGTAACAACATTCATTTGTAGATAAGAGTATATCCACACAATATAAGTGAAATGAGAGCCAAATCTACTTGAATATACAACCAAGCCACTCAAGAGTGAGATGATGTAGGAACATCACTTGTATAGACATATGAATAAGTATTCAAGAGTGTTTTAGAGTTTGAGAGGAGTATGTAGTCTTGTTTAGCTCATTTGGAGAGCTTAGGTAGTGTTGAGTTAGCATAAGAACTTCATTTGGTGGGTTTCTGCCAAATTTCCAATTTCAAATTTCAAATGCTTATATTGTAAAATAAAGGAAATTGACATGTTTTAAGAATTATGTATAGGAGTTACTTGTTTTATAAAGTCATATTACGTAGTGGAGAGTTAGTCTTGATTCTAGGAATGTCCTTATTATCATGAATAACCATATAGCCTAATAAAGTCCTTAAATAAGTCTATTTGTTATGTGTTTTCTAATCTTAGATAGGCCAATGAAGCATATTAGGGAACTAAATCCGTACATGCCAACTGAGAATAACAAATCAAATTAGCCTTTCTAGGAGGCTTTCAAGAAAAAGTAGAGTTTAAAATACTCGAATTTGATCACATATATGTTACATAATAAGGGACTGAGTTGGCTTATGATAGTCTATTATTGTTGAAATATTATAGTTTGTATACTTTTTAATAGTTTGAAGATTAATTTTAAGTTGAGATCTTTTGATAATGTAATAGAAGTTACTTAAATGAATAGAAGGCATTTTGGGTCATATAGACCTCCTTTCACACTCACAGACTTTTTTATGAGAACAAATTCATTCTCAGAGAGCTCAATCTACGTAGAATTTCTTGTATGAGTTGAAATTGATGTCTAAAAAAGTTAGAGAGGTGATATAATAATATTGTCTAACTATTAGAAAGGAAAAATGGTCTTTTATCTGTATGAACATTCAATAAGAAGCCATCAACTTCTATGCAAACTGTGAAACCCTACTTCTAGGGTTGTGAGAACAAAAAGACAAATAAATTCTAATTTAACACTTGGAAATTCTTTAAAATTGGTGAACAGCTAGGTAAATGATTTTATAGAATAAAAAAATTGGTTTGAGACCTAGATATGATGTAAAATTGCATTTATGATAAACTAAGTTTCCTAAAACCTTGATTTCTCTATATT
Organism: Torreya grandis; assembly: GCA_037957365.1. Taxonomy (NCBI): domain Eukaryota; kingdom Viridiplantae; phylum Streptophyta; class Pinopsida; order Cupressales; family Taxaceae; genus Torreya; species Torreya grandis. Next base: position 101,521 of record JARHVA010008942.1, on the reverse strand, counting down.
CTTGGCAACGATAAGGAGTTTTTGGTTAAAAACTTTGAATTTGAATATTGAAAGGTGAAATAAAGGTTGGCACACACACACACACACACACACACATGTAGCATAGACCTGCTAGATCAGTTATATGCCTTGATAAAATTGTATATTAGATTTTGACCTATTTGAGGTCTTTATGCCTAATATAGAAACAAAGTTTTAGCGTTTTCATAAAAAAACTTGTCAAAACTGTTGGGAGATAAACCGGAAGCACACAATTTGATTACCAAACCAAGCAACTTAATATGCGGAAATTAACCAGATTCACCAAGTAACTAGAATTAGAATAACACAGCATATGAGAGACAATACACAAATTGTATTAACACTTTATACAGAAAAGAATAAACCACCTTACAGGGTTTCCCACACCTCAAGTGAACAATAATTCTCCTCCCCAAAGCTCTCCCTCTCACAGGTCCCAACACCCAACTCAAAATACAGAGTTGGTGTTCACCTCCCGTGCTCCACGCACAACACAAGTGCTCCACGCACTCCACAAGCACTCCACGTGCTCCACAAGTACTCAAGGTACTTCAAGTAGATCTCCCATGAATCTGCAACAACCTGCAATTCAACAGACCATACTTATGGAAGGAACTCCCTTGCCTTCCTCTCTGCTCTGTCCGAGTACACACCTGTACTCCAAGTAGATCCTGCCTGATACTGCTCCCTGTTGTGTTGCTGTCTATATGACCTTGCACACCTGCAAATCAAACAACGGTTCTGCTCACCTGTGAACCTCGACCTTGCACACACATACACCTGCAGATCAACGATCTTACTTACCATGTAGATCTCCTATATAGGCCATACAACTGTGACCAAGATCCTACACTCCTGAAGAATCCAGCTGACTCTCCAATCTAGCACCAATACACCTGGTACTGAGGCACTAGGAGGAACGCACCATTGCTCTACCTCACACACAGAAGGAGCTTATAATTATGCTCTCTTACTCCCTAGCACACTTTTCCAATACAACCATGAGTCTATTATATAGATCTCATCCAAACAATGATTAGACATCTAATTACAATAATTAGATCCGTAGCTATGAGTCTAAAATTAGCACTCATCATGCAAACACTTGGTTCGTTAGCTAATTTCCCGTAATTAGCTCGCATTCGAACCACACAGGCGACCGACGTCGGTCCCTGTCTGCCTGGAGGTGATCGACGTCGGCCGATATATGACCGACGTCGGTTGCTTCTCTATGCTCTCCCACCGACGTCGGCTGATCAGACCAATTTCATCCATAATTTGCATAAAGCCTTGAAAGACCAGTTCTGTACTTGTAGTTTTTGAATCAAAGAAGAACCTACAACACCTGTAGTGAAGTCAAGAGAAAGGGTTAATGCAGGATACTCAGGTCTATATCAACTGTGAGACACTGTACCATAGTTGAACATTGAGCACAATCAAAAGGTCAAAGAATAGGATGAACTAAATTCAGAGCTAGCATACTATCCACATACAGTGATGTCGCGATAATTAGTTTGATAAATGGCAGAAGATCTTCCGGTGAGACCTTCTATAGGAGTACAAAGAGATAAGTAACCAATGCAAGTGTCTATAATCTAGAAGAGGAACAACGACCTATAAGGGTTGAACACTAGAATAGAGGTCAATCCACAGTAAACGTCGGTAACTTGTCCCTGCTGCCGAGTTGATCCTCTGACCGACATACATACTGCCGAGATCTTCTGGAGTCGGGCATTGGATGTCTGTTCGACGCCGGTTCCTCCTGATTACCTGTGTTCGCCTGTGATTGATTTTTACCCGAGCTTCTTTGAATCAAAACCCATGTCCAGAGGCCACATCCACTGGGTTCTGTCCGCCATCTAGAGATAGAAAATATCTGTCTTCCGCTTATGCATGAAGACGAAGCCACGTCTCCGCAACGAAAGAAGAATCTCAAGAAGAGGGCTAGTCAAGGTTAGTTATTGGGGTACCTGCATGTTCATCAACCTAAAGTTGATGGAAAGAGGCAACCGAAGTAACCTACCTGTGCATGCATGGTAGTCTGCTAATCCCTGATAGGAATGAGTGACCATCTGTGCTTTTCATTGCTTACTTTGATCTGCAATCGCAGAGTGCCCTGTAACCAAACACAAAACCTGCTTCCTCCAACCTTAGCTCTATACCACTTGTTGGTATCAAGTATGAAACATTGCTCTGATATGAGAGACACAAAAACCAAACCAAGCAACTCGAAAATTAACCAGATTTAACTAGAATTCAGAATAACTATGAGAGACAATACACAAATTGTATTAACACTTTATACAGAAAAGAATACAATAAAGATGCCACTTCTTCTCCACCAAAGAGACATGCCCACACCTAAGTGAACAGTGCTCTCCCTCTCACAGAACACCCAACTGGCATACAGAGTTGGTGTTCAAGAACAAGCAGTGCTCCAGTACTCAAGGTACTTCAAGTAGATCTCCCATGAATCTGCAACAACCTGCAATTCAACAGACCATACTTATGGAAGGAACTCCCTTGCCTTCCTCTCTGCTCTATCCGAGTAGTAAAGTAGCCTGATACTGCTCCCTGTTGTGTTGCTGTCTATATGACCTGCAAATCAAACAACGGACTTGTGAACCTTGACCTTGCACACACATACACCTGCAAATCAACGATCTTACTTACCATGGATCTCCTATATCCATAAACTGTGACCAAGATCCTACACTCCTGAAGAATCCAGCTTCTCCATAGGAGGAACGCACCATTGCTCTACCTCACACACAGAAGGAGCTTATAATTATGCTCTCTTACTCCCTATCACACTTTTCCAATACAACCATGAGAATTAGACATCTAATTACTAATTAGACCAAGTCTAAAATTAGTTGCAAACACTTGGTTCGTTAGCTAACTCTCGCAGTTGAACCACACAGGCGACCGACGTCGGTCCCTGTCTGCCTGGAGGTGACCGACGTAGACCGATCTTAAGTCGGCTGATCAAAAGACCGACCCCAACTTCTCTGCAACTCAGCAACCTTCAGCAACCTCCTCTCCTGTTTGCATCAGTGAAGCTTTTAGCTCCACATCCTAACAGAAACCAATACCTAGGTAAGGTTATCTTAGTGTGATAAAAAATTGTGTTAAGGTTATAAGTTCATATAGAGGTTTATATTCTCCATTTAGGCCAATTTCATCCATAATTTGCATAAGCCTTGAAAGACCAGTTCTCTTGTAGTTTTTGAATCAAAAGAAGTAAATTATCAAGAAAGGGTTAAGGATTCTTGTATCAGTAGTATCATAGTTGAATATTGTGCACAATCAAAAGGTCTAGGATTAAAGTCAGAAGGTGAATAATTAGTTTGATAAATGGCAGCAAGGGTGAGACCCATAGGAGGTACAAAGAGATAAGTAACCAATGCAGTGTTACTAGAAGAGACCATAAGCTTGAACACTAGAATGGAGGCAATATAAATAACTTAGATAAGAGGACTGGGCATTGGATATATTACTGATAGAGAAGAAGAGGCACTAGAGATAGAATAAATTGAAGAGGAGTCTCTAGAAGAGGGACTAGTCAAGGTAGTTATTGGGGTAAGTTCTAAACCTAAAGTTGAGGTACCTGCCTATGATGGTAGTCTTAATCCCGATGAATTGATTGATTGGAGGCAATGCCCTTGATAGTTATTTCAAGTATGAAAATGTATATGAAGACAAAAAATCCAATTTGGCTATGATAAGGTTGAAAGGACACGGCCCCCTATGGTGGGATGGCATACAAGAAGAAAGGAGGAGGAATGGGAAAGCTAAGCTAAAGAGTTGGGACATAATGGTGTCCAAAATCAAAAGGTAAGTTTATACCTCAGGACTACCAAGTTGTTCTCTTTTGAAAATTGTAGAATCTTAAGCAAAAGTATATGTCAGTGAAGAAATATACTGAATATTTTTATAGGTTGACCATTAGAGTAGGGCATACTAAGGAAGATACAGAAAAGATGGATAGATATCTAAATGGCCTAAAGTTTGCCATACAAGATGAGATCGGTCTTCTGATGCCCAAATTAGTTGAGGAGGCATACTAATATGCCTTAAAGGAAGAAGAAAAACTTGCATAAAGCAAACTTCACATGTTAGAAGAAGAAACAAAACCTATAGGGGTAGAGGACAACAAGGAGGAAGGAACTAGCCTCAAGGTCATCAAGGATAAACTAGTAGTTTTTATAGTTAGCATCACCTTTAAGAGGTAGGTCTCCTTTTAGAGGAAGAAGACCTTTTTATAGAGGTATAAGTGGAGAGTTTCATTGTAGGTGTTTCAAGTGTGGTAAATATGGACATAGATCATATGAATGTCTAGAACATCAATCTACCATTCAATGGAGTACTAATATCACTCAAGTAGAGGAAAAAGAAAGTGTAAGTACTCTTATACAAGATGATACTCTAGAATAAGGAGAGTCACTAGTGATGCAAAGAATCTATCTAAAGCTAGGTAAAGAGATCAATGAGCCACCTCAAAAGAAAACATTTTCAAAACAACATGCAAGGCCAAGGGAAAATGTTGTCAAGTAATCATTGATAGTGGCAACACTGATAACTTGGTGTCCATGAAAATGGTAAGCAAGTTGTAATTGAATAAGGTAAGCCATCCTACTCCCTATAAAGTTTTTTGACTTCAAAAAGGCCATCATATTTTAGTCAATGAATAATTCAATGTAGAATTTCAGATTGGGAGATATAAAGACACAATCACATGTGATATAATTCCAATGGATGTTTCTCATATGCTTTTAGGAAGACCATGGCTATATGCCAAACAAGCTATCCATGATGATATGCTCAACACCTATACATTTATAAAAGATGGTAAGAATCATATCCTCACACCCATCAAAGATATTGATGCATCTATAAAAGAGGACACAAAGGTATTGTTGGTCAGTGGGAAAGAGTTTCTACATCAAATAAAGAAATAAAAGGTGAACTATGCTCTTGTTAATAAACCTAAGACAATTTTTAATTCTAGCAAGCTTAACTAATTGCCATTAGATATTCAATATTTGTTAAGTGAATTCATGGATATTTTGGTAGATGATTTACTAAATGAGTTACCTCTAAATAGGAGTATAAGTCATCATATAGATCTGATTCTTGGTGGTAATTTACCTCAAAAATATTCATATAGAATGACTCCTAAGGAGAATGATAAAATTAAGAAATAGGTGCAAGAAAAATTAGATAAAGGGATGGTAATACAAAGTTTAAGCCCATGTGTAGTTCCTACAGTGCTAACACCAAATAAAGATGGTGGTTAGAGGATGTGTATAGATTCAAGAGCCACCAACAAGATCAAAATAAGGTATAAATTCCCTTTGCCAAGGATTGATGATTTGCTAGATTATCTTAGTGGTGTTAGATAACTTTTTAAGATAGATCTCAAAAGTGGATATCATCAGATAAGAATTAGAGAAGCAGATGAATGTAAAATTGCTTTTAAAACCAATGATGGCTTATATGAATGGTTAGTAATGTCATTTGGTTTAACTAATGCTCCCATCACCTTCATGAGGATGATGAATGAGGTGCATAAACCATTTACTAGTAAGTTTTTTATTTTGTATCTTGATGATATTCTAATTTTCATTAGATCCAAAGAAGAGCATCTTGAGCATTTGAGGATGCTTCTAAACAAGTTATAAGAAGAAAGGTTATTAATTAACCTTAAGAAATTTAATTTCTTAAAAACTAAACGGATCTATTTGGGCTTTGTGATCTCATAAGAAGGACTAAATATGGATAAGGATAAAATAAAATAAATATAATAATGGCCTACACCTAGAAGTTCATTTGAGGTAAGGAGTTTTCATGGGCTTGCCAGTTTCTATAGAAAATTCATAAGAAATTTTAGTACTATTTGTTCACCTATGGTAGAAGCTATTAAGGGTAACAAATATCCATTCAAGTGGAATGATGAAACTAAAAAAAAAAATTAAATTTTGAAAAGGAATATTATAGAGCAAACCATATTAACTTTACCTGATTTCAGCAAGTTGTTCCAAGTTGAATGTGATGCAAGTTGGATAGCTATTAGAGCAATTCTAAGCCAAGAATGTAAGACAGTTCCTTATTTCAGTGAGAATCTCAATGAAGCTAAAATAAAGTACTCAACCTATGATCAGTATTTCTATACCATTTTGTAAGCATTAAATAAGTGGAGACTTTATTTGATGCGTAAGGAGTTTATTCTGTTCACTAATAATCATGATTCAGAATTCATAACTAGTCAATACAAGTTAAATCAAAGACATATAAAATGGGTAGAATTTTTACAAAGTTTTTCTTATGTGATTATGAATAAAAGTGGACAAACTAATAAGGTTGTCAATGCCTTGAGCAAAATAAATATGATTTTTTAGGAAATGCAACTGAATTTCATAAGGTTTGATGATCTCAAGAACTTATACAAGGAAGATTCAGATTTCAAAGAGGCCTATAAGGTATGTAAAGATCCCACTAGTCAAGATAGAAGACATAGGATGTATCACATGACCCAATAAGGTCTCTATGAGAGAGAATCTCATTAAAAAAAAGCATAGAAGGAGTCTTGTAGGTCATTTTAGACAAGACAAGACACTAGCTCAAGTGAGTGAATTTTATTATTGGAAAAATATGATAAATGATGTAAATAAGTATGTTAAAAGTTGAAAAATTTATTAGCATGCTAAGGGAATAAGTCAAAATATAGGATTATATCAGCCCCTACCCATTCTTGATAGGCCATGGGATTCAATAATTATGGATTTTATGTTTGGCCTACCCAGAACACAGAAAAATAATGATTATATTTTTTTGGTAGTAGATAGATTTATAAACTAGCCCATTTCATACCTTATTATAAGGTGAGTGATGCAACTCATATAGTTGATTTAATTTTTAAGGAGATAGTGAGGTTGCATGGATTACCTAATAGTATTGCTTCAGCTAAGGATGCCAAATTTATGGGTCATTTTTGGAGGACTCTTTGGAAGAAGCTTGGAACTAAATTGAATTTTATATCTTCCTATCACCCTTAAATTGATGGAGAGACTAAAGTGGTAAATAGGATCCTTGGGAAAATCCTAATAAGTTTTATAAGTGAACACCCCAAACAATGGGATCAAGTACTTGCATAGGAAGAGTTTGATTATAATGACTTGCCAAATAAGAGTATAGGTAAAACTTATTTTCAAATTATTTATGGTTTGCATCTTAGGGGAATTTATGAACTCAAAAATTTAATATAGAAATAAAAAATGAGTGCATAACAAGAGGAGTTTGCAACAGCTATGCAAGAACTACAAAAATAATTGAAACCAAGAATTGAGGAAAATACAAGTAGGTATAAGAAAAGAGCATATTTGAAGAGAAGAGAGGTACAATTTAAAGTTGGGGATATTTTTTTAACACATTTGAGAAAATAAAGGTTCCCATGGGGAGAGTATAATAAAATGAAGTTGAAAAATATAGGGTCATGAAAGGTCCTTAAGAAGTTTTCATCCAATGCATATGAGATAGAACTTATTAAAAATATTGGTATTTATCCTATATTTAATTTTTTTGATGTTTATCAATACAAAGAATGATAAAATATTAAATAATCAGCTACTGATGTAAATTATTATTGTCACTTAGATTTTCACCCCTTAAGTATATGCCTAGCTCTCCTCATCTAAGTAGAATAATGGAAACATATCTCTTGCTATGGGTGACAATTTTGTTAAGATGAATCTCTAGAAGGGCTAGTTCCCTTGAAGCAATATTTAAAGCACTTTATTTCTTATCAACCTTAGATGAAAAGAGTTAATAAAAATAACTAATAAAGTAAAAAAAAGTGATGAACCAGTAGTTTATTTTCTACCATTGACTTAAATTTTACCACTTAGAGTCAAACAAGACTTTGTTTACATAAAACTCATAATTCAAGTTGTATTGTCACATCAATGTTTTATAAGTTAGGTCCAAAAGGAATTTTAATGCTTAAGAGGGTATTTAAGGATTTATTTTTAGGATAAAATCATGAACCTCTTCTAATACACCTATACACTTAGAAAATAACACTAAAAAATACCTATGACAATTGCTCTTCTGCACATTTGGTGAACAATCAAGGATAACATGCTAGAAAAGATAATCTTCCACAAGAAAAGACCAACAAGATTACACTAACACTCAATTGAAAAAAATGTGAGTAGTAAAAATCACTTGTTTATTTCTTCAAGAGTCATTCAAGTATAAATTTGGCCATAGTTTCCCCATTAACCAACATAGGCTGCTCAAAAGAGGCAAAAGAGTCCATATTTATAGCCTTTGAGAGAGAAACAAAGAAAATGAAGTCCAAAGGTCATTTGGACATGTGTCAATCTGAAAAAATTGGTTAAAATTTACATGATAAAGAGTCATTAAGAAAAAAATCCAATGTTAGGAGGTCCAACTATCCATACAAGTCATGAAATCTATGAAAAGTGTCACAAAATTCCTTATCCTAGCTCAAAAAATTGCCTTCATCATTTGGAACTATTTGAATATCCAAACACTAATTAGGGATAATTATTATGATGGTAATAATATTTAAGTCATTAATTCATGAAATTACATGCATTGGTTTCATTCCTACTCCTTTGAAAACTCTTGGAATGAAGCAATCACTTTTTTTAGTCTAAAACTCTTTGTTTCAGTCACCCCTCACAATTAGCCTAAAAAATATCTTTAATTTTCCATGAAAATCCATGGGATGTATTTAATTACACATTTAAATACAATCCATGTCCTTAAAATTCTTAGGTACACCTTAAAAAGGCCCATACTTAGAGTTTTCACCCTTCTCACCCTTTTGTTCACTATGCCAGTTTTGACTGGCTAAAAGTAAGATAATTTTTTGAACACTTAGAAAATTTTATATGGAATTAAATGAATTTAATGGGTTACAAAAATTCCTAATAATTTTCCAAAACTTTATTTCATCCTCATATCTTCTGTATAACTTGAAAAACACACAAAATGCTAAGAAAAACACTATTTTGCATGTTATCCATACAATTTCATACATCTCATTTGCATGGGTGAGATCATGAGTAGTATTATCCATGTTACATTAAGTATCCTTTCCAAAATATGTCCTTATATTATATTTCCATGTTCATTTTCCCCATCGGGTTAGTAAGGGTTTTAGATATTTTTCTTCTCTTAACCATTGTTCATAAAGAATACACGTTTAATTTTCAAAAAAATGCCACAAATTATGTTATATGTACCTTATATAACTCCCCCTAACTCCTTTAACTCCCATTTATATCCTCTAAATAGAAGTGAGCTTCAAAAGTTGCCTCATCGAGCTTGTTTTTCCAATTTTGCATAAGGGTGAGTGGTTTTGAGCTCAAATATGGCTCTCATGTTGTTTCTATGCATTAAAAAATTTATCACACCTATATTATGACCTAAAAACATGTCTGAAATATCTAGATAGTTCACCAAAGATTCATTAGTGAAGATGGACTACTATTTGGCATTAGGCCTTCTCAAAACCCAATAGATCTACTAGGCACCTTGATGAAATTTGGGTATTAGGACTATTATTTCATAGTTTAATTTGTGTATTATAAATTTTAAAACCATATTTTAACTGACCAAGCCATCATATAGTCCTCCAATCACCCTAATTCATCTCCTCTCTTTACTTGCCAATTAATCCTAGTGGAAACCCTGCCTTTTTAGACTATGTGCAAGGCAAAAATGGGCACTTTTATGAATCTAAGCTTGATATATTTCTTATTATCCATTACATACCTTTTATACATGTCATTATAGGTTTTTTAAGGTCCCCAAGGCTTCACATCAAGTCCTATGCCCATTCTAAACCCATTTGGTCACTTTGCCAAGTTCTAATTTTGCTAGATTAGCTGACCTCTGAGATAAAATAGAGAGGTATTTCCCTTATCAATTATGAAAAATGAGTGTTTTTGGATATTTTAAAAGTAATACTTACCATTTTTACCAATTTTTTTTGGTCTTATTTCATGTTTTGGACTCCAAACCATCTCCAAATGTCTAAAAAAGGGGCTAAAAACCTTGTTTTCCTACATTTTTCCCTAAAACCTCTTCGAAGTCACTCTTCCAAGCCAACACCATGATTTTAATCTGCATAAAAATTCTCCCCATATCAAATTAATGATTATATAGATTTTAAAGTCATCTAAATCACTCCTTCCCTTATATTCTTTATGCTTACCTAGTGAACTAAGAGGTTTCCTAACCTTCTTATACAGACTGTGAGACATTTGTTAAGTGAGAAAGGTATTTGAGAACTTTGGAAAGTTCCTTGGCCTATTAGGATACTTTTTTATTCATAATTTATCCCTTTATGGTACTTCAACCTTCCCTCTACCTCCTAGATAGTCTATGCTCTACTTACCCTCACTCACTTGGACTCTACTATAGATGTGTACAGGGGATTAAGACCCTGTGTAAGCCTTATTTTCCCAATTTTAAAACATTATTACACCATAAATTTTTTTACCAATGTGATAATTCCCCATTATTACCAATATTAAACTCCCAACTATCTTGCCTACACTTCTTACCCCAAACTGAGCTTCTTGCCTAACTAGACTGAGACTCTTTTGGGTTTATTGTAGGTGGTTACTCTACTTATTTAGATATTTTTTGAAGTGTGGGGAGGATAATTTGAGTTTATATTTAATTCAGACTATGTATTTATAAACAATACCTCCCTTTAAGATCCCTTAATACATCATTTTATATCAATTTTTCACAACACTATCTCTTTGAAGTGTCCTACCCACCACCCTGCCTGTAGGTTGTAATAGGGCTTGGCTGGGAGGTGGTCATGGAGATATATATAATGACTTTATGGGTTATATTTATATTTAAAATTATTTTTTTTCACCAAAAATTCTCATTCCTTTCATATTCTTCCTAACTCCCAAGACTGGGTGTATTCCCCTTCACTGAAACAGTCTAGCTTAACCCCCGCCTGTAGGTGGTCTTGAGCTTTTTGGTTTGTCCATGATGTTGAAGGACTCTTTTTAAAATTAAATTTTAGTTAAAAATATTTATTAATGAGTTTTTAAATTATTTTAGGTGTTTAAACACCATCAAAACCCCTTTCCTATGTCATTATCTATAACTGAGACACCCCTGCCCATAGGACTGAGAAACCCTGCATCTATTGACCCCTATAAGTACTCTTAGGTTTGAAAAAACAATAAATTTTGATCATAAATATGATTTGGACCTTGATATAGTTTCTAATCATATTTTTAAACCATTAACACAACCTAACCTCCATATATGGAAGAAGGGACCTCTTTCAAGATTGAAACTCCACCTTGGTTGTAGATGCATTTTTTAGGACAGTGTTTGGATAGAGCATGTGTGTAAGAAGTATAAACCATATTCAAACCTCTAAAGATGATCCTTTATTCATGAGTGTGCATTCTTATCATTTAGATTCATTCAAGCATGATTCTTAGTTAAGGTATGCCAAGTTGATTGAAGAGAAGTCTCTTTTAGACCAAACCCTGTAGACCTCACTACTTGGTTGTAGTGTGTTTAAGATAAAATTTGAGGTGTTCAAACTTTATCTTGCATTGAATTTATATCCTTAATATTCTTTTAGAATCCCTATCCTATAAAAGGAATAATAAATAGGCTAATTAAAATGCATCCACATCTCATGTGACCATAGTAAATTCTATCCACAAAACCCTCAAGACCCATGTTTTGCCTATTTAGGGAAAATAAGACTGAAATCAGAGTCTTCATCCCCTTGGAGTGACATTCAACTCCAACTAACCATATAACACCTTGGGTGGACTATCATGGTCCTTTAAATATGCAAGAGCTTCAAGTAAGGTCCTACCTCACTTCCACACTCAAATAAATATGTCAAACCCCTATTTATGTCACATGTAGGTGGATGTCTGGTACACCATAGTGAGCTATAGTATGAACAATATGAAACCTTTTATGAGTGTGAATTTTATATACTTCCCTTAGGCATGTAAATTCATCTTTGGAAATTCTAATCTATTGGAATACATGCCCACCTCTCCATACATCAGCATGACATCATCAGGGGCTTGTAGGTGGCTACCTTGACTGTGTTATGTAGGCAAGGTATGGGATATGGAAAATTATGGTGTTAATAGATCCCAAATGACATGAAATGCATTTTCAACATTTAAATACATTATATCCATTCTTTTCACTTTTAAAACAGCTTAAAAACATCTCCTTTAACATGGAAATCACCTGCATACATGTGGAAAAGAGTAGACAAAGGCATCAAGTGACTATTTAATAGACACATGGGCATATGGTCAAAACTACACCTCCTTAAACATACAAATGGACCTCCTTCAACTTCTAAAGTCTTGGATATGCCAATACACCTCTATTATCACTTCAAAAATAGGATTTATAATCTTATGCATGAGACTGCAACTAGAATTGTGCAAAGAGATGACCATGGAGGGAAACAAGCTAGTAAGTAATCTAAGAGGTGACATGGTGAAGTTCAAACATGGAAGGAGATGGTCACATGAGCTAGGGTCTTAAATAAAACTCTTTACCAATTGGAAGAGATACCTATAAGAGAGAGACACATATCAAACTAAATCACTCCAACTAAAACTACACATGGTGACACCTTCTTGCATCATTGACTAATTTTGCTCATCAGGACATCATGAATCATGAAACCAAGAATGAAGACCATCTGAGAAGGAAGCTAACATCCTCTAGAGCCAACATCACCAACTAGTTTTTATACATTTGGTAGAAATGGAGAGAATGATATAGGGTACACCAAATATCTAGTAAAATGACACAGTCAACTTGTTTGTTTACCAATATTCAAACTCTGTATATGAAAATTAAGGTATCCTAGTGTACTATCCTAGGGAACTAAAACCATATATGCCAATTGTGAAAAACCAATCAAGGAGTTATGAGTTTTAATCAATATTTCTATGATTATTTTAATAAAAATAAGAGTTTAAAATAATCAAACTTAATCATATACAGGTTACACAATAAGGGATTGAGTTGGCTTATGACAGTCTACCATTGTTGAAATCTTCTAGTTTGCATACTTTGTAATAGAAGGAAGAGTAATTTTAAGTTTAGATCATGTATTTTATATATGATAATATTTTTAGAATATAATATAAGTTACTTAAAGGAATAAAAGACATTTTGGGTCATACACACCTCCTTTCCCACTCTCATATTTTGTTATGAGAACAAAATCATTCTCAGAGAGGTCAATCTATGTATAATTTATTGTATGAGTTAAAATTGATGTTTTAAAAAGTTCTAGAGGTAATATAACAATATTTCCTAAGTTTTAGAAAGTAAAAATAATCTTTTATCTGTATGAACATTCAATAAAAATCCCTTGGATTCTATGCAAACTATGAAACCCTAGTTCTAGGGTTGTGAGAATAAAAAAACTAATAACTTTCAATTTAACCATTATAAATTATTCAATTTTTTTGAATAGTTAGGGAAATGATTTTATATAATAAAAAAGTGGTTTGAGACCTAGAAATGACATATAATTGCATTTATGATAGATTGAGTTTCCTAAAACCCTGATTTCTTTGTATTCTTGATAGTAAGAAGGAGTTTTTGGTTTAAATCTTTGAATTTGAATCTTGGAAGGTGAAATAAAGGTTATAACACCTTTAAATATATATCACATACCTCCTATAATAGTTATCTAATTTTAGAAATTTGTATTTTAGATTTTGACCTATTTGAGCTCTTTAGGCCTAATAGGCTAGAAATAGAGTTTTAGCCTTTTCATTAAAAAAGGCTTGTCAAAACCAATACCTAGATAAGGTTGTCTCAGTTTGATAAAAAATGTGGTAAGGATATAAGTTCATATATAGGTTTCTATTCTCCATTTAGATTAAATTAATCCATAATTTATATAAGCCTTGAAAGACCAATTTTCTTGTTGTTCTTGAATCAAAAGAAGTAAATTATAAAGTCAAATGGTTAATTTGAGGATTCTTATATCAAGAGACCTATTAAGTCCTTATGATAATAAAATAATAAAAATTTAATGATGATTAATATCCTAATACTCCCTCCTATATATACCTAAATAGGCTTACTACTCCAACCAATATACAATCGATAGATTAACAAATGATTAAGTCAAAGGTTATGCATGTTACAAGTCGACAACACATGTACCTATATAAGCCATAGGTTAAATTTATAGCATGGCCCCCCTTTCAAAATAATGTTTACCTTAATATTGATTAATTTTGGATGTTTTTGGTATGAGAGATTTGTTTTCTTATGCTATATCATTTTTGGCTAAGCTATTTCCATTGTTAATATACTCTATAATCACCCTTGTTCACAACCTCTTAGTGCATATCTTTAAAATATATTCAGTTCCAAAATGTCACTTTCATCTTCATCAAGATCTTTTAACTCTATATGTGATGGGATCATCTAACCCATGACTTTATTCAAGCATAACAAATCAAATATGAAGTGTATTTTATAAAGATATTATAAGGATCATAATACTTAGGTGAGCATTTGTTATCATTATGGAATTTGTTTATATGGCTACAAGTTGAGAAGAAACCCAATTTACTACTTCAAAATGTCTCTCACTCCTATGATAATATGCTTAAATTATTTCATTTTATTTTTCTCAATGATTAAATTCTCCCTAAGGTTTGAGAGTGCATCTTCTGGGTGATGAGTGTGCTCTTAAACTATTCAAGCTATTTGTCTCACTTTACATTATGAGGTGATGGATGGTTGAGGATAACCATACAATGCTATAAATGGGGGCATATTATAAAAAGTATGGAAAGAATTATTATACAATCATTATTGTAGTGCAACTAAGTAACACATTACGCCTATTTATCAACAACAAAGCCAAGGAGATACTCATGCAAAATTTTTTTAACCACATATTTCCCCATTATATTTTGGATCATATGAAGAAATATGAGTCAACTGAGTACCCATACAAGATAATATATCAGTAAACAAATTATTAGTAAATATGGGGTTTCAATCACTTACTATAATCTTTGGGATTTGTTGATGATTTTAATTACCTCACAGGGGGTCTTCAGTGTTGATGAACACTTCTCATTTTAGGATTCAAAGAATCCAGGGAATGGGTTCTAGTTTGTGACAATTTTATGATGTTTATGGTGGAATAGAAGTAGAGTATGAGAACTATCCACAGTATTTATTTAATTTTGTGGTTGGGAGCCACCAGGGTTTGGATCTTTGTGATATTTATAGCTAACAAGATAATCTAAATGGATATTAATAATTATCTTTAAACTAGGTGAGATTTGATAAAGAAAATAGAAAAAGGAAGGGTAAGGTAAAAAAGAGAACATGATTGCAAATTCCCTTCTCAAATATTATGATAAAGTTCTAATTGCTTTGAGCATACACGAACCAATTTATGAACCACAAGTAAAGGAGATTTATAAACCACAAGTAAGAACCAAGTTTACTTTAAAATTTTTCTAGTATAACCTAAATAACATATGCACATCCAAATGCAGAGTAGATAAAATGAAGTATACTTAAGATCTTTTCATTTAATCTAGAATTAGCATAAATTAATAGCCCTATGATAGAAAATGTAGCTCAAAATGTAGAGAATCATTCAAATTTAAGATAATAACATGTAATTGAGAGACATCATTGGCTTTCAACAAACTATTCAGACAATATTTTCAGAATTTCTTAGTTGTATTAAATGCTCTTTTGTATAGAAATTACATGGAGTCTCTCTCTCTCTACAAAATGGTAACCTTTGCCTATTTACAAGAAACATAGGTGGTATAATAGTTATCTTTTTAAAATATCCATGTGTATGTTAAGGACAATTGTCCTTAATATAAATATCATAATGCAAAAGGCTTTCTACAATTTTGACAAAAGGACTAATATATGCTAATAGACTAGCATATATTACAAAAGAATATTCTTTTATGTTACATTGGTGGGTCCCTTGGGTTACTGCTTGAGGATGTTCTTCACCTTAGTATATTATTCTTTGATTAGCTTAAAATATACTACAAGCTTTATCAAACAATCCTCTTCTTGACTTGCCAATGTGTTAAATTATTTGCCACTCTTGGCTTTAAGTTTCTAAATGCATTAGGTCTCTACAATCTACTTCCCTGATGTAATGATGATATCAAGGACCTTATGATTGTCTTTGATAGGCTAGCCTTGTCTATCCTTGATTTTTTGGATAAAGGTACTAATACTTTTCTTGAACTCTTCATCATCCATCAGGCCTGTGGCATTGGTCTTAGAAGGGTTTACCAATAGTGCCTTTAAGAGCTTCTTCATCCTTACTATCAAGCCTTTATCCTCCTCCATGAAGCTGTTGACACTATCACACTAGTTTCTCAGGTCCAATATATTATTTTTAATGACTCTTAGGAGGGCCTGCAAATGCTTCAACTTGATGATCTTGATGCCTTGGACTTGTTTGGTGTTATGGGCATTAATCAATTCAGTTACCTGATCTCTAGAGTTCTACCATTAAGTGATTAATGCCTGTGCTTTCCAAATTTTATGGGTCAAGGTATTTGATTTGAGCTTCAGGGCCTTCAACCCTTTAAATGTGTTAAAGAAGTAATTATTCAATAGTTTCATTATATCCTTAGGGACTGAAAATGTAACCTATGCTTCCAAGTCTTTATTTTCCATTTCTAGATCAGTGATCTTCTTTTTCATCCCATGGATTCCACCCAAGATCATTATTGATTGGGCCACCACCAAACTTGCCACATCCTCTTGATGGATGGGATGTTCCCCTACTACCTACCCTTGTATAAGAATTAGGGATATAAAAGGTTTTACATTTTGAAAGTTGACTTCCTCAGTGCCAATGGTATCTTTCTTGGTTGTCACCCTTTCAAACCTTGTTGTATCCAGATTATACATGATAGTGGCTCCTGGTTCAAAGGGTTTGGGTGTCTTTAGGGTTTCAATCCTAGTTTCACTTGATGTTTCTAGGTCTTTTAATTTCTTTCCACTTTATTTGTCTACTTGAATAATTTTTCTTTCCTCTTGCTCCTTCATGAGATCCTTGATCTAGGGTTTGATATTGTCAAGGGGATCTCCATGTATAGAGATAGTAATTACCAGTGAGTGTGATTGGTAAGGAACCTTTTGGATTTTCCCACATATGAACTAGTTAGGAATGACATGTCCATGTATGGGTAACTCATCACTAACCACATATACTTCACTGGTGGGATGGGTCCATGTCACCTTTGGTCTTTTGGAGGACCTAAGGACAAGGTCCAACTCAAATTCCCTCTTCTTTTGTGTGATAGGGACCAATTCCAATGCCACTTATTTTCCATTCTCTTCCTCACCTATTTGAGGTCCTTCAATTTGTGCTACCTTAGTTATGGCTCCCTCATCTTCTTGATCAGACCCATAGGTCTCTACAAGTTCCTTGAACAATTCTTCAACCATCTCATATGGTTCTATGGCAACCACATCAAAGTGTTCCACTAGAGAATATGGTTTTGGAGGTTGGGGTGATGATGAAGCACCTTCTCCTAGCCTTTCTTCTAATTTCTTCTCACTAGGTCCTTGAATTTGGAGTGCTTGTTATTATGGCTAACTTTGAGGTGCACAAGAAGTAGAAAGTAGTAGGTGATACTACAATGGGTTCATTTTCCATCTCTCCCTAGTTGGTTTCTCCTCTCTTTATAGTCTGTGCTCAAGCTTGAAACCATGCTACCTACACCTAGCAAGGACTTCCTCAAAGTCTATAGCTTTGGTGTAAAAATGGTCATATGGACCAACCCTATACTCATAGGTTACTTTGGTTAGTTGTTTTGACTACAAATGAAAGACAACCTTGTTATTGGGGTCCCATTCCTTTAGGTCATCCTTCTAAAAGCAAAAGGCATCCCTATGTTTGGACATGATGTCCAATTATTTTTAGTCTCATATCAAAGTTATCCCAATAAATAATGGGAAGGGATGCATAATTCTGTTCGTCTTCTCCCTAGAAACATTATCAACTCCTTAGAATATTCGGTGAGCAATTTCTTACTCAGTTAACTTGAGGGGGATATAGACAAGCAACCTAAATGGTTGGGTCATGATCTTTTCTATTCTGATAATGGTGCACTTTGGATAGTACCATATATCTCCCATCAGTTCAACATACTTCTTGACAAGAGGGTGCATCCTAGGCATGGGGTTCCATATGATATTCTTGACCAAAGTAGGGTATATGTAATCACAAATGAACTACATACGAACTCTATACTTGAAGATGTGAAACTTCACATAGTGATGGGAAATTGTAATTTTGTTGAGGGAGGACCAATTCTTGACACCAAGAATATGAGTGGATTCCATTAATGAGTCCAACAAATAGGACATCATGGTGAATTATTGGATAGTCTTTTTATTAATGCCATAAAATTATCTCCCTAAGTGGATGCTAATCAGCTCTCCAATAGGTGGAGTTATCTTCTCTTCCACCATTAAATATATGTAGGAAACCCATATGGGGTTGACATAGGTTATGGTGGCTGCCTCTGAAGCTCTACACAATAAGGTCATAATGATCCTAATCCCTTATCTAAATTAAATGAAAAGGATCTTACCATCATGGTTCTTATCTACATGAGTTCTTTGGATTAACCAAGGTCTCAAGATAGCATCTAGATTATGTTGGCTAGTCCATTTTTTGATGGAGGAGAGGTATATCTAAGCTCTAGGGAGATTTTAGTAGCCTTAAATAGATACTGGGGCAATATAGGCAATTATACTTGACCTTCCTTTTATGATCTAGTCATTGTATATTCTATAATCAAAAAATAGGGGTACAATGATGTCAATTTAATGTAATACCTTAGGTTTAGCAATAGTTTGATGAAGACCTATCATTTGGATTACAACTAGGTCCTTGAACTTTCTCTTGGTGACTGCAACCCTTTGCTCACTAGATGATAGAGGTTGCATCTTCTCAATTGAAAATAAAATCTTGGACTAATTGTTCATGCCATTAGCTAATGCTCCTGTGTCAAATTCAGTATCTCCAAAGTGCTTCCCTTCATGGTCTATAGATAGATACATGTCTGTCTCTTCTTTCCACTATTGTCTTGTCATTGACATGATCTCAATTTCCTTGAAATATGACTAGTCTTGATGCTCATGATGATACTTTGAGCTTGCTTAATGTAGTTGTGTCCTTAAAAGTTGATTTTTGAGACTTTAAGTCAAGGTTTAGAGATTTAAGCTAGTTTGGTAGGGTTTATAAATATTTAATGGTGAAGGTGATGGATTTCATAAATGTATTCATGTATCAGATCTTATGGATGGCACCACTTATGCAAATCCTATCTTTTTGGGCACACCAAATCTTAGGATTCTCTTTTAGTGCTTACATGGTGCTTATGTTGACTTCTTTAAGCTTGTTCCCATGGCATTCATGTGGGAATCCATTTACAAATTAGCCATTGGATTTTAAATAAATCCTTTTATGTTGCTCCATTAGATTAAGATTCTAGGATGAATGTGAGCCTTTGATTAAGATCTTAAGGGTCCTTTTTGATGGTTTCTCAAATCTTGGATGACCTAGTTATGCCAAGTGGCACATTTTGGCTTCTTTGGGAAATGATTAGATGTGGTTTATTCACATGTCGATCTATCAGGCTCTGGGGTCCTTGGTTGAAAATTTCACCTTCACACCATTGGATCAAGATCAGTGATGAAGTAAGAACCATTGATCATGATCCACGAGGTCAAATTTGATTGGTTGAGAGGTCCACTATGGTTAATTTTGATGTTCTCACTAATGTCAAAGATGTCCTTATAAATGTCAAATTATGGGAGTAAACTATCAAATTTAAGCTCATGAGGTTCCTTTGGTTGAATGACAACATGTTATGCATCGTGTTCTTGGTTCTCTCAGGACTTCAAGGTCGATGCGATCCATTAGATCAAGCTAGGAAATGAACTCTAACCATTGATCATGATTTGAGAGGTCTTCTTTGATTGGCTCAACTTCAAGGACTCTTTGATCTTGTGCCATTTGACCAAGGTCACTATGTGAACGTGGATAGTCAGATCTTGTAAGATGCATGAACATTAAGTTAGTTTATGATGCACATAGGATTAAGTCAAGGGGTTAACCTTAGATTAATAGTATTAAAACACACTATGGTCTAAGTTTTAATGTGATAAGTGTAAGGTTTAAACATTTATAAGGTCCCGTTTTAAACCAAGGATAAAATTTTAGATGGGGTTTATTTTGAAGGCCTCTCTAATGTCAAAGACATCCTCATGAACATAAAATGATGGGAGTGAGGTCATCAAAATAAATGTCATAAAATTTTTTATAGTGAGTGGGGTTTAGTGCATAGTCCATCCTAGGATGATCTCGTGCCATTGGATTAGGACTCTGGGGAAGCAAGGACCGTTAGATCTGCATCCAAGTGAAAACATCAAATTAAAGAATGATACATGTAGTGATTCAAACTAAATTTTAGGATCTTCAAGGCATCATTTATGTTGAATAAACACCAAGACATTTCAAGATTAAAACTTAAGCTAAATGTTGATAAGGTCTTAGTTTAGGGAAAAAGGGGGCTTGTGGACATAACATTTAACAAGGTTAGGAGGGATTTAAAAGGGGGAAGGAACATAAAATGGGACTTAAGTATAATTTTATGTCAAGGTTTGGGCATGTTTGAAAACATAACTGAGCCTTAATGGAAAATTAATCTTAGGGTCTCCTTTTTTTTAAAGGACCAATTCCCACTAAATTTTCTCCTACAAAAACTTGAATTTGAACCCTTCGAGTTTTTACTTAGGAACCCTACCTTCCTCCATGAAACCTGAACTTAGCCATCCAAGGGTAATCATTAGTTGGGTTAGCTCATTAAGCATAATCAAACATGTATGGACCCATCCCTTTTTAGGTGGATGATCTTCAAATTCTAAAAATAATAACCTCATGAAAGCTAGACTAGGATATAGATGTTTGAAACATTTACAATGCTACCTATTTTTAAAAGCAAAAAAAATAGGGTATGTTGGTCCGAAAAATAATGGTGACTTACAGGGGAAACATAGCATTATGTTAGAACCTAGAAACTCTGATTTAAACCAACACATAAGTCCTTGATCTCCTTTGATCCACATATTATTACTTATGTCAATTCAAGGTTGAAACAAGCTTCAAATGTGTAAAATTCAAATCCTCATGTTAAAGCCTAAACATGTTATGTGTGTGCTTTGATTCCACTTACTATTTTTTATGAGACTTTAGGGAACAACATCTAGGTTCATATCCTCTTGACCTTACATCTGGGTTTGAACATATTTAGATATTCTTTTAGGAATAATTGCTCTTAGTTCAAAGGCAACTTGGGCATTACTCTTTTACCATCCAGGCATCCATAGCCATGATAGAGATAAATTTTGCTTCACTCATGGCCTTTCTCCATTGCCATTCAGGCATCTATAGCCCTGATGGAGGTTACCTAAATCACCTTTGACTTTGCATCTTTTGATTCAGCATTAAGTCCCTTTTTTGTGTCCTTTTCTTTTTAATAAAGGTTGGGAGACATGATAGCTAGGTTTAAGTATTTTTTCAAATTTTTTGGCCTTAAGATAATCATCTTTAGTTGAAACCTTAATCTCAGAGAAGGATGTGTTTTAAGTTCAAGAATGCATATGCCTTAACTTTTAAACTCTCCTTCCATATACATGATTCTTCTTACAACAGAGTTTTGGTCTTAGGTAACATTTTTGGATTTTTAGGGGAGGGGTGTAACTAACTTCCATGTGAGTATTTTGAAAGTCTCTATATTGTAACATAATTCTATATTGTAGCGTTAGGTCCTCTTGTGTAGGATTCATGCCCTCACTTGAAATACTTGAATTTTGAGTAATTTTGAGCAAGGATAGTCTATGAGACTTTATTAAAACAAAAGAGCACAACCAAGTAGAAAGGTAATAATGAAAAATAAATATACAATAAGAAGAAAGAAAACATAAGCAAACAAATATATATAATCCAAGTAAGAAAACAAAGCAAGAAAGGAAACTAATTAGCCTACCTACTCTAACTCTAAGCAATCTTATAGATGTTATTCCATAAACACTCCTAGTGGAGCAGCAACAAAGTAATGCTTGAGGTATTGCCCATTGGTGGGCAATGTGAATTATTCTCCTTGAAGGTTTTTTAGCTTGAAAGTGTTTTTGCCTAAGGTCTCTGCAATTTGGTATGGGCCAATCCATAATGGTTCAAACTTACCATGCTTGCCCTTAGGTTCTGATGCCTTGTCCCAAAGGAGGACTAGGTCTCCCTATCTGAATACCTTCACATTGGACCTTTTGTCAAACCATATTTTCATAGTTTATTGATTCCTATTAAAGTCTAAAAAATGTCATTTCCATAGCATCCTCCATCTGACTGATGTCCAATAGCTTGGAATTAGTAAGCTCTTGGATGTATTCCATGTATTCTTGCATGATTGTGAATGTAGGTAGTTTGAGGGTGATGGGTAAGATAGGTTTCTAACCATACATCAACACAAATGGTGAAACTTGAGTGCCTTCTTGATCCTTATTTTTTAACCCATAATGCATACTTAAGGAGCTTATGCCATGTTTTAGGCTTGTTTGGACCAAACTTTTTGATGGTCTTTATAAGATTCTTATTGGTAGATTTAAAAACTCCATTTCCTTAAGGATAATTATTAGAGGAAAACTTAAAATAAATGTCATTATCATAATCCCATTAAGTCATTTCAATGGATATGAGTGCATATCCATTATCATAAACTAAGGAAATTGGGGTTCCAAATCTAGTGCAAATATTTTCTTCTTAAAAGTTGATCACTTCCTCTATCCTACATTGTTTGGTGGCTATAGATTCAGTCCACCTTTTGTAATAATCTGTATCAGTTAGGATAGAATTGTGGCCTTTATAGGAATTAGGATTAATAACTCCTACAAAGTCTAATTCCCACTATGCAAAAGTTTTGTCTACCATCACAGGTTGTAAAGAAATGGCTGCCTTTGGCTTTTTTATGCTAAAAATATGTCATGAGTGGCACTCTCTCACATGTTTGTGAGCATCCTTGAAAATGGTGGGCCAATATTACCCAACCCTAAGAATATTTTGGGTTATGGTTCTCCCTGAAGGATGTTCACTACCTATATTTTCATGAAAAGTAGACATGATTTGAGAAGCCTCTTCTTTGGAAACACACCTTAAGTAGATCCCTTTAAATTTATTCCTATAAAGGACTCCATATTTGATGAGGTAATGGATGATTTGAGCCTTAAGGCTCTCCTTTGTTCTCTAGTGAGTCTTGGGGGACAACTACCTCTGATGAGAAGATGTATTAAAGAGTTATACCATTCATTGGGTCGGAAGTTTTGTTGATCCACTTACATGACATGAAGTTTGGGATTAGCATTAGCAATCATCTATACTAGGCCTTGACATTTCACCAATTTGGAAATCTTCATCTCTATATCATACTCTTGTAGGATTTCCATCCACTTGCCTCTTCTTTCCCCAATCTCATTTTGACTTAACATAAGCTTTGTGGCTGGGTTTGGTCAGATGGCATGCACCTTATTTCTAAGGATGTAATGCCTAAATTTTTTCACTGCCTTCACCAGTGCATAAGCATGCTTATCAATCAAGGAATAGTTTACCTCTACATTTGTGAAATTGGTGCTCATGAAGGCTATAGGGTGTTCATTTCCATCCACATTTTGAGTCAATATTGCATCCATGGTGTGGTCAGAAGCAAATGAATAAAATTAAAAGTCCTTTGAGAAATTAGGACTTATCAAGACTAGGGCTTGACTAATTGCCTTTTTAATGTCAACAAAAGCTTTCTTAGATTCTTCATCCCAAGAAATTTTAACATCTTTCTTAATCATATCATTCATAGGTTTTAAAATCTTATCAAAGCTTGAGATGAACTTCCTCACAAAGTTAATTTTAACAAAGAATGACTTTAGTTCCTTTTGACTGTTGGGTAGCTCAATCATGGAAATGGCTTCCACTCTCTCAAGATCTATGGAAATCCCTTCTTTGGTGTTGAAATGCCCCAATAATTTTCCTTCAGTGACATAGAATATGCTTTTCTTGGGGTTGAGAGATATACCATACTTCCTACACCTTTCAAACACTTGCTTTAGGTGTGTGAAATGGTCCTCTCTATTCTTGGAATCATCCATGTATATGATGATGCATTTTACCACTAGACCTTGGAAGGCATGGTCCATGGCCTTATGAAATTTTTCTTCTATATTAATCAATCTAAATGGCATTATTTTGTAAGCATATGTTCCCCACTTGGTAGTGAAATCTATCTTCATCCTATCTTCCTAAGAAATAAGCACTTGGTTGTATCCAGAAAATCCATCCAAAAAGGATATCATGGTTGATCCTAAAATAGCCTAGATGACTTGGTCAAGAGAAGGTAGGGGGTAATTATCCTTTTTAGATGCTCTATTTAAATTTATAAAGTCTATACACAATATTATTTCCCCATTCTTCTTTTTTACTAGGACCAAGTTGGTAACCCAAGTGGAGTGCCTAATAAGAAACACAATCCTTGCATCCAATAGCTTCTTAACCTCTTTAAAGATCATGGGTTCTAAGATAAGGTTGACTATCATTTGTTTCTATCTAAAGGGTTTACAACTCTCCTTGAGAGGTATAGTATGAGTAATAACCCTTGGATCAAATATTTTCAAATCTTCATAAGACTAGGTAATTACATCTTTATACTTTGTAAGCAACTCCCTAGCCTTTCTATTCTCCATTTTAGTGCAGGCCTTTCCTATGTTTACTTGCTAGGGTTGATCATGTGAGCCAAGATCTACTACATGATAGTGCTTACCATTTACTTTTGGCACCTTAGGTGTTTTAGGAATCTTGTCATGATCAAATAGGTTTTCCAATGAGATCATCTTTTAGGTATCTTATTGTCATTTAGTTGGATGATTTTACCATTAATCTCCCTTTTAGAAGAACTTTCATCAACTTCATCAATGATGTGAGATTCAAAGGCCCATAATTGGTCAAGAAATATAGAATTTATTGATCATCATTGAAGACTTGAAAATGATTCACATTATTCAGGACTGAGGGGCATGACTTTAGCTCAATAATAAGGTTAGGGGAATAATGATTGGGCATAAGGTTAACTAAAGTAGAGGCCATCTCATTGGTAGCTTTATTTTCTTCCCTGGGAATAGAAATGATGTTGAAAGCATCAAAATATTCCATCAAGTCCCAAAATTTGAACTTGTACCTCTTAAGGTAAGATATCTTGCATTGGTACTTGTTCCTTACTTGATTGACCACCAGTTTAGAATCCCCATAAATAATAAGTTCCCTAACTTTATGCTTAATAACAAGTTGTAATCTTAGAAGGAGAGCTTTATACTCATCCAAATTGTTAGTGTATGGGAATTGTAACCTATAGGATGTATGATATTGGTTTTCTATAGGGTCTATCAATACAATACTAGCCCCTAATCCTGATTTGCACCTGGCACCATCAACATACAACTTCCATAGGCGAAGTACAGGAGGAGGGTCTTTGAAATTAGGCTCTTTTATAATCTCTAAAGTGAAAACTCCTAGATCAGAGTCAAGGAAGTTTACCTTTTTATTAACATCATTATATTTTATTATCATGTGTCTCATCTTTGGTTCTCTTTCTACCCTTCTTTGATTTAGCACACCTTTCCAAGGCAACCATAAGTGGGAGTAGTTAGTAGACATTTATCCATTCAAGGCCTTAGTCCATTCTCTACTCAAGAGCAATCCATAAGCACTGGGAATATCTACCACTTATATGTCAATGAAGTATTGAACCCTTGGTTCATTAGCTAACTACATATGTACATTCAATAACTCCCTAATGACTTTGACTCTTGACTTGTCTAATTGTATGACCACCCTATCAGACATGATTGGGGTCAACCCAAGTTGTTCACATATCCTATTAGGTATAATGTTGGTTGAGGCTTTAGAATCTAAAAGGCAATTATGGACATTCTTCCCAAATATCCTAACTGTAAGCAAGAAAGGTGGGGAGTTTGCTTTGGTTACTTGCATAGTCATATTCATACTATCACTCTTAGAAGGCTTTCTAGGTTTTTTGGACAAGGATTCCAAGAGTAAATATATTTGTTCTATAATCTGAGTTAGCTCATGTAGATTAATATTGGTTTTGATCTTTTTTATATTTTCCATAATGTTGTAACCAATTTTGCATGAAGGTTCAACAATAGGTTTAGAAGAATTGCCCTTAGGTGGTTCAGGATCATTCCTTGATGTAGTGTCTAGAGGAATCCTATAATTTTTAGGGGGAGTGGAAGTAGTCAATGGCTACTTTTTTTCTATATTTCTCATAGGGTATGTCTTTAGTAATTGTTGGAATGCTTGAATCTCTTTAGGGATATTCAAAGGGAATTGAAATGTTTCTACCATGTGCACTTGGTCAGACGGATGGGATCTAGAAGGACTTGTAGTAGTATCTCTGTTTGGGACTACCTCAAATGTGTCAAGTTCTTCTTAGAAAAATTTTAAAGGTCTTTCAAAACTCAATGAAATCAATCTCACCATGTTTAGAGGTATCATGCACCCTAAAATAGTCTAGTAGGGCAATATCAGTGAGATTAATATCCATGGTCTTCTTGCGAGAGGAAGGCTCATTGACTTTATTATTGTAGAAACTATCATTCTAAAATTTATATCTAGGCCTATTGAGTTTTTGAAAGGTGATGTTCCTCCTAGAGTTGTCATTAGCATTACCAACTTATTTTTGCAATTGCAAGAATTTTATACTAAGCTTATGGACCATCTTTAGTAGAGATTCATTATTTGATTATCTCAAAATATACTATAGGACTCATCAAATAATACTCTTCTTGACCTACCAATGTGTTAAATTCTTTGTCACTCTTGCCTTTAAGTTACTGAATGCATTAGGCCTCTACAATCTGCTTCCCTAATGTAATGATGATATCAAGGACCTTATGATTATTTTTGACAGGCTAGCCTTAGTTATCCTTATTGATATGGATGATGTTATTGAACCTTTACTTTAACTCTTCATCATCCATCAGGCATGTGGCATTGGTCTTATAAGGATTTACCAATAGTGCCTTTAAGAGCTTCTCCATCCTTGCTATCAAGCCTTTGTCCTCCTCCATGAAACTATTGACACTGTCACACCAGTTTCTCAAGTCTAATATCTTATTTTTAATGAGTCTTAAGAGGGCATGCAAATGCTTTAACTTGATGATCTTGATGCCTTGAACCTATTTGGTGTTATGGACATTAATTAATTCAGTTACCTGATCTCTAGAATTTTACCATTGAGTGATTAATGCCTATGCTATCCTAATTTTATGGGTCAAGGTATTTGATCTGAGATTCAAGGATTTCAACCCTTTAAATGTGTCAAAGAATGACTTATTCATTAGTTTCATTATATCCTTAGGGACTAAAAATGTAACCTATGCTTTCAAGTCTTTCTTCTACTTTTCTAGATTAGTGATCTTCTATTGCATCCCCTGGATTCCAACCAAGGTCATTGTTGATTGGGCCACCACCAAAATTTCCACATCCTCTTGATGGATGGGATGCTCCCCTACTACCTACCCTTATATAGGAATTAGGCCTATAAAAGGTTCCACCTTTTGAAAGGTGAACTCCTCAGTGCCAATGCTAGCTTTCTTAGTTGTCACCCTTTCAAACCCTACTATATCTAGATTATACATGATAGTGGCTACTAGTTTAACAGGTTTGGGTGTCTCTAGGGTTTCAATCCTAGTTACACTTGATGATTTTAGGTCTTTTATTTTCTTACCAATTTCTTTGGCTACTTGAATAATTATTCTTTCCTCTTGCTCCTTCATGAGCTCCTTGTTCTAGGGTTTGACGTTGTCAAGGGGATCTCCACCTATAGAGCTGTTAATTTCTAATGAGTGTGATTGGGAAGGAACCTTTTAAAGTTTCCCACATATGAACCAGTCAGGAATGATGGGTCCATGTATGGGGAACTCATCATTAAACACATTAACTTCACTGGTGGGATGGGTTGATGTCACCTTTGGTCTTTTGGAGGACATAGGGACATGGGCCAACTTAGATTCCCTCTTTTTTTGTGTGACAGGGACCAATTCCAATGCCACTTCTTTTCCCTTCTCTTCCTCACCTATTTTAGGTCCTTCAATTTGTGCCACCTAAGTTGAGGCTTCCTCATCTTCTTGATCATACCCATAGGTCTCTACAGGTTCCTTAAAGAATTCTTCCACCGTCTCATATGGTTCTAGGGAAACCATATCAAAGTGTTCCACTCGAGAAGATGGTTTTAGAGGTTGGGGTAATGATGAAGGGTCTTATTTCAACCTTTCTTCTATTTTTTTCTCACTAGGTCCTTGAATTTTGAGTGCTTGATGTTGTGGTTGACTTGGAGGTGCACTAGAAACAGAAGGTAGTAAATGCTACTGTAATGGGTTCATTTTCCATCTCTCCCCAACTAGTTTCTCCTCTCTTTATAGTCTATGCTCAAGCTTAAAACCATTTTACCTAAACCTAGCAAGGACTTCCTCAAAGTCTACAACTTTGGTGTAAAAATGGTCATATAGACCAACCCTACGCTCATAGGTTACTTTCTTTAGTTGTTTTGACTGTAAATGAGGGACAAAATTGTTATTGGCATCCCATTCCTTTAGGTTGTACTTATGAAAGTAGAAGGCATCCCTATGTCTAGACATGATGTCTAATTATTTTTAGTCTCAGATAGAATTTATCCCTATCAAGAATGGGAAGGGATGCAAAATGCCCTTCCTATTCTCCCTACAAACATTATCAATTCCTTGGAAGATTTGGTGAGCAATTTCTTTCTCAACCAACTTGAGGGGGAAATAGACAATAACCTAAATGGTTAGGTCATGATCCCTTCTATTTTGATAATGGTGTACTCTAGATAGTACCAAATATCTCCCATGAGTTAAACATACTTCTTGACAAGAGGGTGCATCCTGGGTATGGGTTTCCCTTTGATATTCTTGAGCAAAGTAGGGTATATGAAATCACAAATGAACTACATATGAAGTTTGTACTTGAAGATGTGCAACTTCACATATTGATGGGAGATGGTAATTTTGTTATGGGAGGACCAATTTTTGACACCAGGAATATGAGTGGATGCCATTAATGAGTCCAATAGATAGGCCATCATGGTGAATTATTGGATTGTCTTTTTCTTAATGCCATAAAATTATCTCCTCAAGTGGATGCTAATAAGCTCTCTAATAGATGGAGTTAGCTTCTCTTCCACCATGAAATATATGTAGGAAACCCTTCTAGGGTCAACATAGGTTATGGTGGCTACCCTTGAAGCTCTAAATAGTAAGGTCATAATGATCCTAATCCCTTCTCTAAATTGAATGACAAGGATTTTACCATTATGGTTCCTGACTACATGAGTTCCTTGGATTAACCAAGGTCTTAGGATAGAATCTAGATTATGCTGGGTAGTCTATTTTCTTATGGAGGGTGTTGGGAGAGGATGTACACCGGAAGCATGCAATTTGATTACTAATACCAAGCAACTTAATATGCGGAAATTAACCAGATTCACCAAGTAACTAGAATTCAGAATAACACAGCATATGAGAGACAATACCAAATTGTATTAACACTTTATACAGAAAAGAATACAATAAAGAAGATGCCACTTCTTCTCCACCACCTTACAGAGGTTTCCCACGCCTCAAGTGAACAGTAATTCTTCTCCCCAAAGCTCTCCCTCTCACAGGTCCCAACACCCAACTCAAATACAGAGTTGGTGTTCACCTCCCGTGCTCCACGCACACCACAAGTGCTCCACGCACTCCACAAGCACTCCACGTGCTCCACAAGTACTCAAAGTACTTCAAGTAGATCTCCCATGAATCTGCAACAACCTGCAATTCAACAGACCATACTTATGGAAGGAACTCCCTTGCCTTCCTCTTGCTCTATCCGAGTACACACCTGTACTCCAAGTAGATCATGCCTGATACTGCTCCCTGTAGTGTTGCTGTCTGTATGACCTTGCACACCTGCAAATCAAGCAATGGTTCCAATCACCTGTGAACCTCGACCTTGCACACACATACACCCGCAGATCAACGATCTTACTTATTGAAGAACCCAACTGGCTCTCCAATCCAGCACCAACACACCTGGTACTGTGGCACTAGGAGGAACGCACCATAGCTCTACCTCACACACAGAAGGAGCTTATAATTATGCTCTCTTACTCCCTAGCACACTTTTACAATACAACCATGAGTCTATTATATAGATCTCATCCAAACAATGATTAGACATCTAATTACAATAATTAGATCCGCAGCTATGAGTCTAAAATTAGATCTCTTCATGCAAACACTTGGTTCGTTAGCTAACTGCCCGTAAATAGCTCACAGTCGAACCACACAGGCGACCGACGCCGGTCCCTGTCCGCCTGGAGGTGACCGACATCGGCCGATATATGACCGACGTCGGTTGCTTCTCTGTGCTATCCCACCGACGTCGGCTGATCAGACCGACCCCAACTTCTTCTGCAACTCAGCAACCTTCAGCAACCTCCTCTCCTATTTGCATCAGTGAAGCTTTTAGCTCCACAATCCTAACAATCTCCCACTTGGAGATAAACAGCTGCACTGTACCTATACCTGTACTCCATCTAATCTGTTTCCTGGTGTGTATCCCTCTTCAAGCTCCCACCTGAAGACAACCCACCACACATCCCGTGGTGTACCACCTGTCATCCGAGTGACCTGCCACATCCGAACCTACAACACCTGTAGTGAAGTCCTGACCCTGCATAGCAACACCTGCTGCCGGTCCCTCTTAGAAAACCTGAGAATCCACTTCCCCGAATTGGCTCCTAACTCTCTGACAGCTCCCACTGCATGGGAATACTCAGGTCTATACCAGACCTCATGTGATTTCGGACACTGTACCTGTCCAGCCCTTAGTGTGCTCCGGTTCTGCATCCCGAACCTCGCCAACACCTGATTCACATCAGCTCCCACTCGAGACAAAATCAACCTGTGATCTCCATGCCTCCCATGTCAAAGAATTTCGCTGCTCCAAACTCCTCATGACATGCCACTGAACTAATCTTACCCTTAGCTCAGCAAAACCCTGTATGTACACACTTGCTATAGCAAAACATACCATCCACATACAGCAACAGAATGATGTCGCGACTCATCATCCCCCTGGTAAGTCAAAACCACAGTAGTTACCCTGACATTGACTGAAGCCATGCTTCGTCCTCCACCTGTCAAAACCTGTAACACTGTCCTGCAGCTCCACAAGACCATATACCTGGCCTTCCGTCTCACGTATCCGTTCTCTCCATTCTTCTACTAAGGTATCCATTCGTCTCTGTGCTTTCATACCTGCTGGCATCTCCACCAAGACACACCTGTCTGGTTCTCCTCCAAGGAATCACATCCTCATCCATGCCAAGCTCACACCTGTTTCCTGGATCCTTCCTGCTCTACAATCAGCAACAAGTATGAAGAAGAGGAACAACGAATTTGAGGGCCTACTTACGCCTTCAGTCCTCCGTATGGGTGTTTGAGACTCCTTGACAGCTTGCAATCCACCCAAAATTCGTTACAGTGACCGACCTTAGCCACTCCACAGTCTGCATTCGATCGACGTCGGTTCCATGCGTCTGTACCTGACTACCAACCTGCCTGCGCTGGTGTCCCTGCTGCCGACGTCGGTTCTCTTAACCGACATCGGTCTTACATTCTGCCGACGTCGGTTCCATGACCGACATCGGTCTTACCCTGCCCGACATCGCCGGCGTCGGTCTGAACATGACCGACCTCGGCACCTGTCTGTTTGATGCCGGTTCCTCCTGACCGACGCCGGTGTCTGTGTTCGCCTGTGAGTGATGACTTTTTACCCGCGAGCTCCTTTGAATCAAAATCCATGTCCAAACTGCCCTGCTCAGAAGTATCCAGCCACATCCACTGGGTTCTGTCCGCCATCTCCTCCATAAACACCAAGGCTTTCCAGTTCTTAAGCCTGTCAAATATATCTGTCTTCCGGTTAAGAACATGCATCTCCTTCCTGCTCATGTGACCAAGCCTACGAAGCCACGTCTCCGCAATAAAAGAAGAATCAGTAATATAAACAAGTAGATAAAGGATACCTGTTTTCTTACCACCAGCTAATTCAAGTGCATCCGCTGTGAGAGTTCTTGTGCATCTCTCATCACCCAATCTTTCTGAAGAAATTAGCCATATCTCCAAACTTGGGACCTGCATGACCTTCATCAACACCTGTGTGTTGGCCGCCTGTAATTTCAGCTTCACTTTACCTTTGCCAACAATCTGACAAGGCTTACCAGCTCCCCTACCTGGAACTGCATGGAAAGAGGCAACCGAATCTTTTATCCAAGATTCAACTTTATCCAAGAAACCTGCAAACACATCCTGTGCAACAACACCTGCTACATCTGTATCTTCGGTTTCTTCATGCTGATCTGTTACCAACCAACAATAATCTTTTACCTGCTCTTTCTTTCCATAGGACCGTGAGTGACCATCTGTGCTTTTCAACTCCTCCATTCTTAGCTTACTTTGATCTGCAGTTGCTCTACTCCCACTCGATCAGAAACCCCTGAGAGTGACCTGTAACCAAAAACAAAACCTGCTTCCTCCAACCTCAGCTCAGATACCACCTGTTGGTATCAAGCTCAAGAACCTACAACCAAGGCTTTGATACCAATTGTTGGGAGAGGATGTACACCGGAAGCATGCAATTTGATTACTAATACCAAGCAACTTAATATGCGGAAATTAACCAGATTCACCAAGTAACTAGAATTCAGAATAACACAGCATATGAGAGACAATACCAAATTGTATTAACACTTTATACAGAAAAGAATACAATAAAGAAGATGCCACTTCTTCTCCACCACCTTACAGAGGTTTCCCACGCCTCAAGTGAACAGTAATTCTTCTCCCCAAAGCTCTCCCTCTCACAGGTCCCAACACCCAACTCAAATACAGAGTTGGTGTTCACCTCCCGTGCTCCACGCACACCACAAGTGCTCCACGCACTCCACAAGCACTCCACGTGCTCCACAAGTACTCAAAGTACTTCAAGTAGATCTCCCATGAATCTGCAACAACCTGCAATTCAACAGACCATACTTATGGAAGGAACTCCCTTGCCTTCCTCTTGCTCTATCTGAGTACACACCTGTACTCCAAGTAGATCATGCCTGATACTGCTCCCTGTAGTGTTGCTGTCTGTATGACCTTGCACACCTGCAAATCAAGCAATGGTTCCAATCACCTGTGAACCTCGACCTTGCACACACATACACCCGCAGATCAACGATCTTACTTATTGAAGAACCCAGCTGGCTCTCCAATCCAGCACCAACACACCTGGTACTGTGGCACTAGGAGGAACGCACCATAGCTCTACCTCACACACAGAAGGAGCTTATAATTATGCTCTCTTACTCCCTAGCACACTTTTACAATACAACCATGAGTCTATTATATAGATCTCATCCAAACAATGATTAGACATCTAATTACAATAATTAGATCCGCAGCTATGAGTCTAAAATTAGATCTCTTCATGCAAACACTTGGTTCGTTAGCTAACTGCCCGTAAATAGCTCGCAGTCGAACCACACAGGTGACCGACGCCGGTCCCTGTCCGCCTGGAGGTGACCGACGTCGGCCGATATATGACCGACGTCGGTTGCTTCTCTGTGCTATCCCACCGACGTCGGCTGATCAGACCGACCCCAACTTCTTCTGCAACTCAGCAACCTTCAGCAACCTCCTCTCCTATTTGCATCAGTGAAGCTTTTAGCTCCACAATCCTAACAATCTCCCACTTGGAGATAAACAGCTGCACTGTACCTGTACCTGTACTCCGTCTAATCTATTTCCTGGTTTGTATCCCTCTTCAAGCTCCCACCTGAAGACAACCCACCACACATCCCGTGGTGTACCACCTGTCATCCGAGTGACCTGCCACATCCGAACCTACAACACCTGTAGTGAAGTCCTGACCCTGCATAGCAACACCTACTGCCGGTCCCTCTCAGAAAACCTGAGAATCCACTTCCCTGAATTGGCTCCTAACTCTCTGACAGCTCCCACTGCATGGGAATACTCAGGTCTATACCAGACCTCATGTGATTTCGGACACTATACCTATCCAGCCCTTAGTGTGCTCTGGTTCTGCATCCCGAACCTCGCCAACACCTGATTCACATCAGCTCCCACTCGAGACAAAATCAACCTGTGATCTCCATGCCTCCCATGTCAAAGAATTTCGCTGCTCCAAACTCCTCATGACATGCCACTGAACTAATCTTACCCTTAGCTCAGCAAAACCCTGTATGTACACACCTGCTATAGCAAAACATACCATCCACATACAGCAACAGAATGATGTCGCGACTCATCATCCCCCTGGTAAGTCAAAACCACAGTAGTTACCCTGACATTGACTGAAGCCATGCTTCGTCCTCCACCTGTCAAAACCTGTAACACTGTCTTGCAGCTCCACAAGACCATATACCTGGCCTTCTGTCTCACGTATCCGTTCTCTCCATTCTTCTACTAAGGTATCCATTCGTCTCTGTGCTTTCATACCTGCTGGCATCTCCACCAAGACACACCTATCTGGTTCTCCTCCAAGGAATCACATCCTCATCCATGCCAAGCTCACACCTGTTTCCTGGATCCTTCCTGCTCTACAATCAGCAACAAGTATGAAGAAGAGGAACAACGAATTTGAGGGCCTACTTACGCCTTCAGTCCTCCGTATGGGTGTTTGAGACTCCTTGACAGCTTGCTGTCCACCCAAAATTCGTTACAGTGACCGACCTCGGCCACTCCACAGTCTGCATCCGACCGACGTCGGTTCTCTTAACCGACATCGGTCTTACATTCTGCCGACGTCGGTTCCATGACCGACATCGGTCTTACCCTGCCCGACATCGCCGGCGTCGGTCTGAACATGACCGACCTCGGCACCTGTCTGTTCGACGCCGGTTCCTCCTGACCGACGCCGGTGTCTGTGTTCGCCTGTGAGTGATGACTTTTTACCCGCGAGCTCCTTTGAATCAAAATCCATGTCCAAACTGCCCTGCTCAGAAGTATCCAGCCACATCCACTGGGTTCTGTCTGCCATCTCCTCCATAAACACCAAGGCTTTCCAGTTCTTAAGCCTGTCAAATATATCTGTCTTCCGGTTAAGAACATGCATCTCCTTCCTGCTCATGTGACCAAGCCTACGAAGCCACGTCTCCGCAACAAAAGAAGAATCAGTAATATAAACAAGTAGATAAAGGATACCTGTTTTCTTACCACCAGCTAATTCAAGTGCATCCGCTGTGAGAGTTCTTGTGCATCTCTCATCACCCAATCTTTCTGAAGAAATTAGCCATATCTCCAAACTTGGGACCTGCATGACCTTCATCAACACCTGTGTGTTGGCCGCCTACAATTTCAGCTTCACTTTACCTTTGCCAACAATCTGACAAGGCTTACCAGCTCCCCTACCTGGAACTGCATGGAAAGAGGCAACCGAATCTTTTATCCAAGATTCAACTTTATCCAAGAAACCTGCAAACACATCCTGTGCAACAACACCTGCTACATCTGTATCTTCGGTTTCTTCATGCTGATCTGTTACCAACCAACAATAATCTTTTACCTGCTCTTTCTTTCCATAGGACCGTGAGTGACCATCTGTGCTTTTCAACTCCTCCATTCTTAGCTTACTTTGATCTGCAGTTGCTCTACTCCCACTCGATCAGAAACCCCTGAGAGTGACCTGTAACCAAAAACAAAACCTGCTTCCTCCAACCTCAGCTCAGATACCACCTGTTGGTATCAAGCTCAAGAACCTACAACCAAGGCTCTGATACCAATTGTTGGGAGAGGATGTACACCGGAAGCATGCAATTTGATTACTAATACCAAGCAACTTAATATGTGGAAATTAACCAGATTCACCAAGTAACTAGAATTCAGAATAACACAGCATATGAGAGACAATACCAAATTGTATTAACACTTTATACAGAAAAGAATACAATAAAGAAGATGCCACTTCTTCTCCACCACCTTACAGAGGTTTCCCACGCCTCAAGTGAACAGTAATTCTTCTCCCCAAAGCTCTCCCTCTCACAGGTCCCAACACCCAACTCAAATACAGAGTTGGTGTTCACCTCCCGTGCTCCACGCACACCACAAGTGCTCCACGCACTCCACAAGCACTCCACGTGCTCCACAAGTACTCAAAGTACTTCAAGTAGATCTCCCATGAATCTGCAACAACCTGCAATTCAACAGACCATACTTATGGAAGGAACTCCCTTGCCTTCCTCTTGCTCTATCCGAGTACACACCTGTACTCCAAGTAGATCATGCCTGATACTGCTCCCTGTAGTGTTGCTGTCTGTATGACCTTGCACACCTGCAAATCAAGCAATGGTTCCAATCACCTGTGAACCTCGACCTTGCACACACATACACCCGCAGATCAACGATCTTACTTATTGAAGAACCCAGCTGGCTCTCCAATCCAGCACCAACACACCTGGTACT
This sequence comes from Torreya grandis, assembly GCA_037957365.1. NCBI lineage: Eukaryota > Viridiplantae > Streptophyta > Pinopsida > Cupressales > Taxaceae > Torreya > Torreya grandis. Next base: position 64,744 of record JARHVA010008942.1, on the reverse strand, counting down.
GTGGCACTAGGAGGAACGCACCATAGCTCTACCTCACACACAGAAGGAGCTTATAATTATGCTCTCTTACTCCCTAGCACACTTTTACAATACAACCATGAGTCTATTATATAGATCTCATCCAAACAATGATTAGACATCTAATTACAATAATTAGATCCGCAGTTATGAGTCTAAAATTAGATCTCTTCATGCAAACACTTGGTTCGTTAGCTAACTGCCCGTAAATAGCTCGCAGTCGAACCACACAGGCGACCGACGCCGGTCCCTGTCCGCCTGGAGGTGACCGACATCGGTTGCTTCTCTGTGCTATCCCGCCGACGTCGGCTGATCAGACCGACCCCAACTTCTTCTGCAACTCAGCAACCTTCAGCAACCTCCTCTCCTGTTTGCATCAGTGAAGCTTTTAGCTCCACAATCCTAACAGAGGGGAGGTATATGTGAACTCTAGGGAGATTGTAGTAACCTTCAATAACTATTGGGGAAATATAGGCAATTATACTTGACCCTCTTTCTTTGATGATCTAGTCATTGTCTATTCTACAATTAACAAATAGGGGTACAAGGATGTCAATGCAATGTAATACCTCAGGTTTAGTATCATCTTGATGAAGACCTATCATTTGGAATACAACTAGGTCCTTGAACTTTCTCTTGGTGAATTCCACCCTTTGATCACTGGATGATAGAGGTTGTAGCTCCTTAATTATGAAGAAAATCTTAGACCAATTCTTCATGCCATTGGCTAATTCTCTTGTGTCCAATTTATTATCTCCAAAGTGCCTCCCTTCATGGTCTATAGATAAATACATGTCTATCTCTTGTTTCCATTATTGTCTTACCTCTATCATGATCTCAATTGCCTTGGAATATGACTGGTCTTGATGCTCAGGGTGACATGCCGAGCTTGCTTAATGTAGTTGTGTCCTTAACATTCATGTTTTAAGGCTTTAAGTTGAGGTTTAGGGATTTAAGCTAGTATGGAAGGGTTTTTTAGGATTTAATGGTGAGGGTGATGGATTTCATAAATGTATTCATGTCTCAAATCTTATGGATGGCACCACTTATGCAAATCCTTTCTTTTTAGGCACATCAAATCTTAGGATTCTCTTTTAGTGTTTACATGGCACTTATGTGGACCTCTTTAAGCTTATTATCATGGTGCTCCCATGGGAATCACTTTGAAAATTAGCCATTGGATTTTAAATAAATAATTTTATGTTGATCCATTAGATTAGGATTCTAGGATGAACATGAGCCTTTGATTAAGATCTCAAGGGTCCTTTTTGATTGGTCACTCAGATCCTAGATGACTAGGTTATGCCAAGCGGTGCATTATGGCTTCCTTAGAAAATGAATGGATTTATTTCATCCATGTGTTGAGCTATCAGGCTATGGGTTCCTTGGTTGATAGGTTTACCTTCACTTCATGCTATTTGATCAAGATCAATAATGGAGCAAAAAATATCAATCATGATCTATAAGGTCAAAGTTGATTGGTTGAGAGGTCAGCTATGGTTAAATTTGATGGTCTCACTAACATCAAATATGTCCTCATGAACATCAAATGATGGGATCATTATTTTCAAATTTAATCTCATGATGTTCCTCTAGTCAAATGATAGAGTGTCATGTGTCACATTCTCAATGCTCTTGGGACTTCAGGGTCGATGTAGTCCATTAGATCAAGCTAGGCGATAAACATGAACCTTTGATCATGTTATAAGAGGTCTTATTTGATTGGCTTGGCTTCTATGGCTCTTTGATCTCATGACATTAGATCAAGGCCACTAGGTGAATGTAGATAGTTGGATCTTATAAGATGCACAAACATTAAGTTAGTCTGCGATGCACATAGGCTAAAGCTGAGGGGTTAACCTTAGATTAATAGTATTAAAACACACTATGGTATAATTTTTAATGTGATAAGCTTAATTTTTAAATGTTTAGAAGGTCCCCTTTTAGACTAAGGATAAAATTTTGTATGGGGGTTATTTTTAAGGCCTTGCTAATGTAAAAGATATCTTCATGAATGCCAAATGATGGGAGTGAGGTCATCAAAATAAATGTTAGAAACTTTTATAGTGAGTGGGGTTTAGTGAATAATCCATCTTAGGATGATCTCACACCATTAGATCAGGACTCCATGGAAGTGAGGACCATTAGATCTGTATCCAAGTTAAAACATCAAATTAAATCATGATACGTGTAGTGATTCAGACTAAAGTTTAGGATCCTCAAGGTGTCATCTGTGTTGAATAAACACCAAGACATTTTAGGATTAAAACTTAGGATAAACGTTGATAAGGTCTTATTCTAAGATTAAAAGGGGCTTGTGGACATTAACATTTAATGAGGTTATGAGGGCTTTAAAAGGGGGAAGGAACATAAAAGGGGACTTAAGTATAATTTTATGTTAAGGTTCGAGCATGTTTGAAAACATAACTAAGCCTTAATGTAAAATTAATTTTAGGGTCTTTTTTTTTAAAGGACCAATTCTTGATAATTTTTCACCTACAAAATTTGAATTTGAACCCTTAGGGTTTTTGCTTAGGAACCCTACCTTCCTCCATGAAACCTGCACTTAGCCATCCAAGGGTAATCATCAGTAGTTTTAGCTCATAAATCATAATTAAACATGTAAGGACCCATCCTTTTTTAGGTGGATGATCTTCAAATTATAAAAATAATAACCTTATGAAATCCAAACTAAGATACATATGTTTTGAAACATTTATAAGGGTCCTTATTTCACAAAGCAAAAAAAATGGGGTATGTTGGTCCTAACAACAGGATCCCATGTAGCTTCTAAATTGTCTATATACAAAGGAAAATGTAGCTAACCTATTAATCAATCCTAGCTTAGAGAAGATAAATCCTACTTACACTTTTATTTATTGATACATTACATATCTAGGGTCATGACCAATATGGATCTATTAGACCTAACTAATGGATCTCTTACCACAATAATATCATTAGAGACGGTTCCAAATCTTATATTCAATCAAAATTATGCAATAACCGTAGCTGAGTCCTATGTTTTCATATTCACTAAGTATATACAAAGTAATCTAGTGCTCACCAAATATTATGGAATAGAGTGGGGGTAATAAACATAAAAGGTAAACATGCATAAAATAATTCTAATTAAGCTATGTATAGATATAACCCTAATGCATATAGATCAATATATTCAAAACCCATTACTTATGTTACTTATATCTACTAAAATAGAGGAGTAAAGTTATATATACTTACCTTGAAGACAAACCTATCGAGATTCAATCTCTCCCTTAACCAAAAGTGATTTGAAAGAGGATATTGTGGTTTATAAGGATCACTAAGAAATGCCTAAATATCCAAGACTTTTCCACAAGGTGAGATTTTTATCTAAGTATAAATCCTCAACAATAACTCCTTATGTATAATGGTTGAAGAGTAAATTATAAAGAAATAGAAATGAATAATTAACTATATTATTTCTTTAAAAAATGATGAAATGAATGTGTATATATAATTGAATCTAACCCTATAACTTTCATAAAGTTTAGCCAACAAGGTCAACCCAATTAGACTCTATATCATTAATTAATAAAAGTAAGTTAGGTCTTAGTATAGGTCATCCAAGGTTGACTGTCAAAAGGGGGTTTTAAACTTAGGAAGGGGTTAAGTAAGGATATGAATTACTTGGAGGAGTGTGTAAGAGAGGTGTCGAAGATTAGGGAAGTGTATAGGAGAAGTTTGTGTAGATAAAAAGTGGTGGTATAAGAGACAATAATCTTGAGAAGCACTAATGGTCTTCCCACCCCTTTCTTGGTGCACCCTTTAAGGTGTTAACTCAGAGAGATTGAGACTTGATAGGTTCTTGGAAGAGAAAAAGCATCAACAATTTATAAAGTTTGAAAATATTACATGTATTAATATGCCCCACTCGAATCTCATCACATGTCACTTAGGTGTAATAAGGGACGGTGCTTTGAGAAAATAATATAGTAATACACAATGTTGATGCTAAATAAATTTTAGTATTTTGAAGCATAAAATAATTGAATGTAAATTAATGAAATGAAATAATTGAAATAAAAGTAATGTATGTGTACAGTGACTTAAATTTATTACTATATGGTTATCTTCTATGTTTGTAGTTTTGATCATGGAGGGTGTAGAGACTACTTTGGACAAACCCAAGGATATAAAAACAAATATAAAAAACAAACAAACACAAGAAGCCAAGATAGCTAAAATGGTGTAGGCAATATGTACATCAAAATTTGGTAAGCTAGGATGATAAATGCTAAGTTAGGACTAAATGACCAATCCAAAATTTAGAGTAAATTGGGTAACCAAAGATCCAAGGCCACTAAATGACAAAAAAACTTGAACAAGTGAACCTTAAGTATGAAAGGTAAATAACCAAGTAAAACTAAGGATACAATAAAAAATGGTAATCAAGCATCAATTTAAAAGCACTGAAAATCCTTACTTAAACGAAAATGGGTAAGCAGTGATAAAACAACATTGATTAGTGAGTAATGACAATCCTTACTCAATCATCGATGGAAAAAATGCATAAAAGGGAAAACAACATAGGTGAGAGAGAAGTAACAAGCCAACCTCACTTAATAATGGAAAAAGTACATGAAAGTAGAAATAGATGCAGTTGTCCAAAAAAATGGTACAATAATGGAAAATAGATAGAAACACATTTGTTCAAAAAAAGGAGGTATAACAATGAAAATCTTTCAAATTAATCAAGGTAATTCTATAAGTGTAAAACAATAGTGTAAAGAAAGTAATCCATAGTCACTCAAGCATACTATTTTATTCTAAAGATAGATAAAACTAAAACAAAGTAGTACTAGCATATTATTAAGATGTGAAGAAGTGGAAAAATAGATTTAGAATCAAACTTGCTTGTCCATGGGGGAAATTAAATGGGTGGTGGGGAAAGTGAAGGAGAAAATAAGGTAGATAAACTCTTTATTGAATTTAAGACACTTAAATTAGGTTTGTCAAAATAAGGGGACTTTTGACATTAAAAACTTTGAAGAACTTTTCCTAACACACAAAAAGCTTAGATCACCAAATGAAGTATGAATATCATCCCATGAAGGCTATATGCATGAAAATTAAAATTGACGTACCTTGCCATAATATGTTCCCCATTCCTTGAGACCCTTTATAGAGTCATCAATATATTACAAAGATTGGGTACTTATGTGAGAAAGTAGGTAGAACCATACATATTTTTTTAAATTTTCCTATCCTAATCTATTGGCTTACTGCACCCCAATTGACCTTGACTCTATCATGAGGCCAACTATAGAGTTTGAGATTTAGTTAGAGATAGGATATGTGCTATGAATCACATATTTTGGTGTGATTTTGACTTTTGACTATGTATGTTTCCTTTTGATAATTTCCTTTTCTTTAAAATTATTTGGCTTTTAAATTTTGAAGGCTTTTTCTATTCCTCCTCCATATGGATTCAGACAACCAAACATGGGTTCTAAAAATGACTATCATTTGAAAAATTTGACTTGCTTGCTAAGAAAGAGAAATTAGAGAGCATGGTGTTTAAGCATATTGTTTATTCATGCAAAATAAAAGTGTTATCTTAAATTTAACCTTATTTTATCCAAAGTGGAATAAAAATGAAGGAAATCAAGGGGAAGTGAACATGAAACAATTTGAAATACTTCAAATCATAAAAAAAGTGATAAATGTTAAAAGGGATACAATGACATGTGAGTATGATTCCTTATCATAATAATGTATGGAAGTGTAGGAAAAGCTACCTTAGTTTTTTGTGAAAGTTTTATCTACAAAAGAAATAAAAACCAAAGCTAAGAATATGGGATCATAAACATTATCTAGTTCTTAACATTCTATAAAAGAAACAATTTGTTGAACAAAGGTGTTGTTAAAATAAAATGGAGATTTTATGAGGAGATCCTGATATGATCCATGATATTGCACTACGACTCATAAAATAACAACCCAAGAGGGTTAAACAAAGGTAAAAATGGTATTTTTGAGGAGGGCCTGGTCATATCCATGGTCTTACACTGTAACTCACAAAAGAAATATTCAAGAGAAAAATAAAGCACATGGAAATAAAATGAGAAAATGGTATTTGTGAGGAGGGCTTGGTCCTATCCATGGTCTTACACTAAAACTCACAAAAAAACTCAAAAGGGTGAAAAAAACATTAGAAAATAAAAAATCAATAAAATTGAAAGGAATTCATGAGGAATATTTGGTCCTATCCATGGTATTATAATGCAACTCATGAGAAAAAGAAACAAAAAGACCAAAAAAAGAAACTAACGTTTGTGGAAAGAGAAGACTCCTACAAAGGGTGAGACCCATTAATTAATCCTAAAAAGAATGTGAGTAGCATAATATATATAAATATGATAAGAAGGAAAAGGTCTAATGAAAGTATTTCTTTGAGAATTTTGCATTGGTGAGCTCCTTGAAAACATGGCCTTTATTAGTTTGGAGGTGATAGGTGATAAAACCAAGAATGTCTTTAACTAAATAAGGGCTCCACCATTTTTGGGTGTATTTTCCTTATTTATCATGTGTATAATCTAATTTAAGGATTGTATCACCAATATGGAAAGTACGTGCTCTCATTTTTTATTATGTTGTTTGGTGATACGAGCCTTATATAGACAATTACGTTATAGAGCAACTAGATGGTATCCATCAAGAAGATCAAGAGCATGAAAGTGAGTTTCATGTAATTATTCATTGAGACTAATACCATGAATAAATATACATAAGGAGGGAATTTTAACTTCTAATGGTAGGATAGACTTAGAATTGTAGACTAGAAAAATTGGTGTTGCCCTAGTGGAAGTACAAATGCTTGTATGATAGGCCCAAAGTGTGGGATATAAATGAAGATGCCAATCCATAAAAGTTTCATGGATGGTTTTTTGAAGAATTTTATTGAGAATTTTCTTACTGGCCTCAACTTGGCCATTTCATTGTAGATGATAAGGTGTGAAAATTTTGTGGGATATGTTATATTTATCACATAACTACTTCATGTCCTTGTTCTTGAAATTATTACCATTATCAAAAATGAGATCCAAAATGACATGATTTAGTTAAGGATAAAATTCAAAATATTAGTTCCTGTGATATTGACAAGAATTAGGGATTTTACGTATTTGGTAAAATATTCAGTCGTCATAATGATAAAAAATATGCCCATCTTGTGACCTAGGTAGTTTATCGATGAGATCTAATCCCCACATGGAAAATGGCCAAGGAAATTCCATAATTTGGAGCTCTATTGGAGGTGAATGGATTAGATAATCATGGAGTTGGTAAGGACTGCACTTTTTAGTGAAATTGATAGCATCCTTTTTGAGAGTAGGAAAAAAGTATCCCATACGTAGGCATTTATGTGATGTAGCATGTCCACTACAATGACCACTGCAAACTCCCCCATGTTATTGTTCAAGTAGAGGAGGGACATTTTATTTCATTACATAGTGGAGTAGGGTACCTTCTACATTGTGATAATAAAGGGTGTTATATTTAAAGACATTTAAATCTTGTTTGTGAATTGTAGTCTTTTCATAAGAACTTATGTTTGGAGGATAAGTTTAATGTTTGAGGAATTGGATAATGTCTTTATACCATGGGATATATTGAATGGTGATAGACCCAATATGATAGATAAGTGAATCTTGTGGTGGGATAGAAGACAGGTAATGTATTTTTTGAATAGGAAATTTTAAATAACTTTGAACTTTATACGAATGAAATAAGGATAATGAAGAAGAAAGAGAGTCAGTGATAGAGTTATAATCTTTTAGAATAAGATCAATGGTAAAAGAATCAAAATATTTGGTGAGGTTAGTGTCCATTTGATGATAAGTGATAATATTTTAACTTTTACATTGCTAATCACCATTGACCTGATAACAGATGAGTTAGGAGTCACCTAGAGCATGTAGATATGTAATATCTAAGTCAAGTGTCACTCTCATGCATAAGATTAATTATTTATATTCTACCATGTTATTAGCGACATAAAAATTAAACTAAAATTACAAAGGGATTATTTTACTGTGAGGACTAGTTATAATACAACCTATCCCAACTTCTTGGAGACATTTGGTGCCATCAACGTGTAGGGTCCAAGTGTCTTTGTGTAAATCAATGTTGATTTTGAGAAGTTATTCAATAACTAATTTGGATTTAGTAGTATCAAAAATGATATAGGTATATTCTTGATTAATTTCTTCTAAATCAGCAGTGAAGTTATGCAAATAATCTTTAAGAGAGAGCTTGATTGAGACCTTCAATATAGATAATATTAGCATCAGGGAGACTATCTTGAAGATGATTGGTAGTGGTTATGGTTTCCAATGCAAGTTGGTCAGAAATGGCTTTCCCTTTGCTAGATTTTTAGGTGATGATGTGAATATCAAATTCCATTAAAATAATCATCCACTTTCCAATTCTATATCTAGGTATAAATGCTTTGGAAAAAAAAGTGATGAAGTGGGTCGGAATGAACTATGACATAAGTTGTTTGATATAGCTTGTAGTAACAAAGCTTTTCACCTAAAAAATAGATAGTGAGGCAATCAAATTATAATGTGGTATAAAAATTTTCCTAATTGATGAGGCCTTGAATAAATAGTAGATATCATACTCTCTCTCCTAGTATCATCTTATTGGGTAAGCATTGCTTTAACTGATACAGGTGTAGAAGTGTAAAAAATCAATGGATAATCATTATAAGGTAGATGAAGGGTAGGTGGATGGGGAAATGATTATTTAATGTTATAAAATGCCTTTTAACAAGGATCAATATGTTATAAATCATTACCTTTATTAAGAAGGGAATTAATAGAATAAATATGATAAGCCATTTTAGGGATGAATCTTTAGATTGTCGCAGGCTTTCTAAGGTAAGTATGAATGTCTAAAATGGAATGAGGAATAGGCATGCTAACTATAGAATTAATTTTAATGGGACCAACATCAATACCATGAAGAGAGACTAAGAATACTATAGTTTTACCAGATGTAACACCAAAGACACTTTTGTAGGGGTTGAGTATAACTTTTTATTTAATGAGTCAATCAAAGATGATGGCAAGATCAAAAATGTGGGTTTTATAAATTTTGGATTTGTCAATGATATCATCCACATAAGTTTCAAAAATATTATGGATAAGGTCATGAAAAATGTGGGTCATAGCCTGATGATAGGTAGTTTCAACATTTTTAGGTTCGAAGGGCATCTTAACATAGAAATAGGTACCCCATTTTATGGTGAATGTTGTCTTGTGTTGGCATTTAAGGGAAATATGAATTTGATTGTAGACTAAAAAATCATCCATGAGGGACAAAGTTTTATATCCAATAGTGGAATTGATGATGGCATCTATTGAATGTAATGGAAAATTATGTTTGGGACAAGAGAGGTTGAGATTACAAAAGTTGATGAAGATGCAAATAACCATGGTAACCTTTTTGTGAATAGGAACAATGTTTGACACCCATTTGAAATAGTCCATAGCTTTAATAAATTTACATCTAAGATTTTGATAATTTCTTTATGGCATAGGGTGGAAACTTTCGATGGAAATTTATACTTTTTATGCCAAATAGGTTTGGCATCAAGGTATGTGATTATTTTTTGCACCACCATACTAGGATTCATGCTAGACATGTCCTCATATGACCAATAAAAATTCACATGATATTTATTGAAAAATATATAAAATTCATCATGCTTGGTCAATGTGAGTTATCACTAAATAGTTATAGGTTGATGACATAAAGGTGTCCCATTTTCTATTCTTATGGTTTTCTTAATAAACATAGCATTTTTGTATTGAAAATCATATGGTATGTTGGGAAGATAGGAAATGGGATTGGTTTTGGGAAGAATGATAGAAATGAAGTTGTTAATATGAGGGACCTTTCACTTGAAATTCTCAATTTTGTGGTGTTGCCAAAGAAGTTGAGGTTCTTGGGCATGGAGCAATTCAAGGATGGATTCATCTCTAGGTAACATAGATAGAGGTCCATAATATTCCACATCTATTTTAAGATAAATTATTTTTTAACCATGGTAATCATATTCAGAATATATGTAGCATACATCAATGTCCTTGGCATCGAGAGTGATCTTAGGATTAGGAGGAAATGTGGAGGAAGGTTGATTGGATTCGATTGGATGGAAAATATGCATATCTTTAGAATCATTTTTGGGGAGAGGATATAGTAGATTAACTAGTGTGATAGGAGGTATAGAAAGTTATAGAAGTTTTTAAGTTATGAGAGGTAAAATTTGTTTAACCACTGAAGGAATATCAAGAAGTGGAGAATTAACTGGAGGTACATGACCTTCAAGTTCTAACTCAATATTTATGGAAATAGTATGAACATCATGGTTAAAATCATGTATTTTGGCTAAGGTTTTTTGATAGTGTTGAACATATAAGTCTCTTTATTTAGCTTAGGTCATAATGTAGTTATCATCATAGGTTAGATAGATAGTACATGCTTGTTTATCTAAAGGAACTTTCAAGGCGGAGACACCTAGATCACTAAATTTATGTGGTGGAATGGTTAAAGGGTCTTGAAATAACTTATCCACTCCATAATAATTTTGAGTGAAATCCTCTTATATATAATATTCTTTATGTGTATTACATGGAGGAGGGAAAACAATGATCTCATCAATAAGAGGGATGGTATGATCATGAGGTAACAAATAAGGATGAAGCCACTCCAAAATGTAAGGAGGTATATTGGTAGTATTGCATGTGTTTTGTGAATCATTTGGCTCATCATTGTCAAAATTTACAAGATTAAATTGTTACCCTAGATTCATATTGATGAATTCAAGTAAAGGTGCACGGTTAATTTTTGGAATTGTGGGAATCCAATAATGAGATATAGGATTGAGAAATCTAAATACTCCATGGGTTAAGATTGACTTCATGATTATAATATTTTCCATTATGAATAAACTTGATATATTATCTTCTGAAAGAGGAAATAACCTTGATGCAATGAATATATGGGTGTCCTAGGAGTATATTAAAGGATAATGGTAAATCTAGAACCATAAGCTTGGTATGTATAGTTTTGGGTCTAATAGTAAGAGGGAGCCAAATACAAATAAGAATATTTTGATTGGTCTTATTAAATCCATGACATGTTAAATGAGTTTTATTGAGATGATCTTTTTTATATCTAAGTTGTTGAATGATCCAAATAGTTGTCACTTTATTTCTCAACCTTTCGTCTTCTAATAATTTGTAAATGAGGGTGATATTAATGACTATTTTGATAAATAGAGGTGAATCATTGAATGAAAAGAGAATTTCATCATTGATCATGTCTTTTTCAAGGGACTCTATGGAAGGTTTTGAATAAGGTAAAATAGTTTAAATGGTATGAACATCAGTTGGTTGAGGCTCATGAGAAGGGTTTTTCCTCTTCTAAGGAAGATCATTCTTTGCTTTCTTGGATTTGTTGCATTAGGAATTTAAGATCACATAGATAACTGATAACTAACTCCATGAGAAGAATTTTTCAAGGCATAAAGTTGAGTTCCTGTAAGAAATTCCAGTGTCTTTTTGAAGAGGAAGAACCAACATAAGGCTTGGAAGGTAAAATATGTTTAGGAGGAAGAGAAGTGGTTGGAGGTTCTGATTGAGGAAGTGGTTCCTCATTGATTTCCGAGGATAAGTTAGTGATAGTAATATCTTTGATAAATTATTATTCTAGTGATGGTTTCTTTGGTTGATAATAGAATATTTATGAGCTAATTTACCTTGATAATTGACCTTAGTTGCATTCATGTATTAAGAATTGGTATAGTATTAATCATAATCAACATCAATTGCTCAAATATCCTTATTTGGTTGTTGAGGGTTAGATGTAGAGAAAGTTTTTGGATTATTAGATGAAGAAGATTTATAAGATTTTTTACTTTGAGAAACATTAAAATAATATTGATGATGAATTTTGATCATGGAATCATGATTGAATGAATCACCTAGCATAAAAGAAACATCAGATTTTGTATGCCCCTAACATGTTTCATGGGAATGACCTATATCAACATGAAACCAATAAAATTGATGATGATCATACCATTTTGGTAGGGTTATTAGGATACATGAATGGTTTAAAAGGTGCTAACAATTATTTCATTTATTTCATAGTTAATTAAATATGGGAGGATTGGGAATTTTATTCTTTGGATACTTTGGGTTTGGGTTTAAGAGGGTTTTTGGTTATTGCATTGGTTTAATGTTTGAAAGATCCCTCGATGAATTTAGTGTTAGGTTAAAATGGTTTCATTAGGAAGTCTTGATGTTTATCTTGGTCAAGAGAATAATTTAAAGTTTGGGGCGTGAAAGTTCAAACCTTGTATTAGAGTGAAGGTGTTAATGTTGTTATAAAAAGTTTGAACAAGTTGTCATCAATAATGTTGTGATCAGCATTGTGATCTAAAGATTTCCATTATTTGATAAAATCATGAGCTAATTTGGCAGGATATTTTTTGGTATTGATTAAATGACTAAAATAATTTTTAGGAAGATCATTATGTTGGATTTATTTAAATAAAGGACTAACTATTTCCTCAAGTTTCCATATATAATGTTGGGGAATTTGATTATACCATTCTAATACATCACTAGTTAAGGTTTTAAATATAATTTTAGTCATGGCAAAGGTATTAGTTTGGATCCCCTCTTTGTAAATATTAATGAATGACTTAAGAAAAGACACATGGTCTTTAGTCCCATTATATTTAATAGTTGGATATATATTACCAATATCAATGGATACAATGAAAGGGTATAAAGGCTCATTTTTAACGTGTTTAAGAATCTTATTTTGCATGATATGTTGGGGAATAAAATTTCCCTAGCATCTTTAAGAGGTGGAGGGATAAAATTTTGATTATTTTGGGGAGGAAGAATGAGAGGATGATTAGCCATGTTTATCAAATGATGTTGTAGTTTTATCATTTGAGAGATGTTATGTGTTTGCATAATGTTCATTTTTTGCACTATTTGTGAAAGAATTTGAGTTGTATCAATTGGTGGGTTGGTGTTGGTATGAGGATTCCCTGAATTGGTATTAAGGGAGGGTTGATTAGGAAGCAAGGAATACAAATAGGGACAAATTTATCCACACAAAGAATAGTATTAGTCAATAGGTGTAGAGTCAATTCAGTCGATAGAGTATGTAAAAAAGGTTCATCAAACATGATGTAGAAGACATAGTCAAACTAGTCAATTTTATTCTATAAAGGATAAAAATTGAAATAAGTGAGAAGGATACATATTCATATGGGTTGAATATGTATTTTAGATTAAAAAAATGAAATAAAATAAAAATGATAACACAATCAAACATATCTACTATGTGATGCAACATAGGAAACATAACAACCTAATAAGATACACAATCGCATAGGTTACCTATGTATTGGAAGGAAATAAGATGAATAGTCTATAAAAGACAATGTCAAAAATGGTGAAAGGGTTGTGAAAATAGAGAATTTTTTTGCAAGATAATATCTAAGAAAATTAATTGAATCACACAAACAATGGGATCAATGTGATCGATCCAATTGGAACACATAACACAAACCTTGCACTAATGTTGACTAATGTAAGTTTTGCAATAAAAAATACAATGATAAAAGAGAAATAAACAACTTGAATGTAAATGATAACTAATTGGTCATTTCTAAATGTTGTTAGGTTATAATAAAATTTGAAATTAAAATGATGTGGAGTTGGCTGTAAGAAGGAACTAGAAAGTAATCTATGGATAGTTTCAAGTAATTTAGGCTAAAATGCATCTATATTGGTGATGGTACTAGCTTGGTATTGGGGCCTACCCCCTCAATTCACAATCCCACAATGATAAGGGTAATGAGTGGTTTAAAAATATATAACATCAACCATGTGTTTATATGTGGCCATAAAATTGAGTCACCTTCCCCTTTGGTGATGAAATCTAAGTAGGTAAGCCTTGGGAAGAAAAATGTTTAATGATTTTTAGTGTAAAATGATCTAGAAGTGTGTGTAAAATATAAAAATAGTGTGAATAAATTTGTAAATTAAAAACCACTAATTTAATTTTTGTTTTTTACTATAAGCATGCAAATAACTGAAATGAAAGTTGAGTTAATTACTAGTAAAAATAGGTTAATTATTTAACTATGAAGAATATAGATTTTGTTTAGGTGGAATTTTATGTAAATAATGTATAACAACGTCAATAGGATCATTATTATTTTGTGAAATCAAAATTTGGAAGAACATATTCAAACTAGTTGACTATGACTTTTAGATAGAAGACATGCTACAGAACTGTGTCAAGCTAGTCGGTAAAGTTTGTTGTATGGATATACTTTTATAAACATTTTTTTTTTAAAAAATAGTATTGTAAATGAAATGATATATATGGTAAGAATGAACCTTGGTGTTTTTTAGGATGCTTAGTTTGTAATATTATATGTTGTGGTATCCAAGTGTTGATTAAATATTATGCAAATAGAATTGACTGGTTTGATAGAGTTTGCATAACCTATGTGCTAAAAAATAATTTTCAAATAGAGTCGACTGGTTCGTCTATGTTTACAAACCTATATTCTAAAACAATATAATTATGAACAAAGTTGACTAGCTCAACTATGTATGCAATCTTGTAATTGAAGAAGAAGATTGTGTCAAGCTAAATAATCTAATCACCTATATTTGGCAAAGACTTTAAAAGACAAAATAGAGTCATTTTGGGGTGATTGTGTGTTAAACATGCACATAGACTATTAGAACAATATCAACAGGTTTGATACAATAATGTAAAAATAAAAATATATAATATGATGATAAAATGAATGCATTAAATAAAACCTACAAGTGTTTGATACACATTGGGTTTACTATAATGTATATAAATGAAAATGTAGTTGACCTCTTACTCAATCCTAGCTCAGAGAAGATAAATCCTTCATACACTTTTTTTTATTAATACATTAGATATTCAGGGTCATGACCAAGATGGATCCACTAGACCTAACCAAGGGATCTCTTACCACAATAACATAACTAAAGAGGGTTCCAAAGCCTCTAGTCAAGAAACACTATGCAATAAATGTAGTTAGGTCCTATGATTTCATATTCACTAAGTATATACAAAGTAAAGTAAAATCT
The DNA here is from genome assembly GCA_037957365.1 of Torreya grandis. NCBI lineage: Eukaryota > Viridiplantae > Streptophyta > Pinopsida > Cupressales > Taxaceae > Torreya > Torreya grandis. The sequence continues at coordinate 49,508 of JARHVA010008942.1, read as the reverse complement.
AATTTAGTAATCACCAAAGCTTATGGCATAAAGTGGGAGTAATAAACATAAAAAGTAAACATGCATAGAATAATTATAATTAATCTATGTATAGATATAACCCTAATGAATGGAGAGAGAAATAAATTTAAAAGACATTACTTACGCTACTTCTATCTACTAAACTATAGAAGTAAAGTTAGAGATACTTACCTTGAAGATGAACCTATCATGACTTAGTCTTTCCCTTGGATAAAGGTTCTTCAAAATAGGTTGTTGTGGTTTGTAAGGAATTTAAAAAAAGGCTTAAGCATCTAATAATTTCCATAAGACAATATTCTTGTCTAATTATAAACCCTAAGCAATAAATCCTCAAGTAGAATGGTTGGAGATCAAATTGTAAAGAAGCACAAATGAATAATTAACTCTGTTTTCTCTTTTATAAATGATGAAATGAATGTGCATATATAGATGAATCTAACCCTAAACATTTACAAAAGGTTATCCAATAGGGTCAGATAAATTAGAATATGTATCTTTAATTTATAAAATCAATTTAGGTCCCGGTTTAGGTTGGCCAAGGCCAACCTAGACCCTTAATGTGATTTTATACATTTAAATACAAGGTCAACCCAGGCCAATAGTGTACGGTAAATTTCAAAAAGAGGTTTTAAGCTTAATAAGTGGATAATTAAGGTGGTAAATTAATTGGAGGAGTGTGTAAGAGAGGTGACAAAATTAGGGAAGTCTATAGGAGAAGATAGTGTAGATAACAAGCATTGGTATAGGGGACAATAATCCTATGAAACACTAATGGTCTACTCATGCCTTTCTCGATATACCCTTTAAGGCATGTACTCAGAGAGATTGAGAATCGATAGGTTGATAAAAGATAAAAAACATCAATAATTGATAAATTTTTAAAATATTATGTGTATACATTGTTTACATAAATGTTTCTACCAACATGTTTGCAAAGAAAGAATGTGAAAAAACACAAAAATTGTATATATTTTTAGTCTATCAATGCCTATCATGATGACACTTTTTCCTTTTAAATTATATAATCCAATAATGAGATCCATAGAGATATCATCTAATCTTTAGCTATGATTAGATGATATTTGTAAATTACCTGAAGTCTTATCCATGTTTCCTTCTTTTACTAACACAAAACATTCTACCAGATAAATTTATGTACATCACCCTTTAGTCCTTCCAAAAAAAATTACCGCCTAATTTTATGTTAATTATTTAATAATCCTAAGTGAATCACCATAGGAAAAGTGTGTATATATTCAATAAAATTATACTTAACGTTTGAATTCTTACATAGGTATAACCTATCTTTATACCATAATGTTTTCCCTTTTCCATATAGATTTATCTAAAGTATTAAAGCTACTGAATGAGATTTTGTGATGTAGGTGAATCACTATAAATAGTTCAATTGTGTTATTTTGTGGTCTTATGAGGTCTTATAAATCATATTTTATAAATAATAGTTCTTATTTGGGCTTTACTTGTTGAATTTAGGTCAGTTAGGAGTGCTTTGGACTTCCCCACCAAAACCAAGAAATTCAAATTTTGACTTGGTTTTGTAATTTTTGGGAGAGTTTAATCAAATTTAAAGGATCATGATCCTTATGTGAGTGATCCTTGGGGTATAAAAATTTGTTTTAAATTTTATTTTACTCTTACACTTTCTTTAAATGTCTTCGAACTTGTATTCTACTATGATAAGCCTTATTCAACGTAGGAAAATAACTAAAATAAGTATGCTAGAAGAGTCGCATGTCAGTTGAGAGGATTTTGGTGTATGAAACAAGTACATAATTATTTTAGGAATCTAATAATTCTCAAAAAAATAGTATATGATCCTAATAACACATAAAAAAGATAGGAAATGATCAGCTTAAAGATTGATGGTTGTATGTAAGTGTAAAGAGAAGCTTGTCTATAGGTCTATATATGCTTTCAAGAAAGTTATGAATAAAGACAAAATTTAATGATGGTTTATATGGGTTTTGAGTATTTTTAATATTAGAATTAAAATATTTTATTTCTTCTTTAACTAGTTTCTCAATCCTTTATTGTTCTCAGTTTCTAGAAGCATTAAAATAAGGTTATCTTATGCACAATCAAGGGAAAAAGTGTTTTATGTATGTTTTTAGAATATTTCAAGATTTATTTCCATTTTATAGGGTTTTTAAATAATATTAAATACATCAGGTAAGTGATAAGAGTTTTTTAAAGTCCTTAAAAAAATTCATTATTTCTTTGCTCTCAATTCTAAGTTCTTAGTTAAAACCCTAGGTCAGGGTTTATATCACTAAAATTGCTATCAAACATAAATTAGCCATCAAATATTGTTTAAAAGTTGTATATAACTAGATAGATACCTCCTTTACATGATTCATGTGGTTTAAAAACTTTATATCTTATACAATTGTAGATATAAGAGATTGTGTATTATTTAGGCCTTAAAAAAGGCTATAAGTACACATTTTTAGTCTTCCTTTGAGTCTTCAAACTACTTAAGAGTCTTAAAGAGATTTATTTAATTATGTAAAGTAAATAAATTTTTTAAGATTTCTAAAATATTGAGTTTCAATCTATTATAGGCATAAGATAATATGATAGACCTATAGGTGGGCATAAAATAGGGATAAAAATAGTTTTCTTCAAATTTTCTCAAGAATCCAAGGTAACAAGGTTGTATAATTTTTTGTTTATATATTATAACCTATTAATTAATGTTATAATTTTTTTTTAAAATCCTTCTAGTGTAAGGTTTTTTTATAATCTCTTAAATAAACCTAGAAGTGAAGTTACAAGTTTATTAAAAGAGACCATCTTTTGGAGAGTATAGATCATATAGGTGTTCATGTACACCATAGTGGTATTAGAATAGAGTTTAGGTTATATGAAATTGAAAATATATTACTATTTGGTTGATAAATTATGAAATAATTTTATAAATATGGCTGATAGAGTAAGAGTTAGAGGAGGTCAGAGGAGACAACTTACTCAAGCCATGTTGCTTGAAGAAATGAGAAACATTCAAGATCATTTATAGAAAATGGAGATTTCTCAAAGGAGAGTAATTGAAATGAGACATCTTAGTGATAGAAAAGAGGAAGAAACTCAACCAGAAGAATAAAAATAGAGGGCATAAGAGAGATTGATAAGAGTAGTCATGGGGGTAAGTTCTAAACCCAAACTTGAAGTACCTATGTATGAAAGTAACTTAAATATAGAGGAGTTGGTTGATTGGATCAATGCCATGGATAAATAATTTGAGTATGAAGGCATAGATGATGACAAAAAGGTGATGTTTTATATTACTATTTTAAATGGTCATGTATCCCTATGGTGGGATGGAGTTCAAGATGAAAAAATAAGGAATGGGAAGCCCAAGATCAAGATTTGGGATAAAATGGTGGCCAAGTTGAAGGGTAAATTCATGCCAAAAAAATACTAGACTTATCTATTAAATAATATTCCAAATATTAAGGCAAATGTGATGATAGTCAAGGACTACACAAAGGAGTTCTACAAGCTAACCATCATAGCAAGGCATATAGAATAAGATGTTGAAAAGGTGGATAGATACATCAATGGGTTAAGGTTAAACATTAAATATGAGATCAATATTTTATCAATAATATCAGTTGTATATTCATACCAATTTGCTCTTAAGGTAGAGGAGAAATTATCTAGGAAATATACTCAACTTTCAAAAGGTAGAGGTAAAACTTTTAGAGGAAGAGGATAGCATGGTGGAAAAATTTAGATACAAACACATCATGAAGAAGCCAATAGTTCACAAAGTCTAAGTCATCCTAGAAGAGGTGGATATTATTTTAAGGGTAAGATACCATTCAAAAGAGGCAGAGGAAGAGGTGCTAGTAGTAGATGCTTCAAATTCAACAAGTATAGGCATATATATTACGAGTGTTGGGAAAATCATTCTAAAAGTTAAGGTAGTACTCAAATTGTCCCAATTGATGAGGAGAGTGTGGGATTACTTTCTCATGAAAATTCACCTAAAGTTAGAGAATATTTTATCATGAAGAGAGTCTTGATCAAGCCCAAGAATGAGATCAAGGAGCCTACACAAATAAATATGTTTCTCAGAACCACTTTACAAGTCAAAGGGTAAGTGATAAAAAGTCATTATAGATAGTGGAAGTACTAACAACTTAGTATCTTCTAACATTGTTGACAAGTTAGGTCTGAATACAATCAACACACCCTACTCCTTATAAGGTGTCCTAGATGCAAATATGACATTAAGTATTTGTAAATGAGAAATGTTAGGTGGAATTCTAGATAGGTATCTATAAAGATGAGGTTATGTGTGATGTCATGCCTATGGATGTCTGGCATGTTATTTTGGGTAAACCTTGGTAGTTTGATAGGAAGGTAATACATGATGGGAGAAGCAATACCTACACCTTTGAAAAAAATGGAAAGAAGCACACCCTTACACCATTAAAGGAGTAGAGTGAAATAGTGGAGGATAGTCCTAAAGTGATATTAACAAGTGGGAAAGAGTTTTTGTAGAAAATCATAAAGGAAGAAGTATGTTATGCACTTATTGGTAAGCCTAAAATAGTAATCACAACTACTAAGTTTATTGATCTACTGATAGAAATTCAAAATTTTCTTAATGAGTTTGTTATAATAGTTGTGGATGACTTACCTAATGAAATACCTCCAAAGAGAAGTATCATCCATCACATAGATCTCAAACTAGGAGCCAATATACCAAACAATGCAGCTTATCAGATGACACCAAAGTAAAATGAGGAAATCAAGAAATAAGTGTAAGATTTATTGGATAAGGGGTTTCTTAGAGATATTTTAAGTCATTTTATTGTTCCAATAGTCCTAACACCTAAAATTATGGAGGTTAGAGAATGTGTATTAATTCAAGAGCCATAAACAAGATCACAATTCGGTATAGATTCCATTTAACTAGAATTGATGATATAAAGGACTATTTAAGTGGTGCAAGGTACTTTTCCAATATAGATTTGAAAAGTGGATATCATCAGATTAGAATCAGAGATGGAGATGAATGAAAGACAACATTTAAGACAAATTATGGGCTATATAAATGGATTTTAATGCAATTTGGGTTGACCAATGATCCAAGCACCTTCATGAGGCTTATGAATGAGTTACTCAAAGCTTTCATAGATAAATATGTTATTATTTATTGAGATGATATTTTAATTTATAGTTAATCAAAGGAAGATTTTATTAAACATCTTAGAATGGCTTTGAGTAATCTATAAGAAGAAAAACTACTAATTAACCTCAATAAGTTCACTTTAATGAATACATAGTTAATCTACTTAGGATTTTTCATTTTGGAAGATCACTTAAAGATGGATGAAGAAAAATTCAAATTCATATTGGAATTTCCTACACTAAGGAGTGCATATGAGGTAAGAAGTTCTCATGGTTTGCCTAGTTTTTATAAAAAATATAATAAATTTTAGTAATATTTATGCTCCAATTATGGAAAAAATCAATGGAAACAAACCATCATTTAGATGGATTGAGACATTTGAGAAAAAAAATTAGATTCTAAAGAATAAGATTAAAACAACCCATTTTAGCTTTTCCTAATTTTAGCAAACATTTCCAAGTAGAGTGTGATGCTAGTAGGACTACCATAAGAGTTATTTTGAATCAAGAAGGCAAACCCGTTTCCTAATTCAATGAAAAAAGTAATGAGGCAAAGAATAAATATTCAAAATATGACCAAGATTTATATGCTATTGTTCAAGCCTTGAAGAACTGAAGGCATTATTTGATTCGTAAATAGTTTGTTATTTATACTGATAAACATGTTTTGAAGTTTATTAATAATCAAACTGAGCTAAGTCAAAGGAATGCAAAGTGGATTGAGTTTTTTAAAAGTTTTGATTTTTTTATCAAGAATAAGCATGGGAAAGATAAAAAAGTTTCATATTTTACACATTGGGATTTGATAGGAGTGTCAAGTGAATATCTTAGGATTTGACATGTTGAAAGAGTTGTACAAGTAAGATATTGATTTCAAAGGCATATGCAGCATGTGATTACCAAATATTCAAATATAGGATTATATGGATGGGCTACATGTTGTAATATGGAAATTTAGTCAAGGGTAGTCAAATATGCATACAAAAAGGATCCATGAGGGAGAATCTACTAAAGGATAAACATAGTGGAAACTTGGGAGGACATTTTGGGTAAAATAAGACACTTAATTAGCTAATTTCACACTATTATTGGATATGGATGCAATATGGTGTAAAGAGGTTTTTTAAGAGATGTAAAATATGTTAGTATTGTAAAGGAAGAAGTTAAAACATAGGACTATATCAGTCATTGCCCATTCCTAGTAGGCCATGGGATTCAATAAGTATGGACTTTGTACTTGAGATGAAAAATACTCAAGAAGGTAATGATTATATCTTTGTACTAGTTAATAAGTTTTCTAAGGTGGTGCACTTTATTAATAGTACTAAAACAAGTGAAATAACTCATATTGCTAACCTGTTCTTCAAATAAATAGTGAGATTGTATGGTCTTCCTAGGAGTATTGTTTCAGATAGAGATACCAAATTTATGGGACACTTTTTGAGGAATATTTTGAAGAATTTGTGAATAAATTTAAGCTTAAACTCAACTTACCATACTCAGACTTATGGTCAAATGAAATTGGTCAATATTTTTAAAGTATATTATTACTCATGCTTGTTAGGTTCTAACTAGGTTATTTATCTTTTCCTAGTTTTGTCCTATATGTTGATTTATCCCACATTGATTAGACTAGCTTGCATCTTTTTTATTCTTGCCTTCTTAAGCAAGGGATCTACATTTTATTATGTATCTTTTGCATATACTTTGCATATGATTTTTTGAATAACAATTTTTTTGTTTATAATTGGTTTTGTTCTCTATGTGTGTGCTGAAGCATCTATGGTTGTGGCAATGAGCTCTTAGATAGATCTTGGATAAAGAGTGTTGTGAACTCTTTCATGGTATCTGTGCCACCCTTCAATAGCCATTACTCATCTTGTAGGTTTCTTTCCATTATGGATCTACTATTATTTTCTCATTAAGTCTCTCTTACTACCATATTCTTAATTATTTTTTGAATTGATAATTATTTGGTTCCTTGGTCATACTCTTGGGATGTAAGGGTGTTGAAAGACAAGGGAAGAGAATTTGGCTATTATAGTTCCTTTAAAATACCATTGCCTGGATGCTTTTATTTTTTGTGATGTATATCTAGACATGGCCTACTATTTGGAATAGTATTAATGTATATCTATGAGTCATCACCCAAAGATCTATGTAGTACCATCCAAAATGATCTCAATATGGCTGGATTTGATCAAAAAAATCACCCACTAGATAATATTGTCATTACCCTCTTCATATTTCATGTTGATTGCCTTCTGCCTACTCAAAATCTCAAGAAATAGGATGTTAAAGTTATCCTATTGCTATTATCAATAGGAAGATGAGTTTTGTCACCTATCATGACTAGCTAACTTTTGGCTTGGTTTTGTGTTGCAAGATTTGTACAATATCTATCAAAGAGAGGGCGCAAATATATTCATGTTTACTTGATCAAATTTCAAGTGATTGAGTGATTTTATGATTTTGTTTTATTTTCAAGATAGAGTGAATATGTCAAGTACAAACACCATGATAATTCTATGAAAGGTTTCTACAGGGTCATTTACTATTGATCCTATGATTCGAACCTACATCATTACAATCTTACCCCTATAACCCAAGAGCAACAACAAGAGAAAGAACCATGCCTATTCTAGTTTCACAACCCTCCATAGCTATGTTAGATCTACCTCATTTATTTATGGTAATTTATTGACATGACAAGTTGATAACTTTAAAGGGAGACATGCTCCTACTTGTTCTTCTATCCAATGCTTGGGCATTGACATTGTAAACTCAATAAAAGTTATGTTTTTTTAGTTCTTCAATGATCTTGAATTCTTTCTAACTTCTGGGATATTAACTCTTGTATTCATTTTGTGGGATTGAAAGCTCTGAGGGATCAATTGGGCCAATTTTTAGCACTACCCTCCACTTAGTAAACCTTACACTTTCTTTGTAGTATTGTTGGCATCTTGATGCAGGCACATCAAGTCCCTATTTTTTTATTTCCCCATTTGTACCAAATAAATCAACTATTCACCATCCTCCTTAGTAGATTTATGGCCTATGCATCCTCTAGGCATCCTCCATTCTTCATAGTGCCTACACATTGCTCATCACTATCTTCTCATCTCCCATCCACTCTCAAAGATCTATGCAAATGGTTTCAACAATGATCATGACTCGAATCAAATCAACATCACATGGTAACACCTCATTTCAAAATAAAAAGTTGAAATATAATTTTTACCTAATCTTAAATGTCTATTGAAAATAAGTTTCAATCTACTTTATTTAAATAACATTATTTTCTTTTAATAGGTTTTTTTCCTTTAATTTTTGGACCTAAGTGAGATTAATCTCTCGCTTGAGAGCTCATAGGGGTAAGATTAATGGGTATTTTAAACTTTTTTATATTTGAGGAGGTTCTTAATTCTGTGTTAGTTCCAATGAGTGGATGGAAGGCTAGGTCAACCTTAGTTGTAGTGCTTTTTAAAAAAATTTAGTGCAATTTTTTATTATTTAAGCCTCATTTATAAGAAATTGATTATATAATAAATTTTAAATGGTAGCTCAAAATTGAGTGCCATATTTTTCAAAAGTTCATATTTTTTATTTCCAATTCATTGGTTCCATTTACATTATAAAACACATAAAAATATAAATTGCCATATTCTGAGGGGGTCTCTTTCCATTTGTTGTGTAGCCTTGTGCTTACAATTTATTATCATGTGGTGATGTATTTACTATGTTGTGAGCATTTATTGAGGGAATATTACTTGTTTTAAATGCACCTTATCTCTTTCATTTGTCAAATATTAGAGGGTGAAGTCTAGTTTGGTAGGAGGTCAGACCACCTCATAGGCAACATAAAATTCCTCCTTGCTTCTTCTAGATTACATTGTCATCATTTGTTGCACTCATGGATGCATTTCAACTAAGGTTGATATCCTATTCTTGAGTGTGTATTATCACTACGAGGAGGTACTTGTGCTTTGGGCCCTACTAATTTTTTCATTGTACTTCATACACACACTATCTTGGATACATTTTTGGCTGAGCCTGACATCTTTTTGTATGTGCTTTGCAGGTTGTTATTTTTGGCTGCTAGTCCTTTTTGGTGTGATTTTTGTGTTCATAATGTATTTTTTTCCATTTTCCACACTCTTCTATCAACCCACAACATTCATTAGTTCTTTGACACACTAGTAGTTTGTGTCATGTCTCCTTGAGACCCCTTTCTTCGCACTTTGCCTTAATCTATGGAGACACTTTTTCATTCCCTTATTTTTAGAGAACATCTCATGATTCTTGATGGCTTATTCGATAGGTTAATAGTCTCCTTTTTGGAAATATTTTGGTGAAGCCTAGTGTCTTCCTTATTTCCATCTGGTGTTTTTTGTGTATGGGTTATATTGTAGATGTACTAATTTATAAAGTGACATGAGGGGTTTGTTGATTTATCCTTATCTACCTTCATGCATTTATGTGATCTATTTTGGGCACCTTTTCACTTCTTCAATTGCTTGTCTCTTCCATTACCACCATGGTCCATCATCTTTGATAAAATTTATCTATATTTTGGACACCACCTTTTTTAACTATTAAATGTCTCCCATAGCTTAAAGTATAGCTATTCTAGTGAATCTTAGTGTCATCTTATCTTTTTCAATAGTTCAATAGTCTCTTTTAGCCTGATATTGATCTATTCTTATATATACATTATCAACTTATTTGGTATTTGAGTAGTGGATTTAGACCACTCATGTATAAATTTTCCCATCATTCTACCTAGTCAGTAGTATGAGGGGTATGGTGTACATTTTTCTTTGTAAGTGTTGAGTATTCCTTGCACATGCAATACTCTTTTGTACTTTTATCACCACTAACATTCTTATTAATTGAATCTATTTTGGTGAATCTTAGTGTTAGTTATTTTTTTGATTGAGTAGTGGATTTAGACTACTTGTGAAGATTGAATTCCTTTGTAAATTTTGAATACTTGGAGTGTGGACTACTTCAACATCATCTTTGGGGGGATTTCTAACTCTCTCTTATTTTTTATCTCTTTTTTAGGGAGTGGGAAGTTTTTCCTATAAGTTTTGTCTCTTTTCTCCACTTTCTGAGAGTTATATGTATATTTTGAAATTTTTTGAGTGTTTTCTATATTCCTCCTTTATACATGGGTATCTTATTTAGGCACTTTATTTATCGAAACCTATATGAGGATCTTGTAGTTGACTCCATGTCCTTGTTAGTGATTATTATAGTGACATGAGTGTGGTATCCCCACTAGTGACACCAATGTGACAACACCACCAGTCTTTGTGCTCACTTTTTACCATCTTATTTGAGGGTATTCAAACAATGCTTCTTCAGGTTCATCATTCTACCTAGTATTTTGGATCACAGTGTTTGTGTTCAATGATCATCATATTCAGCACCATTTTTACTTCAAATTAGTATTTACAGTGACTCAACATCCATGTAATCCAACAAGATGGATTGACATCCATAGGGACACATGGATTCACACCACATCCTTTATTGTTAACCCCTAGCTTCACTTGAAGGGGGATGTTAGAGTATATTATTACTCATACTTGCTAGGCTATAACTATGTTGTTTGTCTTTTCCTAATTTTGTTCCATGTGTGTATTTATCCCACATTGCTTAGACTCACTTGCATCTTATTTCTCCTTGCCTATTTAATCAAGGGCTCTACATTATAATATACATCTTTTGCATATCCTTTTCATATGATTTTGTGAATAACAATTGTTTTGTTTATAATTGGTTTTATTCTTTTTGTGTATACTAAAGAATATATGGCTATGGTAATGATCTCTTTGAAATATCTTGGATAAAGAGTATTGTGAACTCTTTCAAATATGATCCTTGGAAAAATTCTCATAAGCTTGGTAAGTGACCAATCCAAATAGTGGGGACATGTACTAGATCAAGAAGAATTTGTAGACAATGATTCTCTAAATAGAAGCATAAGTTATTACCAATTTCATATTGTGTATGGCATCCATCTAAGGGGAGTTTATGAGTTGAGGAACATGGGAAAGTAAGAGAAAATAAGTATAAAAGGTGAGGATTTTGTAGTAGTTATGTAATAATTTCATGAGTAGGTAAAGCAATAGCTAGAGAAAAGTATAAGTATAATAAAAGTGTTTATTTCAAAATAAAATAAGTTAATTTTAAATTAGGTGATTTATTGCTTACTCACCTTAAGAAATAAATATTACCTAAAGGGGAATATAACAATTTGAAAATGAAGAAGATCAGACCTTGTAATGTCTTGAGAAAGTTTTATTCTAATGCTTATAAATTAGAGATTCCACTCGATATTAAAATATCAACAATTTTCAAAGTAATATACACAAATATTTTCATAAAATAGGATAACTTAGATAAATCATTAGAATACAAAGATGATCAAATCATCCATTGGGAATAACAACTACCAAAAGTACAACTAAATCAACTTAAAGCCATTTTAAACAAGAAGGTAGCAAAGAAAATAAGGGACAAATAATAATTCCAATATTTTTTCAAGTTTAATAACCATACAAATGAGGATGAAATATGAATGAAACATTTAGAGATAATCAATCATGGCAGTAGTGTTGAACAACTCATGAGCATGATCTCATGAATAATATTTTTGTTCCCTGGTAGTCTGATATAGGTGCATCTCTATAAATAATTTAATTGTATTATTTTATGGTCTTATTAGGTCTTCTAATTAATTTTTTATTTATAATATGTCTTATCTAGGCTTCATTTGTTAAATTTAGGTCATTTTGGAGTGTGTTGTACTTTCCCTACAAAACTCAAAAATTCAAAATTTTGAATTAATTTTGGACTTCTAGGAGAGTTTAATCAGGTTTCAATGATCATTATCCTTATTTAAGTGATAATTGGGTTATAATAATATGTTTTAAATATTTTTTTAACTCTTACACTTTTTTTAAATGTCTTCAAACTTTTTTTCCACTATGATAAGCCTTATTCATTGTAGGAAAATGACTAAAATAAGTATGTTAGAAGAGTCTTAGGTTAATCGAGAATATTTTGGTGTATGAAACAAGATAATAATTATATTATGAATATTATAAGTCTTAAAAAATTATTATAGGATCCTAATAATTCATAAAACGGAGAGGAGAATATTAGTTTGCAGATTGATGGCTATATGTGAGTGTAAAGAGAAGATTGTTTATAGGTTTGTCTATGATTTCAATAAAATTATGAATGAAGACAAAATTTGGTTATGGTTTATATGATTTATTAGGATTATTAATATTTGAATGAAAATATTTTATTGTTTCTTAAACTGGTTTCTCAATCCTTTATTATTCTTAATTGCAAGAAGCCTTTAAACAAGGTTTTCTTATGCATAATCTAGGAAGAAAAGCATTTTATGTATGTTTTTATAATATCTTAGGATTTAATTTTATTTAATGGGGTTTTTAAATAATATTAAATAACTCATCCAAGTAATAAGAGGTTTTTAAGGTCCTTAAAACAAAATATTTCATAATTTCTTTGCTCTCGAGTCTAAGTTTTGATTTAAAACCATAGGTCAGGGTTTAGATCACTAAAATGGTTATAACACCTAAAATAATAGTCCAATATTGTTCAAATTTTTTATTTATTTGTATAAGGATATCATTTACATGATTTAAGTGGTTTCAAACCTTTATATCTTCTACTATTTGAGATATAAGAGACTGTGGGACTAAAATCAAGTTATAACTACAAGTTTTCCCTTGAGTATTCAAAAAAATTAAGAGTATTAAATGGATTTATTTAATTGTTTAAGATAAATACAATTTTTAATAATTATATAATACCAATTTTTAAAAATATATTATAGGCACAAGATAATATGATAGACCTATAGGTAGGTAAAAAATAGGATTAGAAACAATCTTCTTCAAATTTTATTGAGAATCCAAGCTACGTAAGGTTGTATAATTTTTTTTTTATATTTTATAACCTATTGATGAATTTTAAAATTCATTTTAGTATCATTAAAGTATAATTTTTACCTAATAATCTCTTAAACAAATCTAGAAGTAAAGTTACAAGTTTATTGAAAGAGACCATCTTTTAAAAAGTATAGACCTATAGGTATTCACTTACACCATTTTGAATATATATGTCTTATTACCATTTGGATCTTGCCTCATCCACCCAATATTCCTACAATATGACCATCTCACACAATTAGGTTTGTGTGTTTTCATTCCTTCTAGAGAATACATCTGCCATTGTGTTTTCCTTCCCTTTCCTTTAGATGGTTGCAAATTCATTCCCCATCATATTAGTTAGCAACTTTTATTACTCATCTAATGAAATTTTTTGTTCTAATAATTATTTATACTATCATAATATGTCTTTATGTTAAAAATAGTTTTACATTAAATAAGGCCTCCATTGCTTGACCACATGGAGAATATCCAACATTTCCATCTCATAAATATGATTAAAAAATTATTACCTTTGATTTGGTGAATCTCAAATGTAATGGGTATACCTTCTTTCATGAAGAATACACCCTTATCATTCCCTAACACATCACATTCCATAATTAATTATTTTGAAGAGTAAAGAGTAACAAGAATTAGAGTGGTGAATATGGCCTCCTTAAGATTTTTGAATGCCTTGGTTACTACCTCATTCTAATGAAATATTCCTTATTCAAGAGGAATGTGAGAGGTGTTACTATTCTACCATAATTTTTTAGAAAACTCATATAATATCTCTTAAGTCATAGGAGTCCTCAAAGGCTATTAAGCGTTATAGGTACTTTATACTCTACCAAGTCCTTGTTCTTTTGAGGATCCACCTTGAATCCTTAATGGGATATAATTCGATGCGACTATTCTACCTCCTTAACTTCAAGTGAACACATAGAAGGATTTTTATAAAGTTTATGTTACTCAATAATTTAAGGCATCACCAAATACTCGTATTGATCCTTATGTTTTTTTTAAGTGTTTTATGAAAATTTTCATCTCTAATTATAATTTGATGATAATTTAATTGGAGATGTAATTTTATAAATTAAACAATACCATGTGTATCATTAAAATCTAGAACACATTAATTCTACTCATTCTATATTTACAAATGTTTAAATGAAGAATGAAGAATTAATGATCTAGATTCTAAAAACACATATGTCCCACCAAGAATGCCTTATGTGTTATTAGAATATAAAATACATTAATTATACAAATTCAATATTTTCAAATGTATAAATTAATCATGAATACTTAATGATCTACACCTAAGAACTTGTGAGCATACAAAGATTAGCTAAAATTCTAAGATTAAACCAATATATACAATAATAATTGAAAACCTCATCTTTGCATGTGATTGGACTTAGATGTAGTGTCAATATGTATTTTTCAATTCCATTTCATGTTGAAACAATTCCTTTGAATCTATGGACTAGTTAAACTTGATCAAGAATAGAAAAAGGTGATGCACAAGAAGAAAACAAAATTTATCATCACTTAATTGTCTAATTTGATCATGTAAATTTTAATGAGAAGAGGTCAATTTAAAAAAATCAAGATCAATGATGACTCTTTATCTTGACTCCAAGATGAATAACTACAAACAAGTCTTAAATAATGAACATGTATCAACACATGGATAGTTAATGTGAGCCCTTCATCTTGTTCAAGATGAAGGATGGAGGATGGAGGATGGATCTAGAAAATATCAAAGAAAGATAAATATGAGCCCTTTATCTTCTTTCCAAGATGAAGGGTAGAGTATTCTCATCATAATATCATGGTGCGAGACATTTTGGGTCATTCATCTTGTTTCCAAGATGAAGGGTGGATAATCACTCCCAAGAAATCACATGGATAATTAATGCAGACCCTTCATCTTGTTTCCAAGATGAAGAGTTGAGAATGTTCCCATAAAATATCTCATAATATTCCTTTTGGTCCCTTGATCTTGTCTCCAAGATGAAGGGTGGAGAATAATATTGCATATTATTTTATTTAGTAAAGTTCTTAGCTCACAAAAGAATATTCCATAGAATCTCAAGATTCTTTCTTGAATGAAAATGTATTTTGGAAGGAAAAAGAGGAATTAACAATTAAAAAGAAATTATTATTATGTTTACATAAAACTATATTATAACAATGATTAATTAAATTAATTAAAGATCAATTTAATTAATACAATGTGGGGAATTTGATTAGAAGAATGATTTAGAGAAGGGGAATTGAATGTAGTAATTTATCAGTGAAGGGGAATTGGTGAATCAATCAAAGTAGAATAATTAGCTATATAAAATGACCAGATTAATAATTGAACAAATATAATATGGTGACTTATCCCACATAGAGATGCCCTAAGGTGAATTTAAACTTATATCTTAGGTGAACAAATGAATTCAGACCAAAGTAGAAGAATTATTGAATTGATTAGAGTAAAATAATTAATCGGATAAAATGACCAAAATGATAATTGAATAGATATAGTACAGTGAATTATCCCACCTAGAGATGCTCTAATGTGAATTCAAATTTAAATGTTTGATGAACAAATGAATTCATACTAGTTTGTGTGCAATTGTAGGAAGTCGTTCCATTTTGCAATTTTTACATAGAAGTGGTAAAAATGGAGTATTTACACCATGTAAATCATATATAAAATAAAAATTATAGGAATATAAAACTATCCTTGGTGTTGAAGTCCTTGAGTTTTCTAGAGTAAGCACACATGTTATAAATGTCATCCTTCTTATGAATCATCAGCACTGGAAGTATATGAATTTTTAAAATGACAAATAATATCTACTTCTAAAATTTCTCAATTTCATCTTCTTAATCTCACTCATTTGCATATACGGGTACCTATAAGGGATAATTTTGGGTTTTTAGATCTATAGTTCAAGTTAAGTGTCATGATCATGATCTCTTTTTAGAGGCTCCCATTTTATAATAATACTAAACATTATGGATGCTTTTCACAACCACCTATAGATTTGGGATTGTTGATGCATTTTACTATTTTTATTCTAATAAAAAATTTGTGTAATATACCATATCAACCACCTTTTTTAGTAGATTTTTTATTTTGATGAGATCTTACCATATGTAGTGATTTGGCTTAAAACCCACTCAAATCTAATGTATTTCCTTAAAAACTGAAATGTGTAAACAACTCTTAGAAGTTTATCTCAGTCATGCCCAATGTAATGAACCATTGGACTCCTACCATAATATTATATCCTCCCATGGTAATGGAAAACATATGGCTATCAAACATGTAGTACCCCTTATAAAGTTTAATACTATGTTATTTTCATAAATAACTAGATTTACCCCCATCCACAATCATGACCTAGAATTCTGGATCTAAGTACACAAAACTATTTAAACATCCAACCAAATTATTGTTGATAAAATTATGAGTAATCCCAAAGTGAATGTGTACTATCACCCTCTGATATTTAAGGAATCCTAATATTTTATGTATTTTTGGGGTGCTAATACTTGATAGCATATGGAAAGGGATAGATGGGCATGCATCTTATAATGATTCATCTAGCTCATCTACTATATCAAATTCATATTATTATTATTATTATTCTATGTCACATTCAACATATAATAGATTCTTTATTAAACATTTCCATCCTCTTGTTTTAATTATTTTTTTAGTGAACAAATAATTTTTTTTAATAGGTATAAAACTTGATAGACTTATTCAAAATACAACATATGAAATTTAAACATAAATATAAATGTAAATTAAAATTGATTAAAATTAAAATTCATTGACAAGTGGAATATGCTAAAATAGTAAATTTAATCAATAATGATATGATTATGTGTTATGGTTTCTATTTGTTTATAATTGATGTTTGATAATAGAAATCAAGATAAGACAAGACTGTGACAACTCAAATTTAGAGACAAAGTTTTCAATTGTACTTGGATAGGTTTTCCCTTACCAAACTATAACATAGGCTATCTGTATTAATTGATTGCATTATATGGTTTGATTGTGATGAAACTATCATTTATCTTCCACCTATGTCTGTGCATGTTGAGAGGGATGAGATATTCAGATTTTGTAGGTACTATGAAAAAAAATGTTTTCCTTCTCTTTTCCTTTGAAACCCTAGTGGTAATTATGAGATATAGAAACCTATTATAAGTAGGGGGAAGTGTAATGAGATGGTCTTACCTAAATCACTTAAATTGATGATTGACCACTCCCTATGTATCTAGATACTTTAAGGATGGAATCAAGCTACATGTAAGTCTCCCACCTAGAGTGATTATGAAATTGTGATACTTAACTATATGTATACATATATTAATTTAGATTTGAAACTTGAAAATGTCAGCTCTTGACTAGATTTTAAATGATTCATGCTTGATTGGTGACTGATCTTAGTGTCTGATCTTGAATTTGTGAAGAGTGGGGCAAATTTTATCTATGTTTTATAGTGTAATGGATCTATTCCAAATATATATCAAGTCTAATCAAGTCCCTTAATTATTAACCTTTGATATGTATTTATAGTGAACCTTTTAAATTTTTTATTTTAGCATAATTTAAAATGTGTGGGGTGACCTAAATGAATATTTCAAATTTCAAAAACTAATTTTTAAATGGCACGGGGCCAAGACCATTTTAGGTGGATATCTCTACAACAATAAACATATCTACCTAGCACATAACTATCTCATTAAATTAGGGATAATTATCCTAAGGTTGGAACTAGTCTAAAATTGATGTAAATTTTTTTGAGTATTGACTTGGAAATTACTATGTATTAATGACAATGAATAAAGGGGTCAATCCTTCATATAGAGGAATGGAAAATAAGAGTAATGTAATTCAAGTGGTCTAATATATGTCAATAATTAATATTTATAAGTACTTATGAAAAAAATTAGGTATTTACATCCCCCCCAATATATTCTAGTAATGAAAGTGCTATGATAAAGAAGAAAAAATTTAAGTGTATATAACACACTCTATCTTTTGATATAAATCTCTAACTCTGTAAGGCACTCAATTTTATAAAACCCTAGAACAACAAATAAGTAGTCATTGTTCATATTTTAAATTTGAAAATAATGAAACATTAAAATTTGAAAAAATGAAAGGAGAGAAAGGAATGAGTACACCTATAGGGATAGGAAACCATATTTTCATATAAATTTTAAAATAACTAAATAAGTGTGCCCCATTTTTAAATAACTTGGAGAGATAGTTACTCATGTTGAACCATTATTGAATTTAGAGTGATCATGTCTCAAATTTTATTAAATTATGAATCCCTTGAGTTGTAAATATGAATGCTCCAACTCTAATGAATGGGTAGAATTTCCCAATATACTACTCCAAAATAATGTGAAACAATAATGGGTTTGATAGAAGTGATGCCAAAGCCATTGAGTGTCAGCAGACTCAAATGGACATCACTCATAACAAAAGGTGAAACCATAAAATGGTTTGGATAAAATTAATTCTAAAAGTCACAATTTCACTACACTTAAACATGCATTACCCATTACATATGAATCACCCCACTATAGATCGATCTATATTATATTTATATGATTGAAAGATAAATAATAATATTCAAGCCTCCATCATGACTATAGTGACAATATATTTGAATATAAATAACAACTAGTTTCTATTGAATATCTTATGATATTTCAGTGCATATGTGCATGAACTGATATCATGTTTTTTTATTTTAAAAATTTACATATGTGTGCATGAATTAACATCATGCCTCATGAATCTCATGCCAAATAATATATAATACCATGCATCTATATCCTCAATTGTAATTGCTTTTGAAATCATGTATTTGTTATTCTTGTAATTATTTTCCATATTCCTATGGATATGCATTCAAGTTTGTATGAATCTGTATTCAAATCTATGTAATGTGAGTGTGTATGCATGTGATAAGAATTCATAGTATGTATCAATGTTTTAATATCTACATGTTTCTCATTTTTTATTAATTTAAATTTTAAAACTTTTAATGTATTAAAAAATCTGATTTCTCTGTTTATGGATTGCCCCCCTTTTGAGATGACATATGTAGCCTTCAAGTCACTCATATCAAAATAATAATTAACTATTTCATTTAAAAATATAGAATCATGAGTAATCATGTCAGCATGTGGAGAGTATGTCATCATAGTAATTTAATTGTCATTGAAGCATTCAACATTTGTAATGACTTTAGTCGTATTGCTATGAATGATTTTTTGCAGGGCATGGAGGGTTTGAAACTATTGACAAAGAGAAACAATGATGAAGTTGATAATTCTAGGGCTGCCAATAAAATTAAGGGCATGCTTGGAGAGGAACATATCATTTATAGTTATCACCAAATGAATAAAATATTTCAGATTTTGGTGGATAATTGGATGAAAGGTTATGAAGACTGAAAGTGTCTAGGATATTAGTGTGTTTCTTACTACTTTTTTGTTGACTTTTGGTTATTTTTGAGCTATTATTGTAATTCTCTCTCTCTCTCTCTCTCTCTCTCTCTCTCTCTCTCTCTCTCTCTCTCTCTCTCTCTCTCTCTCTCTCTCTCTCTCTCTCTCTCTCTCTCTCTCTCTCTCTCTCTCTCTCTCTCTCTTCTTGGGAATAATTTATTATGTATCTAGTTTCCTGGCTTAGTCTATTAGTTTTTTTGTACTAGGTAGGGTCCCTTTTTAAACCAACCTTTACCTTTAATAAAAAACATTTGTAATGTGAGGAATAAAAGTGTCATGTATAGGTGGATTTAGCAATGAGGTATGTAGTAAAGTAACCATGTCTAAATAAGATACATAGTAAAAGTGAATTATAATGATCATGGAACCACTAATAAATATCAATAAGCACAACAAACACAACCCATAATGTCACACATAAGTATAATATCCACATACAATAGACATGATCATGTCAAAAAAAGTAGTGTTAAAGGACACATGCAAACAACGCAAAAGTGTCACAAAGAAGGGACATAAAAATATTTCACACAAGGCCCAGTGGACACACATAATAACTAATCAATATATATCATATCATGTAAGAAATTATAATATCCAAGGAATATATAATAAGTGAAAATTAGTCTACACCATGCATATGTATTTATGTCACATTAGAGCAAAGTGGAATATTCACATAACATAGTGTAATATATGAGTAAATAGAAACAAGCTTGTAAAATATGTGGTTTAACATGGTATAGATGTCATAGATAGATATAACTTGTCATAATGTAACATGTAGGATAGGATGCCCTCAAAATAGGCGTGGACACTAGGTAGAATAGAATCCAACATCTAAGAATCCATGTATAATATGTATCTCCTATATCACACTCATATACCTCATGAAATGCATGTGTATAAAAAATAATATGATATCTACTAAAATATAAACTCATTTTATGCTCACGTCCTAATTTTTTTTTTAGAATATTTCATATTTATAAAATATTTAATTTTTTGTGAATATTTGACACACATAAACACACATACTTGACATATTTGACATGTGCAAAAGAAACTAGGCAATGATCCCATCAATTGGGGGACCATAGTGCATGTATGTATTATAGAATTGGAGGGTGAATTTCCACGAGTGAAAAATTATACATGTATATGAACCCAAATCTAAAAATTAATCTCATGTTATAATTTAACTATCTTGATCACTTATCATAGGATCTTATGTAGGATGTGTAACTATATAAGGCAAAAGAATTGGTGGAGTCTACATTATATTAGGAGAGGATTTTCCTATCTGTGTTCATTTTGTAACATGTTGAACTTTATGAGGTGTTACCTTAGGGCACATTTTAGAAGATGAATATATATTTGAACTCTACATGATTCTCTAATGTGAATATTTTTATCTAAGAATGTGTACTACTTTTCTCTAAATTGACTGTATATAAATATCCTACGTAACAACAATAACTTTCTCTACATTATGCTCCTAAATAGCTGAAATAACTGAATGTGGTAGATTTAGGTGAGGATGAGATACCACCAAATATAGATGGTACTCATATGAAATTTCTAAAACATTAACCATCTAATTAATATGTATAATTTTGAGATAGATCTATTTACTATGGATGGAATTGGGTAGAGATTTTGTATCCAAGGGCATCTTAATAACATATCAAATACCCATGTGCTTTGGAATTATTATAACGAGTGGCCATTTTAAACCTAATTGAAGAGGTATTACTTTATGCCCAAGAGTATTCTATATATTTCCATCAAATGCTTTAACCACTTTTGTTGTATCTTGTAAATCTTACTTTGTGTATGTAAGAGTGTGAAGAAGTGTCATTGTACATATGTTTTCACATGAACCATTCTGAACCATGAAAACGTATATGGTTTTTTTTATATATAAGATCAAATAAAAAGTGAATGTCTATTTGAATAATAATCAATAATATCACTATCATCAAATGTGATCATACGATGTGGTGATAATGTGTTTGTGAATGCACCAATAATACCATATATTGGCTGTCCATATGTATGAGGAGGAAGATTCACATTGTAAGTATGATTTACTTATAAATTATCATTAGTTTATGTTATTCCATGGTATGAAAATGGATTATTGAAGATTTTATATTTTCATTTTCATTGTGCTATAGTTTGGCCTCCTTTGTTGGTGTGCTTAACTCAATAATTTTATCATAGATAAGATCTTATATCTTATGCCTTATCTTGTATCACTTGTTTTTATAATTTATAATACATCTAGGATAGTCACAATATGTGTCTCTATTAAATTCCTTATGTTGAGGTTTAGTCATATTGACATTTCATGATAGAGGAAGAGATATGAGACTGAAATAAAGTAATTTTGGTAACAAAATATGAGGAGGTGATGCTAACCATGAAAATTTCCTCCTTGGTGGAGATTTCAACTAAATATTGTTGTAATACTCCACTGACTATTACTTCATTATTTCTTTCTATTTGATCAAATTTTTGATATAAGAGAATTTTAATCCTAATTAGACAAACTTCTGAGTAAAATTAGATTACTAAAAATATTAATTAAATGACATAGAATAGTTTAGGAATTATTAAATTTATCAATATGCTAATAGGCAAAACTACCAAAGCAATACAACTTAGCTAGAAAATGAGTGTGTAGGATTGAAAATGCTTTTGTGAAACTAATTGTGTGATGATGATGTGAATTGATAATAAATCTGATTGATTTTGTTTAATATTTGGGACTCTTCAAATAAATTATTTTATTATATTTATTTAATTATTTTGGTGGGGAAAAATTAATTTATTATTAAATTAATTAACTTGTTACCCTTTTACCAACATATCCCTCCCCCTTGAGTGGTTTGTACTAGCACATGTTTTTATGAAGCATGTGCCAATTTCAAAACAAATTATATAAGTAGTTTTTATGTGTTTTTATGGAGTTTATGGGGAAAATAATGTATATAAATAAATAATCATAAATATAATTTATATAAACTTAAATTATGAAAAATATAATAACAATAAAAAAATGTAAAAAAAATGGATTTTATTGATACATATATGACCTAACAACTAGATCAAGTGGGCCAACAAATTTAATTAATAAAGACAATTGACTATAAATAAGGGTTAAGAAAATTCTATCAAATATAAATTATAAAATATTTAAAACTAAGTATCCATGACATAGAAAGCGGTGGTAAATGAATATTTTTAATCCAAATTACCACAAAAATTACTTAGAAGGGCCTCTCCCTAAAGCTAGGGGTCCCAACTAGTGTTGACATTATTTATTTTCTCTACCATTTCATCGATGCCCTCCAAGAATTCATCTAGATCAAATTTAGTGGGATAAATAACCTTGAATCAAAATGTGAAAACTTTTATAGGTGATGTGAGGTGCCCAACCATCTTAATGTGTAGGGAAAGACCCCTAGCCATCGTAAGCAGACATAGAAGATTATATTTTTTCAAATGAGTTTTAGAGTATGATTCCATGTGAATCCATCTCTCTCCATCTATTATTCCTTGTATACAATTATCAACTTTTGATTATTATTCAACATGGTCTTCCATAATAAATTAAACCATGCATGGAATTCTTACACAAGCCTAATATTTGGGTTGGATATATACTAAAGGTTCTCTCCTTAGCATTATATTTAAGCTGAATTATGGAAATATGTGTTAAAAATTATTCTCACCAGGTTATAAATAAAATATAATCCATAATCCATACATATAATTCATACATAATATTCTTCATTAAAACTTAGGGAACTGATTAAAAACCACTTCTTACTTTTTAGTCCACTCTTTTATATCACTACACAAGCTAGCACACCATATTAGTTCTAATGGATTTAGGGAAAACACATGCCTATAAATAGATTGATTTTCCTCTTTTATATAATTAGAAGGTAAGGATTCCAATGCTATAATATTATGAATGCCTTTGAGGAGATGTCCTTATAGGAGGTTTGAAATAACTTACTATATCATAAAAGTATAATCACAACAATAATTTTTAGTATAACATATTACATAGGAAGAATACCAACATTATTTGTAGATAAAAGTAGATCCACATAATATAAGTGAAATGAGAGAAAAACCTAATTGAATATATAATTAATCCACTCAAGGGGGAAACCTTCTAAGTCATTATAACAATAAGAGAATAATTTTTTTATGATGATTAATATCCTAGCAATAACTCCTATATATACCTTAATTAGGCTTAAGAAAATACATAAACCCAAATAGGCTCACTACCCCTACCAATATGCAACCCTTAGATTAACAAATGATTAAGTTAAAGGTTATGTATCCTACACATCCATAACACATATCCTAACATAATCCATAGGTTAAATACATAACATGCCACCCCATCACACACATCTTATTAAAAATAATGGTGTACACAATGTTGATCAATTATGGATGAATTTATATGAAAGATTTGTCTTTCCATGTCTTATCTTTTCGGTGTAGGTTCTTCCCCATGATAAAATAGTATATTATATGAATATACACTTCCAAAATTTTGTTGGTCAACATTTTCTAATTATATTATGTATGATATTAAGAGATATGATCTAATTGAGTAACCATAAAAAAAATGTAATATCAAATTTGCTCTTTAGTACTTGAGAATGATAATATTGAAACACATTTACCATGCATGACTTAAGAAACCAAATAAGGGCCTTATTAATCATCTTATCACACTTTAGTGTTGTATTATGAGTCAAACCTTACATTATACTCTTATATAGCTATAAGAATATCATTTTCTACTTTAATCATATTAAATATATTGCATAAAAATCTCTAGACTCTTAGAGTAGTCCACCTGCACACAAGTTAGTATTGACAGTTATGATAGTTATCATCAATTGATAACAACTGACATGGGTTGGATCTATCCCACTCCAAATAATAACTATTATATAAAATAAAACCCATCCTTATGGTTGGTACATAACCCTAACATATATGTGGCATGAGTAATTATTAAAATGGATCCATATTCAAACAAATCAAGGTCTCATTCAAAATGGATATGACACTTATCTATTTCACACTTAGAAAATATGCTTTATTCTTCCCAATTTGTATATAATCACTAGGATCAGTTATGATCCAAGTTTGAATAACTCAAAATATAGGTCAAAGAAAGCATTGTCAAGAACCAAGTTCAATCATTAGCTGCATCAAGTGAAGGATCATAATTGCATAATTACACTAGGTTGGAGAACTACATATGGTTTGATTTACCTTCTTGGAGTATTATATACATATTCAATGGAAAATCATTATATGGGGACAACTAGATTTAGCTTAACCAATTAAAACTCCTCCCTTTTTATAGGTTTAAATCCTTAACAAGCACATCTAGGGTTTCAATCCAAATGAGGTTTATCTATAGATTTATGTGTGTCATTAGGGTTTGGGTTTTGAAAAAATTAGGCAAATAAAGTTGTATGTGATCATATAATCACATTGTGACACTTCCAAATAGGTCAATTCCTACCAACAAGTGATATCAACTAGTGATACTAACTTGATCTTGTGGAACCACCTGGCATAGGTAAGAGGTCAGTTTTTTAATAAAATAAACTATATTCATGTTTCTCCTTAGTTTTCACTTCTATGACACACTCACAAATAGGGAATAAACCATAAAGTACAAGTATCATATTCTCTTTATTATTTTTCATATTTAATACAAATGATTAAATCATTGTCAATCATTTATAATTAGATATATGATTGAATTACATATCTTATAATTAAAATTCAATCTCAAAGTTCTATCCTAAATATAGTAATCTAACCTATTAATATAAATTAGTGTAAAACAAATTGGTGAACCTGTACACATATTGAACAATGTGAAACCCTAGATTTTCCCTTAATGTTTTATCTCTCTAGGGTTTCATATTTTAGATTTAAGGTTTCTTATTTTTCCCTAATGATGCACACTAATCATGACCATGTTTAATAAATATTATTTATTAACATGATTATTTAAGTTTCTCTTTTCATTTTTTCTACATGGATAATATAACTTCTTTGGAGAATATTTTACATAAATGGGTAACTAAGATCAAATCCAAATTCACTAATAAGTCTAAGCTTACTAATGAACAATCCCAAGCCTTTATCCAATCCTTTTTTTGTGATATTCAATCTAAGATGCCTATTTCTAGAAATAGACACCAAAATATATTATATGCACCCATTTTATTTTCCTACTATGGATTATAGACCAAATTCTATCCACCTTGTCAATGGATTCATAATGAATGTTGAGACTAATGACACAATTCCTATAAACAAAAAACATGCCTTAGAATATGAAAAATTCATTGAATATATTAAAATATATCCACATCAAATTGATGGTAAGTTATGTATAATTATCTTAGCTCAATCTTTGATATCAAGTATTCAGATACCTACCTAAACATGTACAATTATCATGCCTACATATTTTTTGACCTATGTGATACCTGCCTAAACATCAAGGGAATCAAAATGATTTTAAAATATTTTTATGCCTATTCCTACATTTTTAATCTTCACTATATGAAGGATGGATATGCACATTCCATTTCTAACCTCACCTAATGTACATTCCCTTGTGTAAGTTATTACAAAGTTGCATACCAAGGTGTTTCAACTAGATTAAGGTGCATCAATAGATTATCATGCCATGGATTTTTATGACTTACTCCATAATGCATTACCTATTGAGATAACATCCTAAACTTTACATACAAGTTTTTTAACTTCTAAGATCTTGTCATACAAAGCTAAATGTGAACCTAAACAATATCTTAGATCATTCCATGTACTTTTATTGGACTATGCATACAACATTAAGATATTGTCCAAGTTATTTCCAAGGAGTCTTAAATATTATGCATTGAGATGGTTTTATGATCTCTTTATTTAATCCATAAGATAAATTAGACCCTTGACCTTTTTTTTAACCATCAACATTGATGAGAAGTTATTCTATGCAAAAATTTAGAAGTTAAATCATGGATCCAATGAACCAATCAATGACTATGTGCTTTTATACAATACCATGATAACCAAGATGATTAATTTTATGGTTTAAAATAAATGAAAAGATAATTTCAAACAAAATTTTCCACCACCACTCATTGATTAGATTCAAACCATTTGATGAATCATGCCTTATAGTGAAGAATAGAGAAGTTAAACTCTTCATTTTGAATAAGATTAAGTATACATCAAATTTTGTGATGACTAGCTCAATGATTAAGTTTCAAAGAAAATAAATTTATAAGATCAAATAAAATGATAACAATAACGAGGTAAAAAATATAGGCAATGCAATATGATAACCTACAAATTAATTGTAATTGATAGATCCATAAAAGAGGATGTTTTCATGATTAGCATCACCTCCCTATGTGAGTCTAAATACATCTCTTGAGTGTACCCTTAACACACTCCTTTCTCCATAATAGGTTGAACTAAGCATACCTATACTATGGAAATATGATTTAAATTCATATTTTAAGTATCATCATATTGTGGTGCATTCAACAAATAAATGCTTCAAGTTAAGATACAAGATACAAGATCTCATTAATGATAACATTGTTGATTTGGGTACCCCTATGGTGGAGTCTCGACCATAGTAAAATGGAACCCAAAAGTTAAAAAAATAGTGGTACTTTCCCTAAACATGAGTCAATATAACCCAAGGAAAATCTATAAGCACATCATGCATATATTATGAAACCTCCACTAGCAACATATTATCATACACTAGATACTATAATTGGTACATTCAAAAATATTCCACCTTAGTGGCCTGTAATTATATTTTATGATAATTAAATATTTGATGATGAATCATATTTTCATGCATTATTAATATGTGGCTACATTAAAAAATAACCTATATACAATTTTATGTTTGACAACAAATCATGTGAGAATGTTTACTCGATGTTAGTTCTCTAATATTTTGGATACATGTGACATGTTTTGGAAGATATATTGAAATAAATCAAAGGCTTATATAGATAAATATGTAGCACATTGGACATATAATATTATTCTTTAGGTAGGATAAGCCATATTAACCACACCATTCCTATTACACAAGAGTAATTGGGTCTTTAACATGTTGTTAGGTTACCCATGGATGCAATGACTTCATGCAATTCCATCCATAATAAACTACTACCTTAAATCCATATACCAAAATAGATCCATTATAAAATTATGAGTATGGTGTGAGTATCCCCTTAAATCAATGACATATGTTCATTCACCCCCAATACCATTGTGATTGGTTGATACACATACTCAAGATCATTATTTAAAGATAGATGATACACATATTTATGATAATTATTCAAACATTGATGGTACACATATTTAGGATCATTATTCAAATATGGTTGATATACTTATTTAGGATCAATTTACATGGTCATTTGTTACAATTATACAAGATGTCTCTATATAATTAGTTATTCCATATAGAGTACATCTGAGAGAACTACTCAGATACCACAAAGGGCCCCATATTCTACAACACATACTCAATTAGCACTATGAATAGTTCATTATGTTAAAAATTTAACACAATACATGATACCCCCTCCTTTTGCACAACTAATAAAAACAATTCTTCAATGTTCTAGATCCACTCATAATACCTCAACTTCCATGAGCATTGTGTGTGATAGACATGATACACCATGTGATTCTATATCAAATTTTGACCCATTTTTAGTTAATACATCTAATCCATGACAAATAATCCCTCCACCACCTTATACATACACCTTCCCTAGGCATATACTTGAGTTCATCATTGCTTATATTTATAAAATTTTAAATATTTTAAAAATACAAAAAAAAGATCACATAATCAAGATAATACAAAAACATTCAAATTTAAAAAAAAGATCTAAAATCAAGACATGATGGTTATTTTACATATTTTATTTAACACATATTTTGTATATGGGATATTATCTACACATACACATGCATTTAAAAATGTTTTAGTTCTATACAGGACATACAACTTACACATAGACATACAAATGTTGGTTTTCCCTCTATTTAGTGTTCATGTTGATACTAGGGGCATCATATTCGATGTGTTTCACTATTAAAAGTTATATATTTGTATGAATTTTATACTATATTGATCCACCTATGTAAATTACACATGCCTTGTTGGTAACTAATTTATTTGACAGTGATAATGATAATAATGGATTTTATTATGATATGGCATTAATACATATGGATGGTGTAGACTAGTACCTTGTTTAATGCTCCATTAATATTGTTGCTTTTGTACATGATAGATTAATTTGTGTGTGGCTCTTGGGATTTATTTTTTCAACATCCATTGATGTCCCTTATTTACAATTTTTTTATGTCATCCTACATGTGACATTTATCCTTGATTGTTGTGACATATTTAAGTTGCTTGTATGAAACCTTTCATTATATGTGTGATAAATAACACTTGTGTTTGCTAAGATTACTAATATTTATGGGTTACATGATCTATATCATATAATATTATGATGTAGGTTAATTCAAAGATACTTATATTTCATGTTTCATTGAGACATATATCTATACATGACAATTGCATGCCCTACACTTCATTTTTTACTTACATGATACATGATATAAACATGACATAATTCATTATTATTTTTATATGAGTGACTTATATAATACATGAATCATTTCAAAATGGGGGGAATTATATTGGGCATGTCTTAGATGCATAATCTTGAATTATCATAAAATATGAATAAATTGCATGTTTTACATATTTTATACATTCAAATGTTTAAGAGATAATATTTTTTCAAATTTATGATAGCCATTGGCACATTTATATATATATATATATATATATATATATATTACATGGTAATATGCATGAGCATATTCATAATATTTATATGAATAAAGTTTTAAAGTTACACATCCACTTTACATTTGGGATACGTGTTTTCAAATTCAACATACATATTCAGGGGCATGATATTAGTGCATGCACATATACCACACATCTATAGTTCAATGGAAAATGATTGTAATTCTACTTCACACTTATCAAAACCTATGTACCTGATGGAACCATGAACATTTTTCATTCCTTTGTTTTCATTTTATTTTACATAGATGAAACTTGATTGAACTAGAGAGTAAAATAACATTTGAATATATAATCCATATGCAGTGTTTATTCATTTATGAGCAAACCTTTTATAATTAATTATATCATTTACATCTGTAATGATTTATTTTAGAATTTAATCTTTTTTGATTAGTTCTCTCTATATTTTCTTGCATAGTTATTTAGGATGGTACATTTTGTACTTTCCCCCACATTCATGATGTTTGGGGAATATTTCCTTCCCAAATTAGTATCCTACATAGTTACATAAGTTTGGGGCATAGTCACCCCTAAATCTTGAATACTTTTATGAAGAAGCATCATCTCCACCAATATGTGAATACAACATGGATTTCACCAACACACAAGTGTACTCTAACATTACTCTTTCTTTTTTTGTATTTTAGATTTCACATAAGGATAATGACTACCACATTATTATTTTAGGTTTCTACAGAGTAAAACTACACATTTCAAGCCATCCTCCCAAAAGGCATAGTGTGTTTATATATTAAGGTATATTTTTTATTTTTACTATAGTAATTTTAGTATTATAATAAAATGGATATGATTGTAGATAATAAAATCTTGTCTTCAATACCTAACAATGACAAGCTTGACACACATTTACCACACATGACTTGAGCACCCAAACATTGTCCTAATTCCCATCCTCTCACACTTTCATGTTGTCTTACGAGTCAAACCTTCAATTTTGTTGTTATAAAATTACTAAAATATCAACATCCCACTAAAACATCTCTATATTTTCAAAGTATTCCACATGTACATGGACCAATTTTGATGGTTATGATCATTACCACTAGTTGATAATGACTCATATTTGTCAAAATTGTCTTGATCCAAAAAGTAGTTAGTTTATAAAATAAAATCAATCCTTAGGGTTGGCTCATAATCCCATCATTTATATATCATGATTAATTATTCATATGGATTCATATATAAATTAATTAAGGACTTATTTAAAATGGATTTGGCACCTATCTATTGTATATCTAGATATAATTTCACATTTATAAAATATTTCCTATTCTTCCCAATTTGATGCCTATCACTAGGAGTAGTCATGAGACACATCTAAAGTATTCAAATCCAATTAAAATCAAAATTTTCAATTTCCAAAGAGAATCATTAGCTACATTCACACAACTAAGGATCACAATTCAAAAATCACATTAGGTGCGAGAACTATGTGTGGGTTTATTTCCATTCCTAAAGTTTTGGATGCATAGGCAATGAAAAATCATTAGATAGGGGAGATTGGGGTCAATTAAAACCATTAAAATTATCCCATTTTTATAGTTTTATATCCCTCATAAGCACATCTAGGGTTTTAAATAAAATAAGGATGATTTATATATCTTCACAAGTCATTAGGATTCAAGATCACATACATACCATAGGAAAAGATAGTCACATGTGATCATAAAATCACCATGTCACACGTTTCACATAGGTTAGTTTCAACCACTAGGTCAGTATTAACTATGATACTTACCTAATATTTATAATTAGCCCACTGTAGTTAGCAAATAATTCCTTGAATCAATAAAACCACATGCAGGGTTATCCTTACTTTCTACTACCAAAACATAGTCACAATTAGACACTAAATAGAAAAACAAAGTATCATGATATCTTTAACACTTTCCATAATTAACCAATGCCCTTATCAAATGAGAAGAATAATTATCAATCATTTACATTTATATGTATGCTTGAATGTTATATATTATAATCTAAAATTTATTTAAAGGATTTATCTTAATTAGATTAATATAACCCATTAATCCTAATTAGGGTAAAACAAAATAATATTTTAGTGAAAAAATAATATTAAATATGGGATCTCATTCACTTACTATAATATTTGGGATCCAATGTAACTTCTTAATTATATCCATAATTTTTGCCAACAACATGTTCGTAAAAAAAATGATGTGATAAAACAAAAATGACATATTTTGTGAGTCGATGAACAATTACCATGATGACAATTTTACATTTTGAATTTTTTAATCTAGTAAGAAAATATATAAATACTTCTTCCCATCGTTTTTTAGGATTATATAAAGGATAAGAAATACCGGAAGTCTTATTTGTCTTTCCTTTATTTTAATGACACAATAGATTCTACTCAAAACTTTTTTTACCTCACCCTTTAGTCCTTCCCCTAAAAAAATCTTGATTGACTCTATGATATATTTATTTGAACCCTAATTGGCCTCTACTACATAATCATTGAGATATTCAAGAACCTTATGCTTAATTTTTGAATTCTTACATAGGTATAACACATCATTTTACCATAGGCATTTCCATATAAATATATTCGAATTGCTTTAATATTGTTGAATTTGTTGAATGCGATTTTAAATATCTATGTCCTACTACCATTAATATCTTAATTTATCCTCTCAATATTCCAAAAATATGGATAACTAGGACTTGATGATGTATTGATCTCTTATTGAGAGTGCATCTACCACTACATCTTTTTCCCTTACTTGTAGATGATTTCAAATTCATTATCCATCACCTTCATGACCCAATTATATTGATATTTTAGTGATAAACTCTATTTCAATAATTATTTTATATGTCTTCACCTTAAAATATCTTTCCATTAAATATTGCCTCCATTGCTTGATAACATGAAGAATATCCAACATTTCCTTCTCATAAAAAAGCTTCAACAAATTATTACCTTTGAGTTGGTAATTTTAAATGTAATGTATTTTTCCTTTGTGATAAGTAATACATACATACCATAATATAACACATCACATTCCATAATGAATGTTCTATAAAATTCAAGAGTAATAAGCATTAGAGTGGTGCACATGGCCTCCTTAAGCTTATTGAATGCCTTGGTTCATGTCTCATTCCAATGAAAGAGTCCTTATTTAAGAGGGATGTGAGTGGTGATAGTATACTACCATAGTTTTTTAAAAATCTATGATAGTCTCTCATAATTCATAGCAATCCTCAAATCCTCTTAAGGTTTATAGATACTTTTGACTCTACCATAGATATGTTCTTGTGAGGATCCACATCAACTCCTTAATGAGTGACATTGTGACAAATTTTCAACCTACTTAACTTCAAGTGAACTCTTAAAAAGTTTTGTATAAATTTGATCTTTATTAATAATTTTTAAAACTTGATCCACATTGTGAAAATGATCCTCACATGTGATGTTTTAGATAAATATTTAATTAAAAAACCAGAATGACCTTGATAGAAATGGATTAAAGATGGAATTCATCAAACTCTGAAAGGTATAAGAGGCATTTTTTAGAATAAAAGGAATCATGGAAAACTCATTATGATCCTCATGTTTTTGAAAAGGTGTTTTTGTAATGTTTTCCTCTCTAATTTTAATATGATGATACTCTAATTAGAGATCTAATTTTTTAAAATAAACATTACCATGAAACTCATCTATAAAATAAAAAATTAAAATAATAGGAAAAATATATTTCATTTGTAATTTATTGAGTTCTCTATAGTATGGAAACATGTGCCACATGTCATCCTTATTATGCATGATCACCACTAGAGATGAATATGAATTTTAAAAATGACGAATAATACTTATTTCCAACATTTCTTGTGCCATATTCTCAATCTCACTATTTTGCATATATTAGTACTTATAAAGCCTAATTTTGGGTGCTTGGATCCCTTGTAAAAGTTTAATTACATTATAATTTTATTTTATTAGAGGCTCCCCTTTTATAATATTCCCAAAAATTATGGAATGCTTGTCCATAATCACCTATTAATTTAGATTTGTTAACACATTTGGATGTTTTGCTTCAATGAAAATAATTGTGCCACAAACCCTATTAACGCCATTTTTAATAGATTTTGTATTCTATGAGAGCTTATCATATGAATTTATTTTAATTTCAACCCCCTTAATTCAAAATTATTTCATTAAAAATGGAAATGCATGAAAAACTCTTATAATTTTATTTTAATCATACCCAAAGTATTGAACCATTAGACTCATAATATAATCTTATCTCCTCCCATGGGAATGGAAAACATAGGGTTATCCAAATTTTAGTACACCAAATAAATTTTAATAGCATGACATTTTACTATATAACTATGTTTACCCCTGTCAAATCAAGAGTTGAAATTCTAGATTTGGATACAATAAACCATTTAAACATCCAACCAAATTATTGTTGATGAAAATTTGAGTGATCCAAAATTTTATGGGTATGATCACCCTTTGGTTTTTAATGAATCTCAATAGATTGAATGTTTGTGTGGTATTAATCCCTGATAACACATGGAAAGAGATAAATGTATGTGTATCTTCTATTATTCTTATAGCTCATATAATATCCCAAATAATAATAATAATAATAATAATAATAATAATAATAATAATAATAATAATAATAATAATAATAATAATAATAATATGTCACCTTCAATGTAGAATAAATCATTTTATTAAAATTTATGTCGTCTTATTTTACTTTATTTTTTGATTGATTTGTTTTAATAGGTATAAA
>JARHVA010008942.1:0-10000 GCA_037957365.1 Torreya grandis | reverse complement strand
CCTTAAATTTTTATTTTTGAGAGTATTTTATATTTTTGAAATATTTTATTTTTTTACATTTTCTTAATTTTTGACATATTTTACATGTGTGAAAATAAACTTTAAAATGATTCCATCAATGAGGGGACCATAGTGCATGCATATATCATATAATTAGAGGGTGACTTTACTCAAGAAACATATTATACATTTAGATTAAAGTAAATTTAAAAATAAATCTTATGCTATAATATAGTTTATCTTGATCATTGCTCATAAGATCATTTTATCATGTGTAACTATGAAAGGTGTGGGACTTGGTGGAGTCTATTTTACTATAATATTGTAGGAGAATATTTTACTATATATTTGCATTGTCAAACACACTAAACTATTTGAGGTGCTACCTTAAGATGCACTATAGAAGATGAAAATCTCTCTAAAATCATCATAACTCTTTGTTGTGAAGCTTGTTGTGTATTAGGGTGTACTACTCTTTTATAAACTAAATGTATATAAAGATCCTACATAGGTGAATAACTCTCTTTACACTATGCTCTTAAATAGGTGTTATAACCAACTATGTGGTGGTGGGTGAGGAGGAGGAGGAACCATTGACTATAGAGGGTACTCATATCAAATTAATGAAATTTTGATGAGCTTATTACATTGTATATATTTGAGACATCAATGTTTTATGGATGTAACTATTTGAAGCTTCTATATCCAAGGGTGTCTTAATAACATATCAAAGGCCCCTATGCTTGATAAAACTAAGAATGGAGTGGCCATTATCGTTGAACCTACCTAAAGAGGTAGTATTATATTCCCAAGATTATTATGTTTATATCAATTGAATTATCTAACCACTTTGGTTGTATATCTTAAATGCTATTCTATGTACCAAAGAGTGTCAAAAAGTGTCAACATACTTGCATTTTCAATTGATCCATTATCAACAAGGAAACTATGTATGGTTTTTTTATTGATATAAGCTCAAATAAAAAGTGAATGTTTATATAAATATTCAATAACAATCTCATTGTCATCAAATGGGATCGTATGACATGGTGTTAATGTAAATTCTAATGTAACTTTAATATAATATATTGGTTACCCATATGTCTTGGGAGGAGGATTCACATTATAATTGTGGTGTACCTATAAATTTTCGTTTGTTTCTATTATTATATGGTTTATAAAATGAAACCTGAATATTTTTAACTTTACATTTTCATTTTGTTGTGATATGGCCTCCTCTATGGGCTTGGTTGACTCAATAATATTATCAAAGATAAGATATTGTATCTTATGCCTTAGCTTGTAACATATGTCTGTATAATTTACAATACATGTCTATAGTCACAAAATGTGCTTTTGTTAAATCCATTATGTTGAGGCATAGTCCTATCAAGCTATCATGGTGTAGGAAGAGATATGAGATTTCACTCAACTTTTAATGATAAGGTGATTATAATAGTGAAAATTATCTCCTTAGTGGAGTATTCAACTAAATATTATTTATAGATTGTGATATTGCATTGACTATTACTTTTTATTCATTATTTATTTCAATATATTTGACCTTATAACATGGTTTTCTTTGAAACATAATATTTTAAGTAAAGTGTAACATTTGATTCATACTTGAGTTTGTTTAAAGCTACAATCCTGCCTTATCATTCTTTTACTATATTTCATAACTCAAGAAAATTATTAAATATATTGAACATGATATACTCATGAAGTGGTGATACAAAACTTTCCATGAATATATATTTTAACTCATTTTATGCCATAGAATTCATCATCTTATCTATCATAGGTTTTTAATGAAGAACATATTAACTAATTCATTCATTGGATCCTTGCTTGAGTTTGGAAATTTGATAAGCAGATATTTTTTCACCACTATTGATAAAGAAGTGTGTTATGAACTAATATTTCAAAGGGTAGGATGTTTTAACTTGTTGAGTGGAAGATCATGAAACCATCACATAACATATTATTTTAGCATTCATAGAAGAAGCTTGGTTAGTTAATTTTCATAATATGCATAATTCATGAATGCTACATAAAATGATTAAATATTTTATACATGATCACCTATATCATCATATAGTCAAAGCTCAAAATCTACAAATCCTACTTGTAATAGGTAAAATGTTATCTCAGGTGCCAAAGGATTATGAAGTAGATTATGTGGATCCATTGAAGGACTAGCTCTAGAGACACCTTACTTTAATTGAAATACCTTAGCTTATAGGTTATAAAAATATGATCAAGGGAATGTGAATAAGGTGAGGTTGGTGATAGACCATGTGTAGTAATGAAATCAAGTGTGTGTGATGCCTATGTATAAATATGAATATTAATCTATTGTAAACCTTATGATAACCCCATACCTAAGGATGATGTCACATATGTAACTAGAGATGTTTATATAGGAATATAATCAATAGTATAAATTGAAACACCTAAAGTTAAAATATTAAATTTGAAGAGATATAATTTTTCTTTTAATGTATATGCTTGATTATATTTATTTTATTCATCTCTCGTAATGCATAATATCACATATATTTTATGTGGGTTAGTGATAATATATTTAATGAATTATTTTTCATTAATTTCATTTTATTTCTTTGTATTAACATCATTAGTCTCAATAGTCAAGATAAGTCCATCAATAGGGTATGTAATATGCATTGTATAACCCATAGAGAGAGGATGAGGGACAAAGTGATTCATGCATTCCCTTTAGAACCTATTGGTGACATGTTGTATAATAGATTCGATATTGAACCAAAATTAATTTATAAAGACATGATATTGTAAACTATTCATTTTATCCCTTCTCTTATATTTGAGTTTGATCAATGTAAATATATTATGAATAAAAATATGACCTCAAAAAGTAAAAGAAAAATGTGATAATGAACCTTCTTTTTTAGATCAAAATATAAAAACAAAATTCATTCATTATTATCGTGATTTTATTGTGAAACTTTGAATTTATATAAATTGTACTAGAGGTGTAACTAGACATATTACATATGATTTCTAGGATTTAAAATATATTGCTCTCAGTCATAAATAGTGAACAAGGAAAAAAAGGGCACTAAATTCAGAGGATTTCACCATCCCATATCTATATTATCTCATTTACAAGGTACATTGAGAGTAACTTCCATGGAATAACACCTTACTAATAGACTACAAAATCAGATGGTTGCAGGGTTCATATTGATAAAAATTAAAACCTAATATGTTCTTTATATACCATGAGGTAGGTGGAAACTAAATTATGTATATAGTGTTATTTAATTGATGGAATATTAGATCAATACCCCTCACACCATGAGTCAGGTAAACCTAATGACTGATTTGGACATAACGATAGATCCTATTAGTTTTAGAATTATTAGTACAAATTTATAAAAGGTAAGAAAATCAGATTAAATTAAAATTAAAAACACACAGGAAAATATTTTTATGAAAGGAAATTACAAAAAACTAAAACCCTAAGACATAAATCAAAAAGGAAATGCTTGAAAAAATGTATGTCTTTACTAATATTTTTACTCTATTTTTTATTTAACAAATAAATTTTGTTTAATAGGTATAAAACCTTAATGATCTATTTTATTTTAAAAATAATACATTTAAGCTTAAATATGAATGTAAAGTATAACTGATTGACAAGTGCCATGTGCTAAAAATAGTAAATGAAACCAATAATGAGATACTTATATTTTATATTTTTGAATTGAGATAATTGATGTTTGATAATGTAAATTAGGATAAGGTAGGACTATGAAATCTCATATATAGAGGTGGAGTTTTCAGTTGTGCCAAGATAATTATGCACTCCATGGATAATAGTGTAGGCTAGTTATGTCCTTTGATTAAAGACTTGTCTAATTTAAATATGATTAAACTATGATTTATATATCACATGTGCCTTTTTATGTTGATCAAGATAAAAAAACATGACTCTATAGATTCCATGTATTAAATAATTTTTCCTTATCTTTACCTTGTAAATGCTAGGGGAACTTGTGAGAGCTAAGAACCTATAAAAATAAGGGAAACTGTAATGAGATTAGTTGAACCAAATCAACCCCATTGATTATTGATCATTGCCTATGTATCCAAATACTCCACAAAGGGAATCAATCCACATCTAATTCTCTGACCTTAGTTTCATTTTGAAAATTTTCTCATTGAATATATGTATGCAAAAACTAATTTGAATTTGATACTTAACAATGTTAGGTATTGAATTGATTTTAAATTATTTGGTTTTCATTTGTGAGGGCTCCTAGTGATTGATTTTCAAATTGAGAATAATAGGTCATATTTTATCAATTTGAAATAATGTAATAGCTTATGGTAGATAGATATCAAATATAGTCAATTCTCTTATTTAATTACCTTTGATTTTTATTTATAGTGAAACTTTTAAATAATTTACTTTATCCAACTTCAAAATGTGTTGTATGAACTAAATTAAGATTTTAAATTTTGGAAACTAGACATTAAATGGTATGAGGATAAGCTTACTCTAGGTGTAAAATTTTGTAACTATTGACCTATATTCCTAGCACATACTTGTCCCAAAAAAATAAGGACAATTATCTTAAGATTGGAATCAGTCTGAGAGTGATATCAATAGGTTTGAGAATTGACTTGGAAATTCTTATGTAGTAGTGATGATGAACAAAGGGGTCAAACTAACATATAGATAAATGGCTAAAGTAAAGGTGAATAATATTAATGTAAGTTAAGTGGTTTAATATATGTTAATAAGTAACATTGTCAAGTACCTATGACCAAATTTAGGTATCTACACCTATATTATATTTTATGTTATATATAAAACATATTCCTTTTCCTTGATTTTTTTCCATTTTATGGATTCTTAATATGGTTAGTTGGGGGAATTATGGTGTAGGTATGCTATGATCTATGATTATTTTTAATTCTTATCCCATTTTATCTAAACACTTTTCCTCCACCTTACATGCTAAGGTAATAGAATCAAGTATAGTTAGTAGATTAAAAATGTGTACATCATGTTGAATGTTTTCCTTCATCCTTCCCAAGAATAGGTTACTCATGTTATCCTTTAAAACCTTATCAAATCTCAAGGATAGGGGTTAAATTTTTTAAATATAATCCTTAATAGGACATGTCTATCATAAATTGGAAAATTTATAAATTAGTTCACTATTAGATAATATTATAATGTGCCTACATCTCCTTCATGAAGACTGACCATGCAACACTAAGAGTATTATTTTTATTTTTATTATAAATCCAATGATAAAAAAAAATGATTTCTAGTGTTATTGTGTCCATGCGAATAACACATGATAAACTATGCACTAAATCCCCTAAGGTCAGGTTGATGTATATGATACAATGGATGGGCTATGAATTATACCAATTGTTAAGTGAAATGGGATTTAGAATGGTTGGCATAAAGGGGTTCTCATGATGGAACCAAAATACCTCTATATTTTCATAATGATCATGTAAATCATCAAGCTATATGTAAATTTATCTCTAGGGTCCTTTAGTCTCTAATATTACAAGGAGGTAAAACTCTTGGTCGATGCTAAGACTAGGGAAATTGGGTGATTATGCTAAATGAACCACATGATGAGATCAAATATGTTGGGTTGGATATGCCTATTAAATATCATCCATAAATTTTAATTATATTTGATGAGGCTAGAATTGATGATAATAATGGGGTGAGGATGAAAAACTAAGCCTGGATAACACTTTATTAACATCCTCTATTTTGAAAGAGGACAATGATTGGTGGATCTAAAATTTGTTTTTATTCCTCTAGGGAGTTTATATAAACAAAAATGAGGTGGGGTATTGGTTTGGAATTCAAAACCTCTCTTCTAATCTTAATATTATTGTCAAATTGTATGCTAAATGTGGGACCAAGCACCCTAACCCTAGGTAAAAGACCTTCTCTAATAAGATCAAGTGTTTTGGGAAGTGTCATCCAAAAGGGATTAGGTAATGTGTAAATATATAAACTTTTTTGAATAAATTATATGAGGATTTTTTTTTAAGCAATTTAAATTTTGGCTTGTATGATTGGACAAGGCCTTTGTCAATGTTTTTATTTATTTTGTGAATATTTTACTAAATTGTAAACTAATTACTTGTTTGAAACAAAAAAATTGAAAGTAGAGAGAGAGAGAGAGAGAGAGAGAGAGAGAGAGAGAGGAGAGAGAGAGAGAGAGAGAGAGAGAGAGAGAGAGAGAGAGAGAGAGAGAGAGAGAGAGAGAGAGAGAGAGAGAGAGGAGAGAGAGATCTGTTCTAGCTATGCTAATGCTAGTTTTTATCTTTCCTAAATGCAAACTATATGGATTTTTTTTTGTGATTTTTGATCGATATGTAAATGGATAAAGTATGAAAAATATGTTTTATTAACATGTAAATGTTTCAAGTAATTTATAATCTCCCAACATCAAATACTATAAGGTTTATATATTTTCCACTCACCCAAACAAGCCAAGAATAAGATCTAACATTTCTAGGTATTTCACACTAGCTATGAATAAGATATCTGAAATAGAAAAAAATTATTATAATTATGATTCATATGATTAAATTAATTAAAAAAAAATTATCAATTGATATAAAAAAAATAAAATTAGAATCATGAAACCTCTTTTTCATCTAGGTTTGTCTAGGGTTTTGTTACTCTCTAGTTTGTTTATTTGAGAGTGAAGATAACTTGTTTCAAAACTAAAAAATGGTTATTGAAATGGATTTAAATGTATGATATATTATTTAATTTTAACCTAGGTTTTAGATGAAATATTATTTCATGAAAGAATCTATTTGAATGAATATATAAAAATAAATAAACTAATTACTATTTTTGTATAAGGATGGGAGAGAGAAGAATTGATTTTCCTTTTAAAACTTATTTTTTACAAAAATAAAGATTTAAGATAATATATTAATGATTGATAATTTAATTGATCTAATAAATAAAATCTAATCTAATAACTTTCCACTTGTTATTGATGTAGACTATTGTGACCATTTTGAGTGAGAAAGAATTCAATAGGAAGAGGGAATCAAGGGGATGGAAAATCTACTATCAAGAGGAGCTATGGGGTAGGGTCAAGTAAGTTTGATGGCCCTTTTCATTTTAGCCCAAACTTTTAATTTATGATCTAATATTATCATAAATCTAACCAATTTCAAAAAAAAATAGTTTTATAATGTTTGTAGGGAAGGGTAGATTAGCAAAATGCAGTAAATTTTTAATTTTTTATAAATTATGGGAGTTTTTTTTAGGGTTTTATAGGGCACATAACTAACGAATGAAAATTCCACTCAATGAATTAACCTCCATCCTTTTTAGGATGGTATTTATGTAACTACCATTATTTTTAGTAGAGTAATTACCTAACCACCACCTAGGGTGGTTATGTAATTATTTAGTATGGTTACTATTAGTGTTCTAGATTTTCACCCTAGCTGAGAAAGGGATTGTTTAGATCTTCCTACTCAAATCTAGTCCAACATGGGACTAATCCTAGGCTATGGGTATCCTAATAATGTATCAAACCTTTGGAGAATACTAGATTCCTATGGATCTATCACCTATACTAAACCTAAACTAGCACTTGCTTGGAAAAGGGAGAGAAATTTGGGAATGACTTATAATGCATGAAAAAGTGGTAATAAACCAATAATTTGATCACTCCAACTCTCACAAAACACAATATGAGACAGGTTTAAGACCAAATAATATCAATCTAACAGAAATATTTTAGAAAAGGCATTAATAAGTTACCAAATTAGCAAGGGAGGGCATATATCCACTTCAAACTAGACAATAAACTGTA
This sequence comes from Torreya grandis, assembly GCA_037957365.1. Taxonomy (NCBI): domain Eukaryota; kingdom Viridiplantae; phylum Streptophyta; class Pinopsida; order Cupressales; family Taxaceae; genus Torreya; species Torreya grandis. The sequence goes on along the minus strand of JARHVA010008942.1, from coordinate 2,126 downwards.
GATTGCACTTATAATGACTTATGATAACTATTAAGGCACTTCCTAAAGGTGAGAACAATTTAGACATAAGTAAGAAACTTACATTCACTTAAATACATGCATGAAGTCATAGTACACACTTCAATACAGCTTAGAAAAGGATGGAATTTAGTTTTTATTACATCAAAGAGGTGTCACAATTTAAATTTTGGTAGAGTTTGGTCATACTAAAAAGAGGGATAGAGGGATCAATTTCAAGGCTTAGAAAAATTGTACTTATAAAAAAGAGCAAAAAGAGAGAGAGAGAGATGTGCATTGAAAAAGGCCCAACCATTTTCAATAAATTAGCACTAATTTGAGGATGCTCCTAATTCATGATCTTATTAATAATGCATAATTTCATATGGATTTGACAAATAATTTATTGTCCCATATCCTTATCAGGCCACTAGGTCATCATCTCAAGACTTCATGCCACCTCTACCTAATTTGATTTATCGATGATAGGGCCACATTGATAGGTCAAACCCATTTGCATTAATCATCTGTATTTTCTCTATGATCATGGCCCACTATAGATGCAAAGCCAATCTAAGGTCATTGGTTTTCCTATAGTCCTTATATTAAAACATACCCATAGACTATATAACACCTTATAGACTCCATCGGGTCCAAAAAGACCCACTTTATCTCTACAGGATCCAAAATTCCATAAAACTAGGTCTTTCTTTATAAATGTACCCTAGAATCCATAAAAAGTTGAGCTATAAGTTTGCATTAAGATCTAATGGTGGTCCCTTTATATTCTTCAAATTTGAGTGTATCAATTACAATGCTCTATGGATTTTGAATGGGCTTCAATGGCATCAAGAATACCCTTTAAAACCTTGATTTCCATGGTTTAAAATAGCCCTTCAACCTCCATCAAGAATCCTTGGCTTCTCCTTGTTCTAATTGGTTATTGAAATATAACTAAGCTCATTGACAATTTGACCCTATTCGTTCCAAAGATTTACCTATGCACAGATGCCCATGAGTTGTCAATCTTCTACTAAATGAATGTGTTTATGCCACTTATCCTTAACTCATTATCTCTTTGGATTTTCTGACCTCTTTGACTCATGTTCATCATCCAATCATGATGAGTGATTAAATATGAACCCTTAGATCTACTTGGGACCCACTACTTGACACCCAATGTCTCTTTACCTATGTTAATATTGATGTTAGTGCAAACATCATTTAACATCTGTGCAGACATATTTAAAGTTTCATAGACCATTAAATTTAAGATTGCATGATTTTCGTCTAATATTTATTTTGATGTCCTATAGACCATCAATGACATCCCATAGACCATATTTTGATATCCCATAGATCATCATATTTAAGAACTCTAAAACTTTCTCTTGAGTCTAAAATTGAGTTTCATGTGAACTTATTCATCTTTTAGGTCAACTTTGAAGGCTTGGATCTCAAATTAAAAACTCATGGAGGCACCAAATTTTCAAAAGATGTTCTTGAAACTGAAAGGAATGAACCCATTTGAACTATTGGTCATGAGATATTTATAGATGAGATATTGAATGCTCAACTAGATGGTCCATGCCTAGTCCTACATGACATCCTGGTGATGGTCAAGCTCATTTGTCTATGTCTGGAAAACTTAGCTTAATTTGACTGAGGAGCCAACTTTGTACATGTATAAATTCATTTATGCTTCAGTGGATGATCTGAAACTTTGCATAGAAACTAGGGACCAAGATGAACAAACCCATGTGACCACTTTCCCCTATAACTACCACATGTGTGAGATATTTCTTTGTAAATATGCTCACCTGGCTTTGTTTGAACTTCTTTGAAAATGGCTAAGTATGGAAAAATAGTTGAATTTGGATGAGAGGCTAACTCTAGATATCCATAACTTTTGATGCACTTTGGTGAAGGAACCTAAAACTTGGAAAATATATTCTTAGGACTAATATGAATATCCCCATGTGAAAAATTCTTCTGACCCATCCACATGTGGTAATGGTGATTTCAGCAAAGTGCCTACTCAAAAATTCTACCACTAGACCCAAGATGCCTAGATGAACACAATGAAGAACCAAATGGATCCCTTGCATTTCCACATTTGTTCAATCACT
>JARHVA010008941.1:302500-390000 GCA_037957365.1 Torreya grandis | reverse complement strand
GCCTCATACCTTGAGATAAGGAACAAGAATACTTGAAACTGCTTTTGAAGATGAATGTGCTACAAACTCTCTTCAATAGCAAAAATGTGTCTCACTGGGCATGTCAAAACTATTGGAGACTTAGACTACACCATGGATGAAAGTATAAGTGTTCAAGTCCTACTCTAAAACCTAGTCTAACATGGGAATGACCCTAGGCTGTGGGTTACCTAATTTTGGGTTAGACCTCTAGGATTTTTAATGAGGCTATCTCTTCATATATGATAATATAGTTAATTTGCTAAACCTATACTATTGGGATGAAAATGGTGATAAAATACGTGAATCAAAATATATTCTAAATGTGGTTATGCACTAAATGTTCAATAATCCACTCTCAGATTAGACACTTTTATGACTACTAATGAATCTAATGGGGATAAGGATTGATTAGATTCTATGATAGAGTTTCAAACATGATTATTTTATTTGAAGGTTGAAAAGAGACATGTAACTTGAAAGACAAAAAGAGATAAATCTATGTAAGACATTATGGACTTATGATGCTTCAAGAGAAACCTCACTAGCTAAAACTTCGCATCACCTACAAGAAACTAATAATCTTAAATTAAGTTACATGAATGACCTAAAAATTATGAATAGACAACATACATTCTATAAATCAACTTCAATAAAATAAACTTAGCATTAAACTAGAATTTGAAATTGTCTTATATTGCTTCAAAAGAGTTTTACAAAGTGATTTTGGTAGATCTTCGCTATATCAAGTTGATGGATCCTTTACAAAGATTTCAAGCCTATATTTATAGCAAAACTAGGGTAATAGAGATGGGGAAAATGCGGGGGAGAGTGGAAAATGAGTTATAATGACTGAGATCGCATCTTCCTCAAGATATTAATTGCATTAATGTTATTTGTACTCTATCTGGCATGGAAGGGAAGATTATGAAGGTCAAGACCACTCTAAGAAGCAACCACACTACCACATAAATCCTTCTTGATTTCCTTTTCATTAATTCCCTTCAATATAAGCATAGAATCCTCATACTTATGCACTTGACAGAGGCATGATCATTTCTACATTGGGTGGCCATAGGTACCTATGTGTTGAAGCTAAGATTGTGTCAAATGATAAGACACCTCACCAGATCTCATTTATATCCACCTCTACCCCAACCTAAATATAGATATTCACTATATATTGAAAATGAATACAATTTATTGGTTGTTTAGATAATCATTATATCGACTAAGATATGTAGGTTGCATAGCTTTATTCTAGACTATATTAGGTTTACACAAACCTATCTTGCATCTAAGCTTTAATGGTGACCTTATCCTTTTGGAACATTTCTCCTATTTGACCTTGACCATGTTTTATTTCCATTTGATCCTCTGGCTTTCAAATTTAATTCTTAGCCATTGATCTTAATCTAGGCCTTTGAGATTATAACACCTTTGACATCCATCATTGGCCATCAATCTATGATCTAAATTGGATGAACATCATTGATATTTCTAGTCTGGTTTAACATGTGTCATCAATTTAATTCTACTTGATCTAATGCACACCATTGATGTACTTGGTCACTATGATCATGCCACTTGGAACCATTATATTTCATCTTGAGATCCTCTGACTTGTTGACCCAACATGCACCATTATATCTTCATGACATGATTGAAAACATGCCGTTGGATTTGCCTAGACCTAGTGACTCAATTTCATCCATGCACCATTAGATCTAGATCTATACGAATGAACATGATATTATCAAGACCCATTGAATAGAGTTTGTCCATTTATTATTAGATCTATATTCTACTCCTAAGATCATGTCACTTCATAGCTGCACATTCATCCTCAAGATATGCTAACATTTTAAAATTATATCACCATTAGATATTTTGATCTAAGCTCCTAAAATATTAAGACCTATTATATCTGTGTTCAACCTAGGAACATTTGAATTTAAAAGGTTATTTTATGAAGGGTGAACTTGATGTCCCCACTCACATCTTAATCTATAATTTTAAATTTGGAGATTTTTATCTTGAGATAACAAGCTTATCATGATACAAAATTTGTAGAGCATGACTTAGGCATGAATAACTTCATGTTCATGCAATCCTTTTGCCTAAGAGGGTTTCCCAAGTGTATTATATCAAATGTGCAATGAACTTTTTGTTTTATTCCTATAATATCTGTTGGTGATGGTTTGGTCTCCCTATACTTGTGCAAGTCATATTTTAATCTATCAACGATTTGAAGAACCTTTGAGACTTTCTGCCAACCTATCTTGTGTCCATGAAAAACATGAACACCATGAAAACTTGTTGATCTCTTTCACTATACAATACTAGGCCTGTTTCCAACCTTGCTTCCTAAAGATCAACAAATTGCACTTTAATCTTACTTAAAGTGTTTCAAAATCTTTGTGGTAAATATGGGATATATAGATCACTCATTGGATCTTTCATTTCAATAGGAATTTTGTTAAATTTATTGCTCCATACTTGATCTTCAGAACACCACACTACATCCATGCAAGCTTTGTATTTGGGCCAAATTTTCCTAATAATTATATTGTATGCTAATACCCTTAGGTTTTTCTATTTTATGTTATTATGTTATTTACTAACATAAATAATAATACAATGTTTTATTAAAATCAATCAATTACTAATACAAAGAAAACATATATATATATATATATATATATATATATATATATATATATATATATATATATATATATATATATATATATATGTATTAGTAAACCTTATGTTAGAAATTAATCAAATATAAGATATTTAAAAACAATGTTATTATCTTTCAACATTACAATGTAATTAATATAATAATAATCTATAATTATTATTATTATCCAAATCTGTAAATAATAATAATATTGTCTATTATTTTTAATAATCACTACATATATGAATTTACTCATGTAGTTTACTATTACGTCAAACAAAGGCATCATATATGATAAACTAACATGTTCATTAAAATAATAAAATTACTTAACGAAAAAACACATTCATTATCAACAATGAAAATCATGATAGAAAACATATTAACAACACTTAAGAGAAAAGTATAGAAAACATGCTACATTATCCATATCAATCAATTAAAAAGATGATATGTTAAGTGGTATTTGTAAGGGTTTCTAGATTTGTTCTCTATCGACCCCCAACGTCTCCTTCTAACCACCCTCTCTAATGATACTCCCCCTCCATCACAATTTGAGAGAAGAATCTATCCTGCATCCAACTCATGCCAATGAAGGTAGTTAGCTCAAAACATAATTATATACATAAAATAATTTGTAAAATAATCGAACATGATCACAAAGTACAAAATACAAAAGTACTGCTAACTCATAACATCTAATCATGTAAATTAAGCACCACAACTTTCCCATAATCAACATATATTAGTAATATTAATCAAATATTATCTTATCAACTAATTAACTATCATAATCCATGGATTTAACAAGTTATTTAATTTAGGGAGAAATTGAGAGGTGACATCCTTCCCCCCTAAAGTTGGTCATCATCCTAACAGAATTTATTCAAACACATGATATGAATTAAAAACATTATTCTACAAATATAATATAATGTGCAGAAACAAATCAATTAAATAAATGTGAAAATAACCTGTAAAACTCATCATAGTCCTTCCAAGTGGCAATATACTCAGATTATTAGTCCCAAAAAACCTTGCATTGTGACACTTATCGATTATGAAAATGAATTTTATGATTGTCAATTAATCTGATTGGTTCTACCATGACCACCGTAGGATCTAAAACCTACAATGCATTCCAATCCAACACATGTGAAAGTTCAACTATATAATTTTTAAGATAAGACACATGGATGGCAATTTACAAAATAACTAACGTTGGAGGCAATGTAATCATATATGATATAGGGTTGACCATTTCAAAAACCTTAAAGGGTCCCACCTATCTTGGTGAAATTTTCACTAACTTCCTAAACTTAATTGAGCTTTTCTAAGGTTTAAGACATAGAAACACTTTATCACCTACATAAAACTACCTAATTGTTCTCTTTAGATTAGCATAAATTTTCTATCTATAGTTCGCCTCGACCAACCTCTACTTGATTATCCTATGCTGCTCTTCCATTTCTAAAAGCATATTAGGGTTAACTACTACCCTATCTTCTAGCCTATCGTAACTGATTGATGATCTACACCTCCTTCATTACAACACCTCAAATGATGTCATATTGAAGGTTAATTGGTATAAGTTGTTATAAGTAAACTAAACCAATGGAAGATACTCTTCCCACTTGTACTGTTGATCCTTGCAATACATACAAAGGAGTTGCTCTAAAATCTAATTTACTTGATTTGTGTATCCATTAGTTTATGGGTGATATGTAGTTCTGAAATCCAAATGAGTATCCAGAGCTAAATTCAAAGTCAACGAAAATCTAGAAGTCATCTTTGGATCACAATATGAAACAATATTCTCTAGAAAACCATGCACTTGATATAATTCCTTTATGAATATATTTGCAAGAGTAGGTGCATCACCAGTCAAATTGGTTGATATAAAGTGAGCTACCTTGGTTAGTCTATCAACTACTATCGAGATCATTTCATGCCTATTCTATGATAACAAAAAACCTTCGACAAAATCCATATTGATCACATACCACTTCCACTCTAGTATGTCATGTCGATACAAAAATCCAACCAGATACACATATTTAGCTTTCATAAGCTAACATTCTAGATAATGAGACACAAAATCCATTGCATCTCTCTTTATTCCAAAAATAAACTAGTCTAATCTTAACCATGAGCTTGGTGACTCCTAGATGTCCTAAATATGGGGCATTGTGTAGTTCATTTATCAATGTGCTCTTCAAATTCTCTCTATCTAGTACATACATCCTACTATTGTACTATGAAAGACCATAATTCTTTATTATGAATCCATTATACTTAGGATTATGAGCATTCTTAGATAATGCTTCTTTGATTTGATAATAGAATTCATCTCCTAATGATAATTTGATCACTTGATATCTTAAAATATTCTTGATAGTAGCCATCACTACTATGTACCTTATATGGCTTATAGGATCAACTACTCAGTTCTCCTTGAATTTGATATAGTTAATATAAAAATCATAGTCAAACAAGAATTCTAACCATCACCTTTGACAATTATTTAGATTTAGTTGGTTGAAGATTTAATTGAGTACCAAGTTATAATTATTGAGATTAAATGGGTTTCCTAATAGATAATGTCTGCAAACTTGCAAATAATGCATAATTGCTAAAAGTTATCGGTTAGAACGGGCATAATTCACCTTATAAAGTTTCAATTTTCTAGATTCATAGGTTTCCACTAAACCATCCTGCATACTAACTCCTCCAAGTCCATCCCCATATGCGTCATGATCATTGAGAATTGACCATTAGGATCCATAAATCTTAGCACTAGTGATGAATTAATCCTCCTTTTCAATTCCTAAAAGGCTACCTTACACTTATATAACTAGATGAAAGTCTATTTTTTTTTGAAGAGAGATAATTAGATTAGCTATCTTATAAAAAATTTGAATAAATTTCTTGTAATAGCCCACTAATCCCATGAAACTACTTACCTCATGTATAATATTTAGTGTTGGACACTCCATGATAGATCGTATATTTGTTGTATCGACTAAAATATGATATCCTAAGATAATATGTCCTCGATATTTCACTTTATTTTATGAAAATACACACTTAGACAACTTGTCATATAACTTATGCTTCCATAAATGTTGCAAAACCAATCCCAGATGCTATAATTGTTCTTCGTCATGATTGGAATAAATGAGGATGTCATCAATAAAGACCAACACAAATCAATCTAGGTAATATCTGAACACATTGTTCATAAGATTCATAAATGTTGCTGGAGTATTTTCCAATCCAAATTGTAACACTATAAACTCATAGTGCCTATATCTAGTCCTGAAAGTTATTTTTATAATCTTCTATTCTCATATTCTCAACTAGTGATACCCTGATCTAAGATCAATCTTAAGAAAGAATGTGGATCCTCACATTTAATAAAAGAGATCATAAATGAGTGGTAATGGATATCTATTCTTGATTGTTTCTTTATTCAACATCATGTAGTGCCTATAGCTCAATCAATTCAGTGGTTGTTATTCTATATGATGCCTTAGACTGTGGTTTGATCCAGGTAAGATATCAATTGAGAAATCAAACTTGTGCTTAGGTGGTAATCTTGGTAACTCTTCTAGAAACACATCATGGAAGTTTATAAGGAAAGGATAATATTTGATAGATGGTTCCTTAAATTATTCTATCTCATTTATCTTAATGATAAATCCCTGACATCACTTCCTTTGATATTTCTTGAGTTGAATTACATAGATTTGCCTTAGTTTCAACTCCCTTCTCTCATCCTGAAGTTGCATTTGATTTTTTAAAACATCTTGATGCTCAACCTTTTTTAGAAAATAATCAACATTGGATTTATGATTTTAAATCCAATTGAATCCTATGATCACATCATATGATCCCAATGGTGCTACATAAATATCTACTACTGTTGTAAACTCAAGTATTATAATCTCTACTTCGACTAGAGACTTGTCAACATTGACTTTTGACACATTCACATATTGTATTGACTATGCATTTGCCATTATTTTATCCTTTGTAGATAATTTTATAATAAATAAAGGAGTAATGAAACATTTTGTAGCTCATATATCAATTAAAATATAAACTAGATGAACAAACAAAATACTTGACATTTTTATGGGCAAAGTTTGATACTCAATCTATTGATTGTTAATAACTGTATGAATTTACTACTAAAATGTACCTTGCTAAGAAGTTGAACCCTTGTTCCAATTTTTCGTAAGGACATTATCAAGAAAAGTGGTCACCTCCACAAATGAAACAACATCCAATCGGTCCTTTCATCTTAGTATGTTGGTTTCCTTTGAAACCACCCTTGAATCCATTACCAAGTTTCTTGTTCCCTGAACCACTATTAAACTTGGAATTTTGGTTCTTGAATTGACCTTTGAAATCTTTCCTCCTCTGCTTCCATTTATTCTTATTTTAAGTTGGTTTAGAACTTCCAAATTTATTTTTATATTTATCTCTAACTTGGGCAAGAGATTTCAATTTTTATTCTTGTTTGACCACCTTCTTGAACACCTAATTCATGGTAGATGGGATATGCACATAGAATTCACTACCTATATGGGGTTTCAATCCCATTATGAATTTATTTATTCTAAACCTCTCATCTACCTGATACTAAGATACATGCTTAAAAATCTTGGTGGATTTATCCCAATATTCATTCACTAATAAATCCTCTTGCTTAAGATTATAAAAATTTATAAGAGTTTATGTTTAAGTATAACTTCAGAAACCATCATGACCTAAATAGTATCATAAATTATCCCTAAGTGGTCGTAGTTGATTCAAGGTTCATATCGATATTCATATTTGCCCAACAAATCATTGTTTCACCAATAAGCTAATAATCTCTCTAGATTTCTTTCATGACTTTAGAATAATTTTAAATCTCAAAATACTTCTCCATTTATGTTATCCATGATTCTAATCTATAAACTAATATAGATACATAAAACTTCAGTAGATTCACCCTTTTCATGTTGCATACTAATTCTAATGCTACTCAAGCTCTCGCATCTTGTGTCACCTCCTCATGCCTCTACTCTTGAAGATATTCCTAGTAATGAGGATGATCATCAAGTTATTCTTGAGTATTCTCATCTTCATGGCCATGCACTTCCTATTCTAAGTCCATTATTCAATCCTTGGTCTCTTGCATGGTTGTGAGGATTTGGTCGAACTTCACAACTTACTTAGTTACAAACTAATTTAGATCCATAATGGGTTTGATATTTGAAGTAACCTTACCTCCTGATCTAGTGTGCATCATTATTTTTCCTATATCAAGAGAATAAGTCTTGCATTCACAAACACATTAATTCCTAGATTTTGAACCTTGCTCTAATACCACAATGTAACAACCCCACTAGGTTTTATAGATATATTGAAATAATTATTTTTAATTAATTACATATATTTAACATATATATTTTATCATGAGAAATCCTAACTAGCGATATTTAAATAACTACATCAATTTAGTTAACCATCTAGGTTATAGCTAATCCATTTAGCTAAAGATCACCATGTGCATATATGGAAATCATTATCAAATTGAATAACCATAATTATTGCATTTCAATAAAAATGATATAGTACAAGTTCAACCACAATTGATATAATATTACAACCTCTACTTTACTTAGTACAATGCATAATATTATAATTTTAGTAGTACATAATATATCTTAAATGATAAATCATGATACAAAGATGCTCTGAGTAGAGTCTCTGTGACTTAAGTCTAATATTCTATCTATGATGGAGAACATCATCTGAGTAATTTTACACACCAACCATAGACCATAGATCCCCAACACTATATTCCAAACAAGGGGATGGACCTCCCTTCACATATGGGTGGATAACGACAATACAAAAATCCAGAATAATAAACTAGAACCCGTGTATCATATATATCTAATACATAACATGTATCATAGATAAATCTATTCTAATATGATATCGTACAAATATATAAACTATATGAACATATAAAATGATAATGTTTATCAAACATTACTTTGACCAAGTTTTTCAATAATAAATGATCTTTATGGTCAATCATATTTATACACACCACTTGATCAGATTACCCCTTACCTTGCATTGATGGTGTTGATTAAGTCAGTGAAATCCATCCACTACTTAATTAGGATCATGAATGCAAGATTTAGTGAAATAAATATTAATATTAAAAACCAAAAGATTCAATCCTAATATTTCATTTAACTAATCAAAAATATGATATGTATAGAAATATTACAAACATTTATTTAATCTATCAAATGAAGTGAATATAATCCAAACATCAAGTTTATTACAAATAAATAAACAAACCATCAATAGCAATCCTCAATATATCATACTATCTGGGTAATGAGTATCTATTCTACCAATTACTTTATCTATTAAGAAATTTATAATATTATTTCTCCATGAAATAATATTATAATCCTAACTCATAAATTACTCATATTCCACACATAACAACAACCAATTCATAAAATACAATTATGTTATGTATTTAAAATCATAAATAACAAGAATGATTTATATTTAAACAATCAAATGCTTTTATAACCACCATATATAGTCAAACATTCCAAAAAACTATGACACAGATTAATGCCCATTTCAAAGTTCTAATAAAAATTGTAATGAAATTATTTAGATGATTCATAATAATAGAATTATATATATATATATATATATATATATATCATAGAATTAAGAATAGAATAAGCATATCCAAAACAACAATTGGTGAAGGAGAAGAATACTTGAATATTATGACTAAGCCACTTTAAGAGGGAAACCTCTACAATAATGCAATAAGAATAATATTCACAATATGATGAGAAAAGACTAATCACTACCTATTATATATACTATACTTAGCCATTGTTATTCTAAAATATAACCACTAAAAACATTGAGAAATTGAATAAGATAATATGAAGCTATGTAAGCCACAAATCAGCCACACATATCCCTAGTTCCATGATAGGTTAATGATGTAGTAGAGATACTATAGATGAGAGACTACTTCCTCAAAAATGAATCCACCAAATATACTCAACATGAGTTATCTTTTGTTATGGATATATACTATAATGAAGTCCATTTTGAGTTCCAAAAGGCCAACATCAATTTATGTTTGGAGGGGTATGATATTTAAAAACACGCTTTAGATGGTTCACCTTAAATGCTCTATAGCTCAAGTACGGGTGACCCTAAGAAATTTTACCCTAGAGGTTACTAGTCAAAATATTATGAATAGAAATGATGTTTCAAACTTCACCAAAAACATTAGGAGGTTTTCCAAATGTATAGAGAATAGCATGAGAAGATGTGCAAGCTTGAAGAAGAACTTGAGGCCCTCAAACAATAACATGATGTAACCAAAGCATCTCAACTACAGACACTACGGCTTTACCAAATGATTTTGAAGATCAAGGCAACAATTATTGATGCTATTCCTCTAACTAAAAAACCCATCCAAATATTGGAGACATTTGTGGACCTTTTGCTCAAGAAGTGTTAAAACTAAGTGAACCCCCAATAAGATTATTTTTGGGTAATAGAGTAATTTAAGGTAGTCATAGATGTTTACAATACCTTTTTGACCAAATTAGGTGCCACTATTCCCATTTTGATAGGGTTTTGGTAAACTAAGTTGCTGAAATATAATTTTAGAAGAACGATTTCACCCTCAAGAGCAACATCAACAATTGTCTAAGGACACTTTGAATATCAAGGATAGTGCCCATCACACCAAGGGATTCCAAGACATAGATGAAATAAAAAAATAGATAAGTTCCCATTGGTAAGAGAATAATGCTATCTTTTTATCACTTTGAGGGCATGTTTTGGTGAAATTTGGGTCACTGGGGGACACCCACAATGATAAAAAATTTTAGTTTAAAATTTTGATGGCTCAAGCAAATGAGTTTTAAGAACATCCCAAACAGATGAAGTAACTACTAAGCAAGGTGGAAGTCATTACTTCCAATCTTCACAATGCCTTCAACTAATGTGAGGAGCTCAAATACCAAGTTCAAAAAGTATGAAATATAGTCCAAGATAGACTATAAATTTAGTAGGACATCATGTTGGACCCTAAATTTTTTACTTATATATTTTAAGGGTTTTGGAGCCATAACATGAAAGAGAAAGGGAACTAGAAAAACGTAGGAATCCTTGGCATGGAAGAGAAAGACATAGAAGAGGATCATAAAGGAATTTGGTGTGGAAGAAAGAGATATGGAAGATAAGGATATAATGAACAAATAAAAACAAAATATGTAATACTTTAACAAAAGCATAAGACTTGGACAAGGGCACACCAAGTAGAGATTGTTTTGAACTAGCTCACAAAAGCTTTAGAGGAGACTAAGCAAGGGTGAATATAGCATCGGTTAGTGAGAGAGTAGGAACAAAAATATTAATATATAACATAGAGAGAGTACATAAGTGTTTTTAGGCATGAGTCAAAAGTGTTTTATTATAAACACCATTTATCTTTGTTTAGAAAAGTGTGGACGTGTAGATGGAAAAAGATAATATTGTAGGAAATACTATTGAAATATGTTTGTAATTTTATTCAAATGAAATGAATGGAATAAATTATTTTATCTGTGAAATCTAATGTGTTAATTTGTTTCTATGTTATTAATTAGAATAAATTTGAATGTGTGGAATGAATAAAATGGCTAACTCTAAAATTATGTTTGTAGTAATGATGCCAATATAACTATCCCAAGCTCCTAGAGTAGATAATTAGGTTTATCCACCAGCATGAGGAAGAATTGATGAAAATCGATCTTGGTTGTGTGCTCCAAGTGAGTTCATGAGTGATTACTCATGTGATATGCCAACACGATAGCTCATTAATTTATTCATTTCCTTTAGGCATGTGACTAGTATTTAGTTAAGTAAAACTAAATATAAAGATCCCAATAATGACTACATCAATTTTGGCTATCCAATCCATATTTGTAACCTATTTTCCAAGGTGTCTTTTATTGAAACTAAAATTAGGGTTTTGAGATAAAGATATAAAAAATAGGAATTAACACATATAATTAAAAGTAAATACACATAAAATGATCATCTATACGTGTAAATGTAGTGATATGAGAATTATGTGATTTTTATCACACTTTATTCATAAATTTAGAACCACTACGGTGTTTTGTTTTCCCATAAATACATCACCACCATCATATTATTTTTATTCATAGATCCACTCCCTCGTAAAATTATTGTGATAGGAATATCTAGAGGCAAACACGCTACATTATTGCATGTGTGGGATCTTGAGTCTACGAGATATACAACTCCTTCTCCATCTATGTTAGAATAGACATTCTCACTTGAGGATTTCACAACATCTAGTGGTATGATATTTTCCACCTTTCTCTCTTTATATTCTTTCTTGAAATGTCTTTTATTGTCAAAGTTCTATCATTCTTTTTAGGATCTATCTGGAGTCATAGATGTGTCTTTATACTTTAAGCGCTTACCCTTAGTCTTTTATTTTCCTTTTTATTGTGAGAATCCTTACACATATGGGTTGCCATTCATTTTATATCTTTCCACATATTTTCATGTCATTTCTTTTAATAACAAAACTATGACAACATATTCCATTTGTAGCTCCAATGTCGTACTAGTTCTTTCCATCACTAGATTATCCCACTAGTCTAGAAAATAGTACAAAAATGTGGTACACCTTTCATCATCATCCATTTTGATGTCCATAGATGATAACTAACTTAGCATAATGTTGAAGATGTTCAAGTATTTTGCAGCCAAGTCACCATCATTCATTTGAAATGAATACAACTTCTTTTGTCTTAAACCTTTGTTTACCACTAGTGACTTACTGTGGTATAATGTACCCAACTTATCCGTAAGAATCTTTGCAGTATTTTCATTCAAATTTTAGTAGGACTCAATCTCACAAACATAACTTGATAATACTTCTTGCTTTCTTTTCAAATTTATCCTAGTCTTCTGGGTTCATTCTCGTAGGTGTTGTGTTTTCTACAACAAACAACTAATCTCTAAGAGATCTTCCATTTTGAGTTTTCATATCTCAACATTTTGACCATTGAAAATTTTAAATTCTATGCTAGAGCTTCCAATCATTTTCTTTGTACAGGATTTTTCTATAAAACTCTCATTTAAAGGAAACCATTTATCGCTCCCACTTCTACAATACTTACAATCGATGACCATTTTATTGTAGACTATCTTATACTTTTATCTTTATATTTTTAGATAAATAAAAATAACATACATTTCTAATAAAAAATATATATCCTTATTAGTCGAAGTTAATTAAGCAAGGAATTTTAGAATCCAACTAGAAAAAATGACAACTCTTTTTACAATCTATATATATATATATATATATATATATATATATATATATATATATTCTTAAACGGATTCATAATTTTTTAATTTCTAATCTTACACAAGCAGTCTAAATATAATCGTTTCATTTTCTACTCTAAAGTTCTAATCCTTGTGGACGTGGATGAAAGCGAAGGTGGCTAAAGAATATTAGAGGAAGCTTCCCCTCAAATTTACTCCTTAAAATAACATCTTCCAACTGTTTTAACTTACTAAATTAACTAAAACAAATATATATTTTTTATATATAGATAGCGCTCACAAATGATATGTTCGAAATAGTGAGCTAAAATTCTGGATATAGAAAATAAAGATTATATATATTTTGAAGACGTATTATATATACAATTGTTTTAGATATATATTTTTTAAAGACATATTTTATTTATATATATTAGATGTAATATACATATTTTTAAATATTGAAAACGTATTATATATAACATATTTTTAAGATGTATTATATATATAAAATACATCCTAAAAAAATATCTAAATATGTTATATATATAAAATACGCCCTCAAAATAAATATCATTGGAGGACGTAACTCGAATACGAATCGTCTCCAAAACCCTTTGCTGTCGATTTTATTGATGGAAATTTTCCCTAATCTTCCCGACGACATAGGTAGAGAATGTCTGTTAATGGTGCCATGCACCACCCATTACAATCTCAGACGCGTTTGCAAAAGCTTGGAATCTGTACTTAACAGTCCTCAGTTCTACCAAGACAGGGAGCGTTTGGGTTTGTGCGAAGAGGCAATAGCTTTGATTGAATCCAATGCTCTTTCTCCCACTGGAATGGTAATCTGCAGTCCTCTGGATGGCTCATGGGAGAGGCTCCCTCCCATTCCCACTCAATTTGACTTGCAAGACTTTGAATTGGGGTCTGCTTTCTACAAAGAGAAATCCATAGTGATCGAACCTTGTCGTTACGGAAAGAGTAAATTAATTTATGATTTTTGTTCAGCAACATGGCAACAAGCTCAGGGCATGCCCAGTTTTGACGATATGGAGTCGCTTCCAGACGTGTGTTGGTTCACTTGTAACCACCGTGATGGGGTCTTTCTGATGCTAAGTACATGTGACTGTTTCTTTTTGGATAATTCCAACTGCGAACTCACCACTTTTTCGGATTTGCCGGATGCTGAAGGGAGTAGTCTGTCCCGTTCCGAATTGACTAGTATTCCGTTCCCTTGTGGACTGAGTAGCATTGAGGGTGCTACGCGATGGCGTGACGATTGTAAACAGTGGACTGTCATTGATATGAAGAACCAGTCATCCCTCGGGCATGTGTATCCTGCTGCTACTATTCAAATTTGACTAGTTTATACTGAAAATTGTCAGTACCTGGAAATTATAGTTTTTTAATTCTTTCTTTTAAATTTGTTTTAGATAATTTGATTTATTCATTAATCAATTTTGTTGTAAAATATTGATAATCCCGTATATGATAATAATTATTTGTCAATTGTGGTTTACTTTTTAATTCAATTGATTTAAACTTTACAAATTATTATAAGATAGAAAATAATTTTTACAATTGATCTTTCTTCTTAAATTTAATAGTATTATTTTTTCTATTTTATTATTGATTTAGAAAATGTTGTTGTTGTTGGTGGTGGTGGTGGTGGTGGTGGTTCGCTTAGCTTTACCTTGAAATTGTATCGCATGTGAGGGCTAGAGAAGCAATTACAATAACGATTAAAATGTGACTCTTATTGAGTAGAATCAAGCAAGTGTAATTTTTAGGAAACTCTCAAAACTTTAAAGATAAGTTTTAAAATAGGCAATAGAGGAAGAAGAATGATTGGTTTTCTCTAACTTTTAAGTCTTCTTTTTAATATATTTTAAATTATTTAATTTAATAATAAATTATTTATTTAATAAATATTATAATATATTATTTGTTTAATTAAAATATGGATTAAGAAGATTTAATTTAATTAAAAAAAATTGTTGAGTAATTATAAATACATATGATATATAATGATTACACCAAAAAAAATTGTAACTTGTTATTTTTAAAAATATGTTAAAAGGGGAAAATACTACAAGATAAATGATTTAATTGGAACTCAGGCTTGTAAGACTATAATAGTGTATATCTATTATGAATTGAATTTATAATACATTGCAGATGATGGGTAAAAGACTTTTATAACATGTTTTAATTTTGATACTCATTCAGACTATGTGTTGCAGATGTGATTTTGATTTCGACTTTATGTTTTGAATTCATAGTTAACTTTTATAATTACTAAGCCTCATGAATGATTATATTTATGATTCATATTTATTGTATGCAAGTGAAATAAGATAGATCTATAATTTATTATACTCAATAATTGTCATGTCCCCTTTTCAGTTGACATGTTCTGAGTTCATGGTTAGCCTATTATGTGACCCTCGTAGGCTGATAGGATGGTTAGAGGGTCTTGATGGAGATTGGAGTGGCTTCGTTTAGCAGAGTTTTTCCAGTTGGCTTTCGTTTGGGCTCGTTTGGACATGTATTGAGGGAGATATTAATATTTGATTGATTTAATCAAATATTAATTATTTGGTCTAATTTTAAATTAGAAACCCTAATTCTAATTTAAGAAAACCCTAATTAGGGCAAGCATATCTTTTGAGGGTATAAGGGTTTCTCATGGAAGCCATTATTGATTAGCCATTGATTATTGATTATTGATTTTGAAGAATTTCTTCTGTGAAGACTGAGCCTAGGGTTCCAGGATTCCATTTGCATTGGAGAACGTTCCCTCTTCAGTGTGTACAATTAAGAGGCTGTGGAATATCAGTTGATCTATTGCCAACTTGAGAGATAGCTTCATCAAGAAGTTATCACAGAATTTATAGGGTTGAGAGATAACTTCACACAGAGGTTATTACAGATATTCCAGGTATTTATTCTTTATGTTTTGATTCAATAAATTATACAGCTAGAGATCTTCTATGCTAGAAACATATATTTTCAGATCAGGGGGTTGAAAACAGGGAAGTTGTGCCCAATTGGTGGCCATACGAAGTCTGTATAGGTATGTACAAATCCAGGCAGGTACCGACCTCGGCAGGTAGAGATCCCAGTGACCGACATCGGCTGATTGAAGACTGACGTTGGTAGAGAAGGACCTACATTGACCAATGTCGGTAGTATATCGACCGATGCTGGCGACTGTGTGTTCGACACATCAGGCCGAGACAGAATTTCCAGAGTCAAACCCAATTTCTAGATTTGCAAAGCCAGGGTTTTCAAGACTGTATTTCATATTTTATATGCATAAGAGAGGACTGTAATTGTAATAGTTTAGAAGCACAAGTGATAAGATCTATGATTTGCTATTGAGAGACTATATTATTGTTATCATTCTGAATTTATTCAATAGAAATTGTATCTTTGTTCAAAGCTTTTGTCTATTTATATTTCCTGTTTGGAGGGGATATTACAGTGGTATCAGAGCTAAATCTTGCCAGCCTGAGGGTCTATAGATCTTATGCAGCCACAAGAGTTGGGACCACACAGGTATAACACATGCAGTAGAGCCTTGCTTGAAGGTACCCAGTTGTTAGAACAACAGTGGATTATCATGAGTGACAGACGTGAGGGCAGCCCACCCAGGGGCCACAGGTATGATGCTGATCAAGACACCAGAGACTTTCACCATGCTATGATGACAAGCCAACAACAGATGAATTAGACACTACAGGCACTTATGACTATGATAAGGGAGATGAACGCACCTGATGGACAGAACAGGGACCAAAGAGATGACAGGAGTGCTACGGTTAATCAGAGACCACAGCAGACTCACTCTAGAATAGCTGATAGACCTACACATCCTACATTTGTTCAAGAAGAACCAGAGGCACCAGCAGAGGAGGAGGCAGGGAATTCCCCATTTGCAGATGTTTACATGGTTGCAAATGATGAGTGGGACTTATTACCTCCTCATGTTCAAGAGAGGATGTCCTTTGACTGTTTTGTTAATCTGAGGAGAGAGCACTACAGATTGGTTAGACAGGACTGGAGGCCTAGAGTTCAATTCAATGAGCTGAAGAAGGCTACTGGTAAGCTTTCTTTGATTACTTTTGACGGCAGCGGTAAAATGACAGCTCAAGCTTGGGTTCATAAGCTTGACAACTTTTTGGCATTGAGACCAATGTCAGAGATAGAGGCCATCAAATATGCCACTTTGCACTTAGATGGAGTAGCACATGATTGGTGGTACCATGGTATGGTAACACTTTAGCATAACCAGGTGACAGAGTACCAGGACTTTGTGGAGAGATTGGTTGAGTGGTTTGACAGGAAAGATCTCAAGGTTTACTTTCAAGATCTGGCACAGTTGAGACAAACAGGTAACTTGGAGTCCTTCATTGGTGAGTTTCAGAGATTGGTAGTCATGGTGCCCAATATTTCAGAGCGTAGATTGGTAGTTCTCTTCATGGAGGGATTGACAGAGCCATTGAGAGGTTGGATCAAAGCCTTTGATCCTCCTTCATTACAGGTAGCTATGAAGAAGGCACGTAGTATGGAGATGGCAGTCCCGTCCCATAAATTTAACTCCAAGGGTACTTCTTCATCTAGAGACCATAAGTGCTCCAACGCAGATACAAAGAGACCAGATTTTAACATAGATAAATCTGGGGTTAAAAATGATTCAAAGGCCAATCCAGCGGCACCACCTTTGGATCGTGACGCGCTTAATGATCTATGTAGGAAGAAGCTTTGCTTCTACTGCAAAGGTCCATATGATATCCATCACGATTGTCCTTTGAGGCCTAAGGGCAAGGCGAATCGTGTGATGTGGGCATATTATGAGGATTTAGATTCAGAGGATTCTAAACAGTAGAATAGTTCTGAGGGGGCAGAGGTAGAGGCTTCAGGGCCTAAGGCAGAGGCAAAGTTAGAGCTTCACATATAGGAGGCACACCTATCTAGTATTCAGTCGGATGAGTCATTCAGACTTCATGGAGTTTTGGCAGGGCAGAAGGTTATCACCCTTCTTGATACAGGAGCCACACATAATTTCATATATGCTAGATTTGTGTAGAAGTGTGGACTCACTACCAAAGATTTTGAGGGCATCAGAGTTAAGGTAGCCGATGGTCACACTCTTAAGTGTGAGTGTATGATTAGAGACCTCCCATTGCGCTTGAACAACTATGAGTTCAAGGCTGATTATTATGTGGTGAACATGGGGGATATAGACTTAGTCTTGGGTATGAAGTGGCTTCATTCATCTGAGGAAGTTACTCTTCATCTCAAGGACATGGAGGTTCTCTTTGATGTTGATGGGAAGACACACATTCTTAAGGCAATACGGGGCAGCAGCTTCAGATATATGTTTTTTCATCGGATGGAGGTACCTATACCTCATGACATGATAGAGTGCGATGACGAGTGCACATTGGCACCAACGCAGGAGAGGTATGAGGACGAGCTTGGTCTTGAGGTGAGTTCAGTTTAGGAGTTGCCACATGTGGTAGGGACTCAACTTTTTGTTACAGTCGGGTCACAAGTTGATGATGATATGACTATTTCTAGCCTTCACAATCCAGTTTTAGATATTATTTAGGTAAGGAGTTTGCTTGCTAATTTTCATTTATGGATTGGATACTGGGGTGCTTATCTTAATACCAGAGATGATGTGACGCCATTACATGAGAGTTGGGATGGAAATAGCATGGGGTTCATGTTAATTGACAGTGGCAGAGATCATAACTACATTTGGGATCCAGGTGGATTGATTGATTTGTCATTCAGTGATTGCTTGAGGGCAAGCAATTCCAAGAGGGGTGGATTGTCATGTCCCCTTTTCAGTTGACATGTTCTGAGTTCATGGTTAGCCTATTATGTGACCCTCATAGGCTGATAGGATGGTTAGAGGGTCTTGATGGAGATTGGAGTGGCTTCGTTTAGTAGAGTTTTTCCAGTTGGCTTTTGTTTGGGCTCGTTTGGACATGTATTGAGGGAGATATTAATATTTGATTGATTTAATCAAATATTAACTATTTGGTCTAATTTTAAATTAGAAACCCTATTTATAATTTTAAAAAACCCTAATTAGGGCAAGCATATCTTTTGAGGGTATAAGGGTTTCTCATGGAGGCCATTATTGATTAGCCATTGATTATTGATTATTGATTTTGAAGAATTTCTTCTATGAAGACTGAACCTAGGGTTCTAGGATTCCATTTGCATTGGAGAACATTCCCTCTTCAGTGTGTGTAATTAAGAGGCTATGGAATATCAACTAATCTATTGCCAACTTGAGAGATAGCTTCATCCAGAAGTTATCACAGAATTTATAGGGTTGAGAGATAACTTCACATAGAAGTTATTACAGATATTCCAGGTATTTATTCTTTATTTTTTTATTCAATAAATTATACATCTAGAGATTTTCTATGCTAGAAACATATATTTTAAGATTAGGGGGTTGAAAATAGGCAAGTTGTGCCCAATTGGCAGCTGTACGAAGTCCGTACAGGTCCGTACAGATCCAGGTAGGTACTGACCTCGGTAGGCAGAGATCGCAGTGATCGACATCGGTCGACTGAAGACCGACGTCAGGAGAGAAGGACCTACAGTGACCGATGTTGGTAGTATATCGACCGATGTCGGTGACTGTGTGTTCGACACAGCAGGCCGAGACAAAATTTCCAGAGTCAAACCCAATTTCCATATTTGCAAAGCCAGGGTTTTCAAGACTGTATTTCATATTTTATATGCATAAGAGAGGACTGTAATTGTAATAGTTTAGAAGGACAAGTGATAAGATCTGTGATTTTCTATTGAGAGACTATATTATTGTTATCATTCTGAATTTATTCAACAGAAATTATATCTTTGTTCAGAGCTTTTGTCTATTTATATTTCTTGTTTGGAGGGGATATTACAATAATAACAACATTGATGAGTAAAAAATAACAAGCTAATCTTACTCAAAAATAGAAAAACTAAAATAAAGGAATAGAACAAAATTATTTGCAAAATGAGTGACAAATAAATGTAGTGTTATAAGGAAATCCTAGAAGGATAAAGCAACGGTGCAAAGACATAATGCATAATTACTCAAAAATATAGTTTATGTTCTGAAAATAGGTTAAACCAAGAGAAAAATATTAGTACCATGGTTTTAATAGATGTAAAGAATAAAAAAATATATGAATTGGGAAACAAATCTAGAAACGAACTTGCCTATTAAGGAGCGAAACAAAATGGGTGATGGGGATAATGTAGGCAATACCAAGGTAGAAAAATCTTTATTAGAATCAAAATATTCAAATTTGGTTACAAAAACAATAAAACTTTTACATTAGGTATTTTAGAGGGCTTGCCTTAGCCATACAAATTTGGGTTTTCTAATGAAGTATAAATATCATCCCATGAAGGCTATATGCATAAAAAATAAAATGGACATGCCATCATACAACTTGTTCCCCTTTCCTTAGGACCATTTACAAAGCTATCAGTCTACTATGAGGATTGGATACTTGCATGATAAAATTGACATTACTATGAATGTTTTTGATATCTCTTACCCCAGTATATTGGCTTACAACACCCCAATGGACCTTAACTCTATCATGAGCCTATTGTGGAGTTTAAACTTTGACTAAAATAAAATATATGCTTGATATTCCCAATTTTTTTTATGATTTTAAATTTTTATTTTTTATGGATGCATTTTTATCATTGTCTTTTTTTTTAAATAGTTTGGCTTACAACTTTAGGAAACCAACATAGGTGTTAAAAATGACTGTCACTATAAAAATTAAACTTGATTGCTAATAAAATTAATGTAGAGAGCATGGTGTCTAAGAGACTAATACTTGCATGTTAAATAAGAATGCTATCTTGAACCTAACCTTTGTAAGCCCAAAGTGGACTAAAAAATAGGAGAG
The DNA here is from genome assembly GCA_037957365.1 of Torreya grandis. Taxonomy (NCBI): domain Eukaryota; kingdom Viridiplantae; phylum Streptophyta; class Pinopsida; order Cupressales; family Taxaceae; genus Torreya; species Torreya grandis. Next base: position 368,925 of record JARHVA010008941.1, on the reverse strand, counting down.
AAGATGAGCATGAACAAGAAACGATTGAGCTACCTCAAATCACAAAAAATGTGAAAATGTGAATATGATACAATGATAGGTAAGCATGACTCTATATCATAAGAAAGAATATAAATGTAGGGGGTATGTGCATGGATGTGGAGGATAATTCTGTGAACATTTTAAGTAACATGATCATGTTATTAAATAACACGATCACATACATGTAATAAAATGGTGTTTATAATAAAATACTTTTGACTCAGGCCTAAAAACACTTATGTACTCTCTCTATGCTATATATTAATATTTATGTTCCTACTCTCTCATGAACTAGCTATATTCACCCTTGGTTAGTCTCCTTTGAAGCTTTCATGAGCTAGTTCAAAACAATCTCTGCATGTTGTGTCCTTGTCCAAGTCTTATGATTTTGTTCAAGTATTACATAGTTTGTTTCTCTTTGTTCATTATATCCTTATCTTCCATACCTCATTCTTCCACACCAAAGTCCTTTGTGCCCCTCTTCTATTTCTTTCTCTTCCATGCAAAGGTTTCCTAAATTTTTCTTGTTCCCTTTCTCTTTCATGTTATGGCTCCAAAGCCCTTAGAATATGTAAGTACAAAATTGAGGGTCCAACATCACCTCCTACTAAACTTGTAGTCTATCTTGGACTATATTTACTACTTGTTGAAGTTGGTATTTGAGCTCCACACATTAGTGGAGGGCATTGTGAAGATTGGAAGTAATGACTTCCACCTTGCTTAGTACTTACTTCATCTGCTTAGGACGCTCTATTAACTCATTTACTTGAGGCATCAAAATTTTAATCTAAGAAGTTTTATCATTGTGGGTGTCCTCAAGTGACCCAAATTCCACCAAAACATGCCCTCAAAGTGCTAAAAAGATAGCATTAATGTCTTACCAATGGGCACTTATTTATTTTTCTAGTTCATCTATGTCTTGGAATCCCTTGGTTTGATGGACACTATCCTTAATATTCAAAGTGTCCTTAGCCAATTTTTGATGTTGCTCTTTAGGGTGAAATCATTCTTCTAAAATTTTATTTGAGCAACTTAATTTACCAAATCTCTATAAAAATGGGAATAGTGGCACCTAATTTGGTCAAAAATATTTTGTAAACATTTATGGCTGCCTTATATTACCCTATTACCCACAACTACTCTTACTGGGGGCTCACTTAGTTTTTACACTTCTTGAGCAAAAGGTCCACAAATGTCTCCAATATATGGATGGGTTTCCTGGTTAGAGGAATACCATAAATAATTGTTGGCTTACTCTTCAAAATCATTTGGTAAAGTCATAGTGCCCTTAGTCGAGATGCCTTGGTTTCATCATGTTATTGTTTAAGGGTCTCAAATTCTTTTTCAAGCTTGCACATCTTCTCATGTTATTCTCTATACATATGGACAAACTCTTAATGTTTTTGGTGAAGTTTGAAACATCATTTCTATTCAGAATGTTTTGCCTAGTAACCTCTAGGTCAAAATTTATTAGGGTTACCCCTACTTGAGATATAGAGCATTTAAGGGGATCCACCAGAAGCATGTTTGGAATATCTTCCCCCTCCAAGCTTAAATTGATGTTGGCCTTTTAGAGCTCAAAATGCCCTTCATTATTGTATATATCCATAACAAAAGATAACTCATGTTTAGTATATTTGGTGGATTCATTTTCAAGGAAGTAGTCCCTCATCTATAGTTTCTTTACTACATCATTAAGCTATAGTAGATCTAAAGATATGTGTGGTTGATTTATGGCTTACGTACCTTGATATAATCTTATTGCATTTCTCAATGTTTTTTGTGGTTGGATTTTAGAATAACCATGGGTAAGTATAGTTTATATAATAGGTAGTGATTAGTATTTTCTCATCATATTATGAATATTATTCTTATTGAATTGGTGTATAGGTTTCCCTCTCAAAGTGGCCCAGTCATAATAATCAAGTATTCTTCTCCTTCACCAATTATTGTTGTGGATATGCTTATTATATTCTTAATTTTGTGACATATAATTCTATTGTTCTGAATCATCTAAATAATTTAATTACAATTGCTATTAGAACTTGGATTTAGACATGATTCTATGGCATAGTTTTTTATAGACCTGACATCCTAAGCACTAGAAGGTCAAAAAGACATAACTAGTGATCTAAGATTAATTGAATTTTTTTCTCAGCACAATTTTGTTCATGAGGTTTCTTTTACAAAAAATAAGAAAAATCCACTAAAAAAAGTTTGGAATTTTTTTTACCTTATGAAAATTAATATTCACTGGATTCATCTCTATGAGATGATCACAATGTTATATTCTACCAGTACACTTTTTTAAACCATTTTTTCCACCATTATACACATTAGTAATCATTGGATTCATCTTAGTGAGGTGATAACAATGGTATTATATGCATTCTAATCTTCTCACCTTAATCATTCATCTAACCTCATCAGTTATCTCATCTAATTTCATTTATATAAATAACCAATTTTCTAAATAACAATCCAATCCCCCTCCCTCTATATAATTGTTACGCCATACCAACATTTATACCTATGCCATATTATATTTATCCATCATTTATCCCATTAATATCCCATTAAAATAATAATTTTATTTCATTTAATCCTCACTTTCCCACTTGCTAATTTTAAATTCAAAATATACTAACTACTCCTATCCACCTAGTTATAGCCTCCCTACAAACTTAGATCCTTATTCTTATCTAAAATCCCTATCTAATCCTCATTAATTCCTAATGAATTCTAGAGTTCTATAACTCTATAATTTTCTTCAACCTTTCCACTCCTCTATAACCCTATAAATCTAGAGGATTCTTAGGATTTTTTAATTCCCTCCAACACCCTTATAAATAGTCATTCAAAGATTTCGGATAGACTAATTCAAAAAATATACATGCTTGCATGGTCTCCATACTCTCTTAGCTATCATACTACATCCATAATCTTTGTTTGCATCCATAGTCATTAATGTTTTTTGCATCCATTTAAAGTATTGAAGATACTTTTCTTTGCAATTCAACATCACATAATCAAATTATCTTGTAGAAGGATTTATGATTAAGTTATGATTACTTCCTCATTCTATCTTTTGATTTTTTTAAAATATTGAGTAGATTATAACATATTGTGTAAAGTTCAAATCTATTGCTCAAATTTTGCATAATACATTAGTGACTATAGTGGGTGCCCTCCTTTGGACTAACCATTGTGTGTGTGAGGTGTAAAAAATATGACTTACATGATTGGTTAGGAGGTAATTGGGCTTAAGTTTTTAAAATTTTCATGTTCTAGGAGAATCACGATTTATCTTTGTAACTAATGATCTTGCACTTGAAAATTATAATTTTGACTTAATTATGAAAGTTAACCATTAATAGCTAATCTATTTGGAGGTTTTTTAACTATTTTAAAAATTCCTTATATATATTCAAGCATTTTTTATTTCCATATATTATTTTGCTTATTCTAGTCAATATTTTGATTTGATCTATACAATAATCCATATCTAGTTGTTAAGAATTATAAATTTGGTTTTAGTGGTCACTTGCTTCCTGACTAGCTTTATAACCTTACGGGTATAATATGAAACTCTGCTAGTTCAAAATTGAAAACATCTTTTATACTGAGCAAAATCATTTATTGTAATCTATTGTATTGATTTCTCTTAGTAGTTTTGAATATGTTCATTATGATTTTGTCTTGGATTGTAAATTGATTCTAATTTTACTCATAGACATTACAATATGATTTTATTGGATTTATTTATTTCTACTTGACCTTTGGTTGGTTGCAAGGAAAGAAAAAACAATGTGAAGATAAGATTATTACTTCTTGGTCAACCTCTTTGACATCTTATTCAACATTGCTTATAACAAGTAGCGATCTTAACTTAAAATCAATATTTTGTCATATTAAAATTTATTTTTACATAGTTAATTATAATTATTGTTTTTTCATTCTTTACTATAATTAGTATAATTTGGAAAAAAAACATAACTCACTACTCTTTTGTATGCAACTCTTAGTCCATTTATATTTGTATACATTTTATTTTCTATATAAAACACATAATTGCCTCAAGCTAGTAGTGATTTTGAATTATTGGTAGTGATTTTGACTTATCTATAAGTAGGATTTTAGAAATATTTGTATCTGATAGCATTTAGCATAATTTTATTTGAAATCCTACTAATCCTTTATATTACCTATTTTGAATTCTAGTAAAACCATTATTATGTTTCCTTAGATCTTTTGATTTTACTTGTCACTTTCTATGCTTTTGTTTATTATTTATGATTTTATGCGAGCCATAATAAATTTTGAATAACTAACAACATATTAACCATATATTAATAATTTACAAAACTGCTTATTGCCTATCTATGATATTGAATTGTTATTTGTGATTTTGTCTTTCTTTAAGTGGTTTTCAATAATTATGACTGTGTGTAACTATGTAAAAGTAATTTTAAGCAAGCTCAAGGTGATTTTAACTTATAACAAGGTGTTTTATCAAAACTAATAAAAAAATTTAGTATAGAATAAAAAAGTGAAAGACCACTAATCAAACTCCTAACCTGTTTACTAACAGGACAAGGACATGGGTTTGAGATTTTGATTTTGATACAACCTAAACCTCTTTGTTTTTTTGGTTTATCTCTCACAATAAATTAAATGGTTACATAATTTTTTTATGTGTCTATGAGTTACCCACTATATGTTATTTTATATGGTGCAACATGATGAGGAATTCATCCCCATGTAATTGAATAGTTTTTAGGGGTTGGTGATGTATATTTTATCACCATGCCTTAAACCACACACATATTCTAACATAGTCTAAAAATTGAGGACAACTATCATTCAACGAAGTGGTTGACCCCATATAGGTCTTGTATTAAGTGAAAGAGTTAATTATCTAACCTAAGCATTAGACAACACCCTACATAGATTTACCCTAGTGTCAACATTTTACCCTTCACATTAAAAACACCAAGACATCCTTAGGACATATTTGTACCATATAAGTCTTAGCTTAAATCATCTTTACACTTTCTCATCATCGTTTCTTCATCTATTCCATTTAAATTCTTGAGCATTATATTTTCCTTGTGTCTAAGCCATAGTGGTTATCCATTTTTTTTAAAGGTCCTAGATTCATCCCACTCATTACTTCATCTATTCCCCCCAAAAAAACTATTACTATGATCAAATATTATTAGATTATGACTCTCCCAGATTCCATCTAGCACACTATCATATTATCATCTCAATTGTTCAGAACTAATCCTATCCAATCATCATCTTGATAGTGTGAATATAAGTACCTAGTCATCTCATCATCTGGTCCTTGAGCTAGATTGAATCTCTGTAGAGTTAACATATTGGTAATACTTGATCATATAGTCTAGATCTTAGTTCCAAAATCTAATCTCATCTAATCCATTATCATATATAGACCTCATGTCCATTTTGGCTTAAAACCAAGACAAATATATTGCTAAACAAATCTCATCTCTCTTCACCTCACATCAAATTTACATCCTAAAACACTTGAAACATCTATATTACTCATTTTCATACACCATGCTAATCAAAACTCATGCACAAGCCCTAATATTGGGATAAGGATCAAATTGAAAGGATGATATCTTAATGACATTAGGTGAATAAAGTAGGGATAAAGAAGAGAACGAAAGTGATATGCATTGTGTTGGAGGAGAGGAAAGAATAAACAATGAATTCTTCAATAATGATGAGACTATAGCTCAATTTGGCCTATATATATATAAAAAATTTTACCTATATATATGTCGAAACCATATATTAGTCCAAGTTATTTGATTTTGAGATAGATTACCCCCTACATTTAATCCTAATCTCCTACAACATCTGATTTAAACACCATCTTGACATAACACTCATCCTTGCCAACATATTATAAACCAAGATGTGGATAATTTTGAGCTAGTAAATCATAAACAAGAATTAGATGATGAATAAAAAGCTCCTCAAAATAATGAGATTGAGGATTATAAAATAAAATCCAACTTGAAGGATCATCTAAACCAACTCACCCAACAAGTCAATTCACTAACATCTGAAATCCACTATGAAACCCATAAGCCACTGTCACACAAGAAAATAGTTAAAATCCCTATAAGTACTAACATTGATCACCTAAATCCAAAATACAACTAGACTAATTTTTCCAATCCCCTAATGGACCCCTCTTTTACTAAATATTGGAAAATGATGAATGAGACTAAATATAACCCCAAACTCAAACAATAAAATATAGATATGATGATTTTTGCACATCCCCACTAGATATTAATATTTTAAAAATACCCTTTTCAGTACATTCCAAAATTCCAAAATTTGACAAATACAAGGGGGAAGGAGACCCTCACAACCATGTCCATAATTTTATGTATCATGTCGTGAGGTTTCTTCTAAATATTCTTACTTCATTTCATTCCAAAAAGTATCATACGACCTGCTCTAGAATGGTTTGTGCATTTATCTAAAGGGTCCATTACATCATTTGAAGAATTAACAAAGAAATTTGTGAGACATGTTTCCTTATGTATTGAACATGATATCTCTATAATTGATCTTTATAATACCAAAAAAAGGAATAGAGAGAGTCTTTTATCTTTCTTACAATGATGGAGAAGCTCACCTGGTAATTTTTGATGTACCATCCTAGAGAAAGGATTGGCCAAAATATTCATCAATAATCTTAATCCAAAATTAAATATGAACTAAAACTACAATGTTCTAAGTGATTTGATGAGATTATAGAAAAGGGTATCCAAATAAAAAACTTTCTTATTGAAAGAGGGGATATCAAATTATATACTTGAAATGAAAAATAAATTAAAATTAGGATAACACTTATTTAGGTAAGCCCAAGATATTTAATAAAAATATGAATTTGGTTGGGGACAAAGTTACTGATTCTAAGCATGTACAATTAGTTCAAAAATCCTTCTCTAATACCAAAAACCAAAACATTTATAGCATCATTGTACCAAAGGGGAAGAGAAGAACTAGAATTGGAAAATTTCATCTTGTAAGTCTTGGTGTACTAGCTGAGATGGTCTTGATGAAAATGATTGTTGCTAATATGATAACTCTCCTAGAAATTAGATCTTTGGATGATAATAAGCTATGTCCTGACTAGTATAATGAAGATGATTTTTTTCATTATCATTGTGTGAAAGGGTATGGGTATCCAAATCAAAAAAATTCTTAAAGAAAGAGGGGATATCAAATTATATACTTGAAATTAAAAAAAATTAAAATAAGGATAACACTTATTTAGGTAAGCCCAAGATATTTAATAAAAATAAGAATTTGGTTGGGGACAAAGTTACTAATTCTAAGCATGTACAAGTAGTTCAAAAATCCTTCGCTAATACCAAAAACCAAAACATTTATAACATCATTATACCGAAGGGGAAGACAGGAACTAGAATTGGAAAATGTCATCTTGCAAGTCTTGGTGTACTAGTTGAGATGGTCTTGATGAAAATGATTGTTGCTAATATGATAACTCTCCTAGAAATTAGATCTTTGGATGATAATAAGCTATAACCTGACTGGTATAATGAAGATGATTTTTTTCATTATCATTGAGTGAAAGGGTATGATATTGATAAATGTATGCAGTTAAGACATTTCATCCAATATTTGATAGAAAATAGAGATTGAAGGTGAAAGCGATTTAGGCCAGTCTCAAAATTAGAAACTAGGACTATATCAAGATCCCTTATTGAATCATGATCAAAATAGAATAAAACACCCAACAATCAAGGTCTAGTCTCTATTTATAATAAAATTCACTATCATACCATCCCATATCACCACATTAATACAATTAAAATCAAAAGCCTTTAAGATCCCCCAAATCCACCTTGTCCTATCTTTAAGATTAAAAGGGCCACTTCGAATTGTGTAGTTACCACAAGACATGGTAAAATAATTTCTTTTGGGTACCCACTAAATACTCACCTCCCCTTTAATCTCAAAAAATAACTATCCCAAGGAATACTAAAAACACTGTCAATAAAACATTACATTATTCAACAATAAGAGAAGATTCCCACCCATATTTCCATTTGTTAGGAATTAAAAACTTTTAAATCAGATTTAATATGACCATAAATTAGATCTAAACTATGTAATAGGATGAATCACAGAAACATTATTCAAATCATAGTTATTATGTAAGCATAAATGGAGAAAACAAAAATCAATCACACATGACATAAATCTACCATAGTTCACTGAATATGGGCTACATCCACCAAGAAAGTTATCAAATAGAATAGTAATCTAAAACAAGATTACAATGAATTCTCATAGAGATAGAAAAATCTCATGTAGAATATACTGCAAAAAAAGTTGTACTTTCACCTACACCTACACAATGCTATATCTCACAAGCTGCTATACCACACCCTAAAATAAACACTTTCACTTTGATGAAACACCTAAAATTTGACTTTGATCTTCAAATCCACACCCCAAAAATAAACCATCAACCTCTAAAGTCCACACCACACCCTGTATATATAGCAAATGAGAGAAAATCCATAGAAGGAGGAGAAATTGTGCCATGCTTATCTAAGATAACCATCATCTACAAAGGACAACTAAGTTCCACCTCATCAAGCTCATCCAAAAGCTTACCCAAGAAGCAACACGCAAATATTGACTCTCCACCTTTTAAGGCATATTTTCCAACAATAATGTGATCACAACCAATTCCTTGTAAAAAGGAAGCTAATACATTTTCCAATGAATAACCAACTCCATGAGGTCAAATAAGTCAACATGGAAAATAGGCATCTAACAACCAACTCCATAAAACATGGAAACACAGGAAATTAGATAAAATAGATAATATTCCACTCACATGTGAAGCAAGGTTCCACAAAAGGTGGAGTGGGCGAAAATGTACTTCTCACATTTTTGGAGCTCCTTCGGCCCCCAAAATCTATTCTTATGGTCATGTGATAGCTCTAAAGGGCTCCACACTCAACAATCTCCCACTTGGAGACCATTTCTCCTTAAAAAAAATATCACTGCTCCATGACCACTAAAGCCAACCAAATCTGAACATAGTTTCAGCTTGTCCAATGTGTCCACCTTGGTCATCATATCCATAGGATTTTGGCTAGTATGAATCTTCTCCAGCTTCACCAAGTTCTACTCTAAATCTATCCTAATGAATTGATAATGTGATTGAATGTGTTTCATCCTTGAGTGGAATGTGGAGTTTTTTACCAAATGAATAACACTCTAACTATCACTGTTAGTCTCCTAACTTCTTACTCATGGCCCAACTCTCAAAAAAAATCTTGTAACCAAATCATCTCCTTTCTAGTCTCTATGGTAACAATTAACTCTACTTTTATTGACGACAAACCCATAACCTTTTATATCCTAGAAATCCAATTAACCATTGTATCTCCAATAGTAAATATATATCGTGTCACAATCCTTCTAATATCAATATCCCCTACCATATCTAAGTCCACATAACCATGGAAACTGGTATCTAATCCACCATAACATAATGAAAAATCCATGGTTCCTCTCAAACACAAAAGAATTCATTTCACTCTTTGTCAATGCTCATAACCTGGATCACTCATATACCTGCTCATAACTATCACTACTTGGGCAATATCTGGCCTAGTACAAACCATGGCATACATCAAACTAAAAACTATTTATTAGTAAAGTACCTTGGACATCCTAAGATTTTTAGATTATATCTTCAAACACTGCTCTTTTGATAATTTAAAGTGGCTTGCCAAAGGAGTACCAACAGATTTAGCATCCAACATGATAAACATTTATAAGAATTTTTTCACATACTTTGATTAGGATTAGATCAAATTCATCTCCTTCTTATCAAGAGAAATCCTCATACTAAGGATTTGTTTTATAGCACCCAAATCCTTCATAGAAAAAGAGTCACTGAGATGTTTCTTGAACATATGAATACATTGTATGTTCTTTCTTGTAACTAACATGTCATCAACATACAAGCATAATATAATAATATAACCATCATCAAAATGTTTGATGTACATGCAATGGTCAGAATGACAAATTTCATATTCTTGTTCTAACATAAAATAATCAAACTCCATATACCATTATCATAGATCTTGTTTCAATCCATACAAGATCTTATTTATTCTATACACATATTTATCCTTTTATTTAACCTCATATCCCTATGGCTGCTTCATATAAAACTCTTCATCCAAATCAGCATGAAGAAAAGTAATTTTCACATCTAACTATTCTAAGTGCAAATCTTCAACTGAAACTAAACCAATAATAGTCCTAATAGAAGTCATCTTTATAACATGATAGAATATATCATCAAAATTAATTCCTATTTTTTGTACAAACCCATTGACCACCATTCTGGACTTATACCTTTTTCTCCCTTCATCATCTTATTTTATTCTAAAGATCCACTTGTTTGGCAATGCACTCTTGACCTTAGGTAGCCTTACCAAATCCCACATTTGGTTCTCCATGAAAGATCTATGATGTTCATCCATGGATTTATCCCACTTCATCCTAGCATCTACCTGCATTGCTTCCTCATAACACTTTGGTTGTCCATTGTTAGTGAGTAATAAATAATTTAAAGAAGGAGAAAAATTGTCAAGTGCTCTTCTTACCCTAGAAGACCTTATTACCATAGGATTTTGGGGTCCTTGTGTGGAATTTTCTTGAATTGAATCATTGGATACCTTGCTATCCAAAATATCATCCAATACTATGTACTCTTTTTATTCTTATTCATATTCCTACAACTGATTCTTATACATGACTTTTTCATTAAAGAATATATCTCTTGATCAAAATATTTTCTTATCTTTAACGCTCCATAAATAGAAACCAAATTCATCCTCACCATAACCAACAAATGTGAATTTATCTAATTTAGCCACTAACTTTGTCATATCATCTTCCTTAATGAGAAAAAAACCCTCACATCAAAAGTTTCTAAAAAAAGAATAATCAAAATTCTTACTAGAGCAAGCTTGTTCAAGAATTCCTCCATTCAAAGGCATAGAAGGTACTCTTTTAATCAAATATATTTTCATGCTAACTACTTTTTCCTAAAACTATAAAGGCAACCCTACATGTAACCTCATGCTCATAGCATATTCTATTATTGTTCTATTCATCCTTTCAAATATCCCATTCTATTGTGGAGTTCTTAGAACTATCCTTTGCCTACAAATTCCATTGTTAGAACAATAATCAAAGAAAGCATTACTACATTACTCACATCCATTATCTAATCTGAGACATTTCAACTTGAGACCTATTTCATTCTCAACCATGGCTTTCCACTTCTTAAAGGTGTTAAATACACCATTTTTTTTTGAATGCAATAAACCCAAGCTTTCCTAGTTGGATCATCAATAAAAGTAATATAATATTTAGATCCACAAATAGAATATACTCAAGCTAGTCCCCATACATCTGAGTGTATCAGATCTAACTTGTGCTCTTTATTTATGGGTTTAACCATTAGGAACTTAGCACTCTTCTATTTCTCATACACACAGTTCTCACAGAAGTATATATATATAGATTTTTTAATCTAGGCAACTTATCTTATAAGATATACATGCCCTTGTGGCTAATATGATTGATCATGTACTGCCACATAGTTGCATCTCCATCTGCAAGAAGTAAATCAAGAGAATAAAAATTACTAGTCAAATATAAAGTACCAACTTTCTTACCTCTCAAAATCATAAGAGCACCTTTGGTAACTTTCCAATAATCTATAGTAAACAATATTGAACATCCCTCACTACCCAATTACCCCATTGAAACCAAATTTTGTATTGGCATAGGCATGTATCTAACATATTTAAAGATCCATGTGTTCCCATTGTAAATATTAACCTCAACATAACCTTTCCCTACTATCTCACATGGTTCATAACCACCAAAATATACATGTCCTAAATTCTCTTGAACATAATCAGTAAAATAATGCCTATGTGGGGTGGCAGGAAAAAAAGCCCCTGAATCTAATACCCAAGACTCAAAAAAACTATCCATAGAAATAATTAAGGCATCCTAACATGATTTACCTAATTTTAAATTTACCTCATTTGTTTCTTCCTTGTTTGCATTCTTATCCAAAAGTGACCAACATTCCTTCTTTGAGTGTCCAGTCTTCCCACAATACCAACATATCATCTTAGATCTAGATCATGACTTAGATCTACCTTTTGACTTTCCATGGTTGCCTTTGCTCTTGTCATTTTGCCTCCCTCTAGTATCAATATACAATGCATTACTTGAAGATGATTCACCAGTGCTTTTCATTCACATCTCCTCATTAAGGATCACACCCACAACATCCTCAAAATTCAATCTTCCCTTGGTAGGGACTGCATTACTCATAGCCATAACCAAACTATCCCAACTATCAGGTAAAGAAAATAAAATTATCAAAGCTCTAACTTCATTATCAAAATTTATTCTAACTGAAGTATGCATAATTACAACCATATTCAAATCGTTAACTTGATTAGTAATTGAACCATTCTCAGACATTTTCATTTTAAATAATTTTTTCATAAGAAACATTTTATTAGAAGTAGAGGGTTTCTCATATAAATTTACAAGTTTATTGATGATATTTTTTGTGGTTTTCTCATCATAAATATTAAATGCAATAGAAGATGTAAGGCATAACAGAATAGCTACCATTGCCTTCCTATTAAGTAATGACCAATCCATATCACTCATTCTTACAGGTTGTTCTACTTTCCCCTCCAAAGGGAGATGCATCTCATTCTAATATAGGTAATCTTCCATTTGCATTTTTCACACACTAAAATGCTTACCATCAAATTTCTCAACTTTGAATCTGATCTCTTCTCCCATAGCTCCCGCTCAAGCTAATAACCTTCCTATGATTCACCACTTCAACCAATGGCTCTGATACCATTTTTTAGGAAATAAAAAAATTTAAACCAGATTTGATATGACCATAAATCAGATCTAAACTATACAATATCATACATCATAGAAACATTCCTTAAATCATAGTTATTATGTAAGCATAAATGGAGATAAAAATAATCCATCACACATAACACAAATATATCATGGTTCACCCAATATGGGTTACATCCACCAATAAATATCTCAAATAAAATAGTAATCTAAAGAAAGATTATAATGAAATCTCACAAAAATAAAAAAAACTCTTGTAGAAAATATTGCACAAAAAGTTGCACTTTTATCTGCACTTTCTCAATGCTATATCTCACAAGATTCTATACCACACCCTAAAATAAACACCCATACTTTTTTAAAATACCTTACATTTGACAATGATCTTCAAAGGCACATCCTGAAAATAAACCATCAACGTCTAAAGGCCACACCACACCATGTATATATAGAAAATGAGGGAGAATACATAAAAGGAGAAGAAATTACACATTGCTTATCCAAAATAAGCATCATCCACAAATGACAACTCAGTTCCACCTCATCAAGCTCATAAAAAATTCTACCCAAGAATGCACACACCAAGATTGACTATCCACCTTTTCAGGCACATTTTTCAATAATCATGTGATCACAACCAACTCCTTGTAACAAGGAAGGCAATACATTTTATAATAAATAACCAACTCCCTCATATCAAGGAAGTTAACATGGAAAATAGGCATCTAACAATGAACTCCATAAAACATGGAAATATAGAAATTAGATAACATAAAGAATATTCCACTCACATGTAGAACATGGTTCCACAAAAGGTGGAGTGGGGAAAAATACACTCCCCACATTTTTGGAAGTCTCTAGGCCACCAAAATGTATTCCTATGGTCATGTGATATCCCCAAAGGGATACACACTTAAAATCATCATGGATCTTATCAAAAACCCTTTTGTTTATCGAAAAATAATAAATCATATCCTACATGAATCCAAGATTCCTAGGGATATTAATACTAATCAATTCCAAGCTTTGGTGGTTCATTTATCTCCATCACAAAAAATCACATTTAGTTCACATGGCATTCTACCAATGGGATCTCATCATAATTACCCCTTTTCATAGAAATATTCATTTCCAACCATAAGATCCCATGAGTTCTTATAGATGGAGGATCCACCTTAAACTTGTCCAAAATAGGTTTTCTAAAAAAACTAGGATTTTATGAATCATCTATGGGGCCTACTTTGATCATGATAAAATTTTATGATGATAATGAGTGACCATCGATAGGAATGATATACCTTACTATAGTGGTGGGACATATTGTTCATCATACATTGATTCATGCAACAAATATTGATCTTTCATATAATATGTTTTTGGGATGACCATGGATCCTTGAAATTAGAGTTTTACCTTTTAATCCTTATTAATGCCTTAAATTTCCATATTCAGGCTTGGAGGTCACCATCCCTAGTGAAATTGAACAATTTACAGCTAACAAATGGAAGGATTAAATTATGCTATTTATTATCTAAGCATTGATAGTTCATATCATCACCCAAAATCTATGATAAATTTAAAACCTAAAATCCTATTGCCTTCTTCCTTTGATCCATTAGATGCCACCGATCTAAATGTGGAGAATATGAATAAAAAAACTCTTTGCATAGAATATCTTCCACTATCTCGACGTAGCTATGAGTCCTTTACTGTGTAGTAAGTTAAACCTATTATTTATCAATTTGGGTCGACTACCTTCACCAGCTTAGGGATGCTACTAGAAGAACATTTTGAGGAGATTATGATTCTTGGTTAATTAATGAAGACTTGTCCCTTTATTTTCATAAGTAATAATATCCTAAAGTGCACAAAATGCTCCATAATATGAATTACTAAGGTTGAACACTAGGTTGGGAAGAACAAGGGATTTTGTAATATATCATACCTAAAAGATATATAGGATGACTTTGCTTAGGGTACAAATTGATATGCATCAACCTTGACAATATCATCATAGATTCTTCTTTAATTCTTGAGGACTCAACCTTTGATGAAGAAGTCATAATAGGTTATGTTTATAGCCTTTATGAAGATCTTACTACCACAAAGCTTTTCCCTAACATATCCATTTCTACCATCAATTTTTCCCTTTGCTACCTTGAGTTGACAAACTAGGATTATAAAAAAGAACCATCCTTTGACATATTTCAAATTACTGAAGCCATCATTTAATATATGAGAGCCCAAATTTTTATGTTGTTAAGGGATCATAAAAATGGATTCACTATTAATCTAAATAATTCAGCATATTTTGGTGAGAAAACTAATTATTTGAATCAAATAGAAGAATAATAATATTATGAAATGGATCTCTCTCAAATCATTAAAGAAATTCATATAAATCTTGATGATTAGAAGTTATATCAATAGCTATGTGCATAATTTATATGTATTTGCTCAAGGTGAAGAACTGCCACCAAACCCTAGCATATATATAAGATCAATCACCTTCATTAATTAAGGAAGTTATATAAGTGAGTATTGGAACTAAATAAAATTATAGAGTAGTCAAACTAGGAGCAATTTTTACTCTTGAAGAATGACAAATTCTTAATAAGCTTCTCAAATAATTTATAGACATATTTGCATGGAGATATGTAGACATGCCTAGATTAGACACATCTTTGGTGGTGCATCATCTAGTAGTACATCCAAATGCTAAACTAATAAAATAAAACATTATAAATATTCACCCTAAAGTGGCATTATTGGTCAAATAATAATTTCAAACATTCTTGGAAGTAGGGTTCATTTGGTCAATCAACTATTATGAATGGATTTCTAACATTGTTCATATTACAAAATAATAAGGAGGTATCTATATCTATATCAACTTTTGAGACATCAATAAGGCATTTCCAAAATATGAATTTAATTTTACAAATATTGACATGATCTTAGAGTCTACAAAATAATATGAAATTCTCTCCCTCATGGATGGTTTTTCAAGATATAATCAGATCAAAATTGCTCTAGAAGATCAACTCAAAATTGCCTTCATCACTCCATGGGGGACCTTTCATTATCAAGTAACGCCTTTCAAATTGAAGAACATTGGATATAACTACTAAATGGCCATGCCAATTATTTTCCATGGCATGATGCATTATATCATAGACGTTTATGTTGATGATATCCAAGGATAGTCCAAAATAAGAATAGAACATCCAAGAGTCTTAAGGAGAATTTTTGAGAGACTTATAGTTCATGAAGTCTATTTGAATCCTAATAAATGTGTGTTTGGGGTTAATTCAATACAAATTTTGGGTTTTATTATATCTTATGAGACATTAAAGTAGATCCTACTAAAGTTAAAACCATTATTGAAATGTCTCCACCCAAAAACCTAAAACAATTATGCAACCTTTAATGGAAGTTATAATCCATTCATCAATTTATTTCTGAATTAGTAGATAAATGTCATCCATTCACTAAATTATTAAAAAAATGAACTCAAATTGATGGAAATTGAGAATGCCAAATAACATTCGATAACTTAAAGCAATATCTATTAAAACCTCCATTTATTTCACATTTAATACACCATGTGCCATTACTCCTATATATATTTGTTATAGCATGTGCTATAAGGGACATTTTAACACATCACAATGATAAACGATAATAATGAACCATATATTATTTTAGTGTAATGTTCATCTTATATGAGTTTAATTATACTCCCATTGAGAAATCCTGCCTTGTTTTTGTCTTTGCTTCCCTAAAGCCTATACATTATATGTTAAACAATTGAGGCTTATTGCTAAAGTTGATCCACTCAAATATATGTTATCCAAATATATTTTAACAAGAAGGATGGATAAATGTATCATGCTTCTAAGTGAATTTGACATAGAATATCTAAATAAAATATATATAAGAGGATAAATCATTACAAATCAAATACTAGTAGTGCCTGTAGTGGATACAAAACCATTAACAACAACATTGATAGATGAATCCATATTAACCACTAAAGAATCACAAGGTTGGAATCTTTATTTTGATGGATACCTTACCATGCATGGATCAGGAGCTGGTATCCTTTTGGTCATACCTAAAGGATAATTGATCCTAAAGTATTTTTGAATATTTTCCCCATGTACTAATAATATCATTGAACATGAATCATTATTTTAGGACTAAAAATTTCCATCCATTGGAATATTTAGCAATTTCAAGTTCTATGTGATTCTTAGTTGATTATTAAATAATTTAATTAGGGGTTCAAAACTCACGATGATAATTTACTTTTGCATAACAAATGGTTGATTAATTAAAGAAAAAAGTTTAGTCCATAAGCTTCAAACAAGTACGAATAGGAAGTAAGAAATCTATGATTGAAAAGAACACTATTGGATCTTTGCTAGATATCCTAGAATATGTCCTTGAAGGAAACATTTTGGTTGAAAAACTACTATTACCTACACATTAGACATCAACTCACAATCAAATATGTGTAATCCCTAATCCCATTCAACCATTGTATCATGATATTTATACTTACCTCCATCAGAACACCCTTTGACCAAATCATAACTTCCATCAATGAAAATCATTGATACATTGTGCCTACTATTACACTATTTTTATCAACAAACTCTATCAATAGGGATATGATGGGACCTTGTTTAGATGCCTGAACTCAAAGTAGGCTCTTCTAGTAATTAAGGAAGTCCATGATGGTATTTTTGGAAGCTATGTTAGTGTAATGGCCCTTGATAAGAAGATAGTTAGGGTTGGATGCTATTGGCCTAGCATGGATCATGATGCTTGTTAATATGTGCAAAAATGTGTAGCCCATCAAAAACATAGGAATTTTATGCATGCTCCATCTTAAGAACTACAACCTATCATGAGTACCTTGATTTTCTTAGTATGTGGATTATATATCACTGGTAAAAATAATTATACTTCATCAAATGGTCATAAATTCATTATTGCATCCATAAAATATTTTTTTAAATGGGTGAAATCCATGTCACTCATATATACCACATCTAAATATCTAAATTTAGATATCTAAATATTTTATTACAGGCTTTTAAATATCTAAATTTATTTTGAACTAGATCTTCTATTGCTTTGGGATTCCCTCAAAAATAATATCTGATAATGGAAAGTCTTTAAAAAAATAGGATGTTGAAGACTTCTGTAATAAGCATCATATTAAGAATCATTTTTTAACACCCTACTACCCCAAGATAATGGACAAACAAAAGCTTCAAATAAAACACTTATAAAAATCCTTAAAAAGATTATCAATGATAGTGGGAGGAATTGACATCTATAATTATACCTAGCATTATGGTCTTATATAATCAGTGTTTATATGTCAATTAGGGCCACTCTATACTCTTTAGTTTATGAAACTGAATTAATTTTTCTAGTTCAAGTTGAACTCCCCTCCTTGCACATATAATTATAGGACATGATTATAAATAATGCATATAGAACTAAATGGATACAAGAATTAGAGCTACTAGATGAATAGTTTCAGAATATTCTGAACCACCTTAAAACATAAAAAATAGGTTAAAAGGATAACATAAGAATAAAATATAATCTCAATAATCTGAAATTGGTGACCTAGTCCTCAAATAAAATTTTAAAAATAATAAATTTGATCAAGAGAAGAAATTAAAATACACTGGAGGGTCTTTGGTTTGATCTTCTTCCTCTTTTTATCTGGAACATGCATATAAGAAGTACAACCAAATAGTCAAAGATGGGAAATTAATGGTTTATGACCACTACATATCTATTATGATATATTGTCTAGTAACATCTTTATTCATGCTCTATTGAGAAGATAAATATCCATCTATACTGATTCTACCCACCATTGTGTTGTCAACTTTACAGTAGATAACATGTAATGAGCCATCTCCATAACTGAGTGATTGCATCATTCTATCAATCCATTTTGCTAAGGTGTATAGGGAGTAGTTAGGTGTTGCTTGATCCTATGTTGCTTTAGGAATGTCAAGAATTCTTTTCATGTGAATTCCCCCCTCGATCTGAGTAGAAGATTTGAAGTCACTTCCTTAATTATGTAACAACACACTGATGGAAGGCATTGAAATCTGTATGGGTTTCATTCTTATTTTTAAGAAAGAACACCCAAGTCTTGTAAGAAAAGTCATCAACAAAAAACTAAAAGTACTTGAATCCTCGAAGGGATGTTAGTAGGGGTCTACAAAGATCAGTATGCACTATCAAAAGTCATTCCTTAGCATGAGAGGAACTTGGTTTGAATGGATCTTGATGTTGTTTACCCATAAGACAACCAAAAAATATCAAAAAAGAATAAGAAAGATGAGGAATTCCATGAGCCATTGCCTTAGAACTGAGTTGGAAGAGGGAACTAATAGATAGATGCCCATAGTGGTAGTGCCAAATTGTAGTAGGTTCTACCATAGCGACAGTGAGTGTAACTTCACTAGTTGAAACTACATCTAAGGTAAATAACTGATCCTACAAGAAGGTTTTAGCAAGAGCCTAACCTTCTGAAGAAATGAGATAGGATCTAATGCCTTATTGGACTATAAACTCTACTTTTATCTTGTGATTCAATAGTTGATTGATAGATAAGATATTTATTGTCAAACTAGGGACATAGAGTACCTTTGTGAGAACACAACGTCTTATCCTAAGAGGAATGGTGACACATATAATTCCTTCTACAATGTACTCTTTATCATTAGCAATTCAAAATTGATCTCCATTTAGGTGAGTTGTTAATAAATCAAATATTTCCTCACATCCAGTGATGTGCTTGCTGGCACTAGAGTCTATTAACCAAACTTTGCTCGCTACTGTTGATGTTTGGGAGACTAGTACAAGGTCATCATGGGATCCATATTCTACTTATTATACTACTTCATCATTAGATGCATTCTCCTCTTACTTTTGTGCTGCTACATGCCATTTTTTCTTCCATTGTTGAGGATGTCTTTTATATTTCTTTGAATCTTCTTTACTGGAAGAGCCCTCTTGATTGGATTAGCCTTGAGCCAAGGCATTATACCAGTAATGAATAGTATTGTCCATGTGGGTTTTGAAAATGTAACACCACCACTTTGGCTTCTTAGTCTTCTATTGTTGTTAATGTTATTATGGCTACTTTTATGGTCCCTTCTTGAATTTTGGACCCTATTTCTTGGAGATCAGGGCTTTGTCCTCAAATTCTTCGTTCATGGACTGAATTGCTTCCTCTTATTAAACCAAATTGACCAGTTCTTTGAAAGACACTACTTGATTAGTAATGTTGAGTGTCATAATGAATGTCCAAAATTGAGATGAGAGAGCTCTCAGTGTGATCAAAACCAACATCTTGTCCTCAATTTTTTCCCCATGCATAACAAGTTTTGCTCACAATTTTGTAACCCAATGTAATAACTCTTTAACCTTTTTCGTTGATTTCATATTGAGTGTATGAAGAAGGGATTACAAATATAGGATTCTAGTCTAGTTCTCCACCTCATAAATTGTGGATAACATACTCCATGCCTCTTTTGATGTCTATGCATCATGAAAATGAAGTTAAACTTCATCAGTAATACTGAGAGTTATCAGCATGAACACTTTCACATTTAACTTATCAAACTTCTTCTGCTCATCAAGTTTGGTAGGATAGGTCACTATTATAGTGATGATGACCCATAATTATTCAAATTGAATAATGTTTCACATCTTCACCTTCTAAGTGGAAAAAATTGGTAATTTCAAGAGTTGGGCATCTGATAGTAACAATTTGGGTGCAAACATTTTCTAACAATTTCCTTACTTTACTTTTGCAAGAAAATACAAGCCAAAATAATAAATATTGCTTCAAAATTTCAATTTTTCTTATTTGAAATGCACCTTATTGAAATTTCCCTTCACTAAAGGTTAATAATTTTTGCTTGCTTTCTTGGTGGTTGTAGTTGTAGGTTTGGATGGTAGAAGGTAAATTTAGACCGTAGAAATCTTCAAACACACCTCCTTTGCACAACATCCTTACTTTCCACTAGAAATAAGTAGTTTGTGTTTTTTTGTACACATTACAATCAAATTTTACTTAGTAGAATGCTATGATGTTTATTTCTTGATAGCTCTCCATGCTACACATTTTAGCTTTGTTAGAGACCTTCCTTGGCATTGCTGCTTCTTCTAGCATTAAACTTTAAAAACATACAATGGCTTTCAAATGCAAGCTCTTTTGCTCTCCTTCATATGGGTCACTTTCAAACTTTTGGTGGATCTTCATGTTGCTATGTAGTCTTATTTCACATCTGCTACACATGTCGATCAACTTCTAGCATTGTTTTTAGTTGTATACATTAGCATAGGCCATGTATAGGTAGTTTTAGGTAGTTATCATCAGTTGTTTGCAATTAACTACATTAGACATTGTATATATTGTCATTTAGGCTTAAATTTCAGTATCATCAAAGTTTCATTATATTTATCACTCTAGTATCAAAGCAACAATGACTTGTAGATCGAAATAATGTAGTGAAAGCCTGTATAAGAGTGAAGCCTATAGACAAATCATTTAAATCCTACAAATTGAAAGCCTAGATCAACTCACATCACTTCTTTATAACTAGTGATCTTCCAAGATTTTGATTTGTCAAATTTGAATGCTTTATCAATAGGTTTCACTCTTTTATAGGTTTTTGCTACACTATTTTGATCTACAAGTCATCACTGCTTTGATACCAGAGTGAGAAATATAATGAAACTTTGATGATATTGAAATTCAATCCCAAATGGCATTATATATAATGTATAATGTATTCAGTTACAAAAAATTGATGATAACTACCTAAAATACCTCTACATGGCCTATGCCAATGTATACAACTATAAATAATGTAATAAACGGGGGAATGTTGGCGTAATTTGTTAACTCATATTATGTTATTTAGTGAAGGTTAAATGTATTTAAATTTTTCATAGGTGTTTATTAGTGATATTTTTATAACTATTTGTACATTGTATATATATCCAATTTTGATATCAATTCAATCATCAAAGTTTCATTATATTTATCACTCTAGTATGAGAGCAATGATGACCTACAAATCAAAATCATGTAGTGAAAGCTTGTAAAAGAGCAAAGCTTTCAAACAAAGCTTTTAATATATATATATATATATATATTATATATATTTGAATGATTTACCTTATTGAAGTGTTGTCTCCTTATACAACATCATAACAAACTTTTCCATGCACTTCATTACTTTGCTTTAGGATTTCTAACTTCTATAACACATGATTATTTCTCTTTATTCTTTTGTTGGGCATAAAACTTCACCCATGACTGCCTCTCCCACATCACTACTATGTAGGCTTATGATTCTACACTTTCACCTTCACACCGTGTGATAGGGCTTATTTTCTTGTTTTGATGTCACTTCTAGGCTCTACTACACAAGTTATCGTATTAGGCTAGCATTGATCTCCTTCACATAGGTCATGGCTCTGTATGCAAAATATTTTTTGCATCCCAAGCTTGCGCTATAGCTTTTTATTTAGGCTTGAATCATGGCTCTAATACCAGAGTGTGAAAACAATGAAACTTTGATGATTGAATTTCTCCCATAATTGGATATATATACAATGTAGAAATAGTTATAAAATTATCACTAATTGACACCTATGCAAAACTAAAATACAACTAACCTATACTAAATAATGTAATATGAGTTAACAAATTATGCCAATAGTAGTAAGAGAAGCTAATTCTTAATTAGAGTAGATAATTGTAGAGTAATTCAATCTCAATATGGCTTAATCATATTGTATATGATGATTTATATATAAATTTATGTTCTCATTCTAGAAAGATATATATTTGTATAAAATTAAAATATGTAGGTCTTTGTAAAAGTGGAATGAGGAAGTTGGATTTCTATGGTTAGAGAATTCATGAATAAAGAAGCTTTGATTATGACACTGATGTAATCTCAATTATTCTTTGAGTGTGAGAGTATAAATCTGAAATTTTGTTTGATTTATATTCACAAGTTTATGATGTCATGGTAAGTGGTCCACTTACTCTCACTCTCAAGTTTACACCAATACCTTCATGAACTGATTGCAAACTACCTCTCTTTAATTGACTATCTTTTGAACTACCATGTGAAGATATTTTTTAATATTGGTCTTAAAATACCAAAGATATTACTCCTTAATTCAATCTCTCAATTGCTTCTATCTTAGTACTATGATAAAATACACTCTCACTAATTTTAAACAAGGAATTCACTCTCAATACAATAATTTTCTCTTCAACTAGACCCTTCTTGAACTTCTGAAAACACTCAAATGCATACTCACACTTTTTTGAACAAAGTTATGAGGCTTTTACTAATTATTTGACTGCCTCTTCTTAATTCATTAAGAAACTCAACTCAAAACTCCATTGATAGGCTTAGCTTGCACATACGACTATTAGGCCTAATTCTATTTACTAAATGCCTAAAAAAAATCAAGTGTAAATATTGTATTCATCCTTTAAATAGATCTAAACTAGTGGAAAAAAACATGTACACCCTTATACTAAGTTAGAGATCCCACTTCCCAAGCAAAATTGATCAATTCTTTTTTTATGTGTATTCTTAATGAAGACCTATAGGTAGTCTTAAGGACACTCCTCAATATTTGAATGTTTAATGATTATTTCATCCAAGGAAAACTTAATTAGCTGAAGTTAATGATAATATTTATATATAATCTTTTACATATGATCAAAATGCTATTGGGTTCACGTTAAGACCAAGAAACTTAACTCTGAGTAAATATGCTATAGTTCCCTGTATAGGCTTAGTTTATGCTTGAAAAGGTATGATTATATTTAAATTACTTAAATATATTATTGAATAATTTTATAAATATGTTTTAAAACCTTTTATAGATATGAGAAGCCAATTTCCTTCATTGGTTTATCAAAATCTTAGACTTCACAACAACTCTGCTCTTTAGATCCAAATATGCCTAATCTACCTACTTGGGAAGATATTGAATTGGCTTAGCTACCAATTAATTTGAATCACTCAAATATAATGTTTTAAAATGGTATTTAAATTATGATATACTTCCACATTAGGTTTAGACTCAAGTCCCAAGATGAACATAGTCAACATTCACTTTCCAGATTGTTTTCATTGATTACCTACATGTTTACAAGAACATAATCCTATATAAAAGAAACCATAAGAGGGATAATGATTTTTATCAAATATTCAAATTTTATATAGTGATTTCACAATTATAATATGATTAAAAATATCTCAATTTATAATATGATGCTAATCTATCTTCATCTGGGAAGGAAACTTGATTCAAGTTCAACTCTTTCTTGAAAATTAGTCTTGTATAAGAATCCTATATATATTTTAAGAACAATTTAATTTAAACTAATATCTAAGGATATAGTAGGTTGTATTGAACCAGATAACACTCATATAGGTAATTGAACCCAATCTTAATTATCTTTTTCTTAAAATCTATCCAAAACCTCTTCAACCCTTCTTGTATACCACTAAGCCTAATTTTATCTTAGAGGTCATGTCACAAATTAGACTTTTTTGATACTTCTTAACACCTGATATAAGTGTAACTAGGTGTATTCATTATTATCTAACCTTTACATTTCCCAACAATGAATTCCTTAGTTTAGTTTCTTGTGTCCTAATCACCTACAGGCAGTCCCTGTTTCAGTCACTTATCTATAAATTTAAAACTCCATTTATTTTAAAAACATTTATATCAAGTATTAAATTATTTATAAAAACATTTCACAAAGTTTTAGAATATTTCATTGGCTACAAATGAATTTAGAGGCCTTTTTCTATAGTCTAGGGTTTCACTACAAATGATAGACCTGAGAACCTCTAAATAATGGTTTATATAGTTGAAAGCCTATATTCACAAAATAATTCCTAGAACACCATCTTAAATACCTTACCCAAATTTTACAATAACTATTTTGAGTTCATTCAAAGTTTCTCACAAGTTTTGGGTTGATTGACTCTGACTACAGACATATAATGTACATAATTATAAGAGAATTAACAATTTGAAACTTGATTCAATACTAGAATCTCTTCTCTAAGAATATAATTTTATTCACATATATAAACATGACATGAACACACTATATTATATAATATGAAACCTTTATTTACAATAAAATAACCTCATTACTGTACAAACCCCTATTTTTAGACAGTAGAGTCCTCCACACACTTCAAAAATGATGATGAATGATCCTTTTATGATGATTTAAAGAACAATCCTAATATAAGAGAATATACCTAATTACCTCTATAATACACTAATTGACCTTCTTGATCTCTACAACTCCTAAAAAATTGATTGTTCTACTTTTTGATCCTTTTTATCATTGACCTATACTAGGCTTTCAAGCTCTTCCTTGTCCATTCAAATTTCTCTCTCTTAAATACACATACTATTTATTCATTCAATGACCTCTTATCACATACACACCATTATTGTTATAGACATATCCACCTTTTACCTTCTCTTTCACTTTTCTCACCTCTAACTTACTTCACTCATTTGACTCATAGGCCTCAATGCCTTCATTCAGATTCTTAGTTCCACTAATTATCTAGAGTGGTACCATATTACACTATATGCTTCATCACATCTCATTTCACATATCTGACTAGTTCACATCATTTTCAAACACAAATCCTCAACCATCCACTTCTTTTCTTTTCACCTATCTCTTGCTAACCCTCTTTCAAGGCAAAGTTCCAAGGTTTGAGTACACTAATGAGTTCCTATACAAACCATGTACCTTTTTAGTACCTTTTTCCATGTTCCATCTTGTCACAAAGTATGTAGGACCCACACTCAATATTGAGCTCTGTTCTCAATACTAATTTCTTCTTATTAGGTCTCATATGTCTAAGTACCCAACTAAGTCTATAGAAAACACATTGTATGGGTCCCTACAAGTTCAAAACCAACATAATCCTTTAGTATTTTATAAAAATATACATATCCCCATGTTTCATACTTTTTTCATGGGTAAAAACTCCTTAGAATTGTTTTTGCATTCTCTAACCCTAACCTAAGGTTCATAGTCCTATAACTTACCCAAGATGTAATAAATTGGATTTTATGGACTTTTAAACAATTTAAAAACCTAAAATTTCTTGAAAATGAACTATCCTAGTCTTATTTAACTATCCCACATACCAATTCTCTTGAATGATTCTTATTCCATTCAAACCAACATTTTAACAAAATTCTAGGAGTATTTGA
Source organism: Torreya grandis (assembly GCA_037957365.1). NCBI lineage: Eukaryota > Viridiplantae > Streptophyta > Pinopsida > Cupressales > Taxaceae > Torreya > Torreya grandis. The sequence goes on along the minus strand of JARHVA010008941.1, from coordinate 342,525 downwards.
AGATTCTTTAACTAGTACAGATGTATGTTTCTAGCACTGGAATACCATATGGGTCTAAACATCAAATTATAATACTACTCCAACATAATCCCTCTCCATATTCTCAATAGAAAATATGAACTCCATATCCAATCATACTTTACCAAATGTGATTAGCCCCATTTGATTGTCTCTGTGAATAGATACTTCAATGAATACAAACCTTGATTTTAAACAATATCAATGAACTTCTCAATATCATTTTTATACAATAACACTATGAAAGTATCAAAATGCACTCTTATTATTTTACCTTTCACTTTTTCTGACTAAAACACCTTATTTATTTAGTTTCTTAGCTTCAAAATAGAGACACGCAAGATTCTGAGTTTAGTTTTCACATACACCTGTAACCATCATTGGAACACCTTACACATGTCTAAAGGACTCTTAACTTAACAACAACATTTTTCGTACAATAAAATTCATCAAAACACCTTAAAATATCCTTCCTTTTATTGTTCACACACAAAAAAATAGAAACAAAAAATAATCTTGACATAGTCAAGCATAACATCATCTTGAATCTGAAAACAAAGTATTCTCAAGGACTATAAGAATTAGACATTCACCCAAAACATGTACCAAACTAGTAAATCACTACATACCATAGATTCATCACACTAAAACACTTCATTATTATTAATTTCATGCATATATACACTATTTTTTATATCATTATCTTTGATCCATCATGGATAATACATATATTCTTCTATAATTGAATATACTAAATAATAGGGTATATTAGTATCTACCATATCTCATGTTGTGAAATCTTATTCTATTTGGATACATATTGATGGACACTCACTTTTTACATTCCGAAGAGCAATGTTCCAACTATTAAGTTTCTTCGATGTACTCAATTAGGCCTCCAAATTTTTTGTCAATTAGATTCTCTTTATAGATTGGTCATAATGAAACTATCCATTTTATTGTTACCTATTATCTTTTATTAAACTTTAAGTTATCACTTTTATGCATTCAATATTATCTCATATGCAACCTATCTCAACTAGTTTCTCTTGGCTCAATAATCTAAAATCCTCATTTGTCCTTCATCCACATGCCCACTCACCATATCGGGTCCTTCTCTATCATAACAAACTTGTACTAACTCATCTCCAAGATTCATTTCATCTCAAAACTCTCACATGCACCTTTTCTTATCTTTTCTTGACTTAATACCCTTATTTTTACTCAAAAATAACATTTTTAAAACCATACCTTATTGTATCATTCTTGTACCTTCAATAAGTGTCTTATCTACTACTAAAATTGTTCCAATTCATTGGAACCCAATTTCAATTCTCTATTAACCTTTTAGATCTCTTTCATTTTTGTATGCATATATCTCCTTGTATGGAATAATATAAAGGGTTTCATGAACAAATAAAATTAGTTTCAAGTACCTAATATCTTGTTGTAGCTCCTCACAATGTTTAATAACCCAAATCTACAATCTTACCCTCTTTCTCTGACTTTGTTCACCAATTAGGTCTCCTTTAGGCTTAGTCACTTCCACACTATAAAAAACCATACAATACATCAATGAATCACCTAAAGGTCTTACAAATCATCTTAACCATAAAAAAATACACGTGTTCTTAAATTTTCATATATTCACATTGGTTAAATCTCTTAATAATTGACAAACCCTAGCTCTGGTCTATGATAAGCTTGTACAGGCTGAGAGCTCTCCAAAAGGGACAAATTGAACTCTTTGACTCTTAAATCATTTTAAATACTAAAATAGGTTTGTATCAATCTTTTAAAACTTCTCAAACAATTAATTTCAGTCATCCAACCTCTAGACACATCTAACATCAATTTAGACAAAATTATGGGTTTCTGGACAAGGATTAATAAGGTATACAAACCTTGAAACTCTATTTTCTCTCTTATTGAACACATTAACCACTTATAGTCTTCTTAATAATATTATATACATTACCTTATATATCACTCTTAAATTCCAATCATTTTTACTAGCTATAAAAAAATATATACAATGTTTTCTATACTCAAGGATTTCATCACAAAACATAGGACAAGAGTAGTATAATTGGCCTCATTAGAGTTTGAAAACATTTCAAGGATTCCAGTCACCCTCACAAGGTATTTCCTACATATATACATCCTCTTCAAAAATTATTTCTTTTCCAACAATGTTTTAACATCTTCAAAATCCATTAATATAGAATTTTGGTGCTTAAACAGGCCTATGTAAAGATTTCCTTGGATTATTACACTTCTAATGATCATCTAATACTAAATATAGGTCAATATCATCATTAATAAACTAATTTTTGTAATTATACCTCAAATAATTCACAAATACATTCATAATCACCTTTTTTATTCATTTACTCATCAAAGGAGACTTATACAACATAAAATTACTATTGACTGGGACCGTCAACTGAGAGTTCTGAATTGATTGTTCATTCTTCCACTTGATTTTTTTTATCTCAATGTTATTTACCTACCTTTAAATCACAATTTATTCCTCAGTACATACTATTAATATTCATAATTATTCATCTACTAATCATCTTCAAAACATGAGAAATTATCCAAAAATAAAATACTCACAAGGTAGCATTGGGTCTCAATCACCTCTTATTCCTTGATAATAATTTTCATACATGAAAACATCCTTAAAGACATATTTAAGTACTAAATAACATCTCCAATATATACACTGGTGTTTAAAAATATTATATTACACAATTTTTGTCAAGAATTCCTCTTGAGAATGCTTTTGAACCATATTCAAATGAATACTAAGCCTTAACTTTATAGCATTTTCATCCTCGTATGCTTGTGGTTCGAACTCAATCTTGAAGAAACTAACCTTCCTTAACTTGGTATGGTATTATATTGATCCAATAATCTCTCCCTTATCTTCTCCTTTATCTTCTCAACCTAACAAACTTACCTTCTTTGCCCTGTTTTAATGTGAGCCTCATCTTTGGATAAAGTGATGAGGTGTAGCATCTTCTAGAAGTTGTAAAAACATGTTTACAAAAGGAATTTACCTTTGTGACTCCTTTATGACTTTTAAAACTATTCAAACACGTCCCTTTTCAAAATTTTAATTTTCAAATAAAGGATTTTAAATGGAAACTTAGAATCTTGCATATAATTCCAAGTTGTGACTTCTTAACTGTTGAAATGTCAATCTATCACCTATTCATGATTTTATAATCTCCCTAGGAACTTATTAGGTCTTTACCAATCATTTTACCTTTGTGACAAGGATTATTTGAGTTACACATTTTTATATTTATAAAATGTATACAAGGGTGATGATGCTCCTACATCACATATCTACATATTTTATTATTAGTAGAGGTTTGGATCTTCACACAACATCCAATAGTGTCATTTTTAGAGTGGACACAAAATTTCATGGTAGGAAAGATAAGTATAGTAGATTATACCCAATCAAGGTAAGTAGTTGGAGTGAACATTCTTCAAAAGGTATAAAGGGTGATACCAGTTTGGAAATTGATATTAAATTCATTACAACTAGAAGGCTAAGTAGATTGAATTGATAAGTGATTAATCACTAAGTATACTAATTGACAATATTATTAAGGTCTTAATATTGTCTGAGGTTTTTTGGTTTTTTCACCACATCTCATCAACTCCTCCAATGATTTCATTTCATGGACAATCATAAACAAAGAATCCATCATGAAAAGTTGTATAATCCGTAGTGCACCTAGGACTGAGTAAGAAGGTTTTGTATGACTATTACTCTTATACCAGTACACCTAAACCTCCCAAATAAATTTCCATCAAAATAGATACTATACACAAAGGTTATGTCTTAAACAATGAATAAATACTTGAACAACTATCAACAATACACAACTTACCTATCAAACTTGACTAAGTTTGAGCAAAATCACTACTAGTTAGACTGTGTGGGTTTGTTATGGAGAACTTAAATTAAATATTTTTGATTGATTAAATTTTGAGCATCCATATGAATTTTTTTCATCAAGTTAAGTCTTCCTAATACTTTCACTCTCATTTATACTTAAAAAGTTTCCTTTGCCCTGTTCTCTTTTCCCTAGACTATATTAAACACAAAGTTATTACAACCTTATGAAATTCAACTCATAACCTATGGGTTAAAATAATAAAAACCATTTGATATTTAAATATAACATTAATATTTATTATATCATGTACCAATCATCATTGGAAATCCACATTTACACTTTTAAAACATATTTTTACTCATTGATGTTATTACATATACAAGTCATACATAGACTTATCTTTAATAAGCAGTTCTCCTTCAAGTTTTCATAAATTTTGAGTCTCTCCATCTACATCCTTTGAATTTATCATTCCTTATACCCAATTACTCTCTCCCCTACTCTAATAGAACTCTCTCACTATCTTGAATAGTCTATAAAAGTCAAGAACCATGGGGTCTAGTTTCACATACTTTTATATGCATGAACTAAAAGTAAGGATTGACAAGGTTATAGAAACATCCAAGGAAAATAATTCATTTAAATATAGATTTGTTCTTAGGTTTTTGTTTTGGGTGTTATAGTCTAGACAAAGAGTTGCAATTATTGAAAAGTGTCTTTTCTCCATTCTTTTGACAGTTCAAAAGTGCCTATTTTGTGGATATAACAAAATAGAAATATAAATAATGTATTTTAACATAAATGACCTCAAAATAAGTCCTAAAATTTGTATTTTTCATAATAATTAGGATCTTAGGTCTTTGATTGTATGGAAACCCTATTTAAGGTTTTAGGGAGAAAGGAAAAACTATAACTTCATTTGTATCCATCCAAAAAGATTGAAATTGCTAGGTTGTTTAGGAATACAAGATTTTAAGATGATGGAGGTAATATTACACTGATAAAGTACCTATATAGTTAGCTATTAAAGCTACATGGTCTACAAACTATAAGATCACTGTCAAAACACTACTAGAAATTAGTTTGGATCTATTAAGGTGTTGAGATTTGATATGAATATGTAGCCAGGTGTTTACTATGTGGATAAAATGGTTTTCAAGTTGATGAGAGTTATTTCAAGTTTTATAAGTGCTTGGAGAATAAGATATAAATAAGGCTCAACGACTATGTCTACCAATAGATCTAGGAAATCTTGTTTCATGAAATTTGAATGACAAGAGTAGATCAAAAAATTGTTAAATATTTTTAAAAAAGGATGAAATTAGAGTTTAAAGTATTAAATGTGAATGACATATCTATGTTATATATTTAAGCATTTGATTTGGATCAACAAGACTGAAATAGGACATAATTATGAGTTTTATCCCAAGATGGATTGTAAAGTGGTTGAAGGCTTGTGATCTAGAGTAAGGATGTCCATTGAAATGATTAGAACATTTTTATTACTATGTACAACATTAACATGCATAAATTATTTCACTACAAATTTAATACGATTATTATAACCAAATTAAGATTATCTATCTCCTTTCTAGTGTAATTATGTGTGAATTTGTGAATACTTCCCATGATTGGTCATGAAATATTTTTATCCAAATGGATACAAGTGATCCTAAAAAATCAGGAGACAATACTTACAACAAAAACATGGATAAAATGTATAAGACACCATTTAGTTCTAAAATATTGAGATAGCCACATTGAGGTGAGTTTGTTTTTATAGATTTGAAGCTTCCATGAATTCCATAGTACAAAATATAAGACAAACATTTCTATAAAAACCTATTTCAATGTTTAATATCAGACTCTATGATCCATCATGAGGATGGAGTTATGATAAGATTAGAGAAAAATGTTGACAATTTATTGGTGTCCACCAAAGATAAAACCTAAAACAAGAAATGGAAGACTCAAAATCAACTAGAACTTCACCCATAGAAATAAGTGGTGGAAGTTTCATCTAGAACTTCACCCCTAGAACAAGAAATGGAAGACTAATAATTTGAGTATGCCTTCTACTAATGGGAATGAGGTGGATTTAAATTTAGATCCACAAGAGAAACTTTCAAGTGTGTCAATGTGAATTTTTTTTGATGACAAAAAAAGAACTTGAGGTTGAATAATTACTTGAGGTCAGTGGAAAAATTTAATTTTGAGTACGATTTGCCATCAAATTAGGACTTTTAAGAGGTTGGAGTCATGATAACCAACACTAATCCACATTGCAGTGTTTTATAGTAAAATTTAATTTCATCCAAATAAATTTCAACATAAACCTAAATAATTTGAAACAATGGGGCTCTAAAGTGACATAATATAACAAATTTAAGAAGTAACACAAAAATAAATAGTGTCACATCTAGTGTAATGTTAATGTATTTGTTTTGTTGTTTTAAGCTTGGTAGTTGAATCAAAATGAAACCACCTATTGTTAACCAATGTTTATAGGGATTAATGTATTGATTCTTTCTCCTTGAATCCTCTCATGCTTCTAAATTGTATATTTATGAAAAGACGTGCTGATCTTACATTTTTGTGTTATGTCATGTGGAAAAATATTGTAGTTATATAAAGAGGCTATTTTCACCTTACTCATTTTAATATTAATAACATGACCATTTTTGTATTTCATGGCTTCAAATTTTTTGATGTGACTCACTGTAATTCATGAATTTAAATTGGGAGACAAAAAGTAATATTACAACTTCTTTAAGTGGGTAATAAATATGAGATCATTTTGTTAGACATAGTACGATGTTCTACAATATATGAAATTGAAGAGTAAATATATCAAGCACATAATGTACTAGTAGTAGTTGAATACCATTCTACATCATATACATGTGTAGACATAGCATAATGTAAGTGAAATAAGACCCTGAATACTATTTTTATTTACACCTTATGATCTAATGTTAGGTTATATTTATTGAGAAAACCCTTAGTGCCTTAGCCAGGTGTAGTGATACACACACACAAACACACACACACACACACACACACACACACACACACACACACACACACACACACACACACACACACACACACACACACACACACACACACACACACACACACACACACACACACACACACACACACACACACACACACACACACACACACACACACACACACACACATGCATGCATGCACGCACACACGTGAACATGCACACACATGCACACACAAACACATGGATAAAGAATTTAGTTTGAAGTGCATATGTACTATAGAACTTAGAGATGTCAAAATCCATGTAATAATTAAATGTGAATAAACCCACCATTAACAAGTTATCTTCTAACAACTTAGGTATAAGAGAGAATACCTCATTTACTCAACATGAAAACAATATTTTGATAAGAAACTTAACAATATATCAATGCGTAATTTTGTAGATAATCAAGTGACTAAATTCTAGCTGTAAACAGCTTGGGTAAGGTGAAATATAATAAATCTTAAGGAAAAATTAAGCACTTGACTTGTATTTAACCTGTACCATGGTATGTTTATGGAAAAATTAAACATGTTATGACAAAGATAGATCTAATGTTAATAAAACATAGTGTCACAGTTTCATATTTTTAGCATTAAAAAACAAATATCATGTATTAACACCAAATCTTTTTTTGACATCAAAATAACTTAAAATTTCTTAATTAATATTTCAAAGTTAGAAAGTCTAATAAAAACCAATGTAATTTATTAATAGAGAAAGTATGGTTACATTAGCTTCTCTAAGCATTGGAATTTTAACCTTAAAAGTCTAAATACATGTATATGTAAATTGGAGTGATGATCACTAATTGGTAAAAAGTAGAGGATAAAATAGTACATGCTAATTTATTATAATTATTGAATACTTCCATCAACATAGAGTCTATGGATACTATAATTCTTTAAGTCTACTAACATAGAGTAATCTTTCATAAAATTAGTCCTAAGATTCCTTGATTTCCAATGTTACAAGGTGAACACAATCCTTGTAAAGCATGATAATTTCCTATCACTTGCCAACCTAAAAGTTTATAAAAAAATAATGATAATAGATAATTTCACATTGGCCGTATAAAAAACATTTGAATTCGTATTCAAAATTAATATATGTAAAAAAAATGTAACTTCCCTTTTTCCCATTATGTAAAAATATGAAATAAATGAGTTCTTCCTCTATTTCAATATGTTGTCTTACTTCAATTAATGTTCATTTTTCTTTCATTGATAATATTTTAAAAGTCACACCATTCATCATAATAGAAAATGATATTTTTGGAGAATGTGTTCCATCATTGTCATCTTGATCATTTTGGATCCATGTCCATTTACCGCATTGATTAACATATCTCCACCTTTAAAATTGGACTAACATGTATAAAACTTTCCTTGAAATTCAATACCTGAAACATTGATCAAAAAAATTTATAGATAAATTACAAAATATCATAAAATATGATTATAAAATTTTAGAAAAATGAGTGTAGAAATTTATTACCTGAAGGAAATTGTATCATGAGACAATCTACATTTTATTTCTTCTCCATTTTTAGAGTTTAATATTTTATTCCAATCAAAGAAAGACAAGTATTACAGTAATCTATTAGATGGTGATAAATTAGCATATGTTGTTTTGGTTCTCAAATGGACATCTCATACTTAAACATATGACAAAAAAATTGAGTGGGCATGAATAACCTGATGTGTAAATGATTTCCTCCTTTCAAATTCATGCCTACTTACACCTCGTTAAAATTATTGTAGTGATAAGAAGTTATGGTTGATAAATCTATAGTTCACCATGTAACTGAATTAATCATTGACAAAGCGATTTCTTCCAATTTTCCATGTGATGCACCATATTTTGGAAGGATATGTATATTTATAGAATCATATCACTTGTTTAATCAAAAATATTTAGGCTCCCTTTTATCATACATAATTTATCCAATTTTATAATGAGAAACATAGAAGGTACTAGTAATGCATTGAATTGGCTCCTACTATTCCCAATTTGAAATGCACAAGCCTATAAGAAAAAAACACATTGAATCTTTTTAAAAAACATGGATTAAAAAAGTTTAGAACAGAATAATATATCCAATAAATCAAATGTGGTGAATTAAAAAAATATATATATTCCTTACTCACTATTAAAACCTACTTTTGGTAAGTCCTCCATTTATGTAATTGATTCCTTGAACATCTCTTTCTTATCATAGACATGTAATTTTAATTTTTTATATTTCTTTACCTCATTGGCTCCTATTGAAATATTTGATCATCCCTTTACAATGGTGTTTTTGATCTAAAAATCAGAGGTTTTGGTTGAAAGATAATTCAAGAACACAAAATAACACAATCATATAATAATATCTCTAGGAAGAGATGTTTAATTTCTCATAAAATTGTATAAAACATATGCTTATCTCTAGGAAGAGATATCGGATCCCCTTCTTAGGATACATATATTTTTATACATACTTTGAAGGTAGGAGGAGGATGTGGAAGGTAACAAATATCAAGGGAGATGAAGTGGTTCTACTTCCATGATTTACAATAACACAAAAGTTGAGAAATCATTATTTTTAGAAACTTAATATTTTTAGATAACACTATTACAATTGAAATTTCAAGATTTTTTTTTGGATTTTGTAGGGTCAAAACCCATCAGCCATATATTTGTTACATCTCATCATGTTCTCCTTATTCTTAGATTTCTAATAGTTCAAATGGGGAGTCGAATAGAGCTATGGTTCAAAAGTCATGTCTCATGAAAGTTCTACCACCAATTAGGGTAGAACCGTCACCCGAATTGTCCCCTGAAGTGTTTTCCAAATTAGTTTGACATCATAGGAATGTATTATTCTCACTTAATGTTCACCATTCTTAGAAGGTCTCATTGTAACCATTGAACTGATAAATAAAATCATTGGAATCTAATTCCCATCATCATCTTTTATGTCATAAATGATAATAGATATTATCTCACTTTTAGGTTTTCAAAGTAAAATTTATCCTTAAAAATTAATTATAAGAATATAATGAAATGTTAGGTCAAATTGACAATAAAATCCTATGATCCACTACATAGATATTTGACAAAATCACATAATGAACAACATTTGTTAGGTCTAACTAGCCAAGGTACTTTACAATATGTAGTCCCAACTCTATGTTGTTATAATTTACACTAGCACCTAACAAAAGTCTTAAAATAGAAGAATAATGTTTTATTGGCATTTTTTTTATAAACTCTTTTGACTTATCCAAATGACCAACATGGTAAAAAAGATCAAATATGAACAAATAGTGCTCCATTGTAGGGACAATGTGAAATTATGTATTCATTAAATGAAATAGGATCTATGAACATCAACTAAGGTGTATTCATTCATCAAATTTCTAGTGCTTGCCTTAATTATCCTTTCAAATACCTCTTTTCATTTAGGTAAGCTTTTTCTCATTAGAACACTTGAGGATTCACGTTGATTCATTTGAGAGGGATATATGATCCATAAGAGAAGAAATTATTGAATAGAAGATGAAGAGAGGACAAAAAATAGGGAAGAGGGGGATGCTAAAACACTAGTAAATAGACATTAGCATATAAAGGAAGGAATATATAATAGAATCACATAAATTTTCAAAAACATTTATCATTTACCCTTAAATAATTTTTCCTTATTAATATACAAAATCCAAAATAGGCCCTTCATAGAATATTGAAAATATAAATGTTCTATCCAAATTCACAAACTACTTTGAACTAAAGACTCTAAGAGGGGCTAAACAGAAACTGCTATGAAATCTCACCTTCAAATAGAGTAGCCCATCTAGGAAATAATTTACAACTCAAAGAAACAATAAAACATCCCCATATAAACTTAAAATGGAACAAAAATCTTGTTTTTATTACTGAGAACCTTATCCCAAAGATAAAGGGGCAACTGCCTACCTTAGATAGACATTCAAACCTTAATTTTAGTATTAAAAAAATTCATTGTATTGTCATTCCCATTCTATTCTACATCTCAAAAATAAAATAATGGAGGGTGGTAATGCTAAATCTTTAGGACATCCCTCATATGTGAGAGTGAGGTGGAAGCTTAAGTGTTGCATGATTACTTTGTGGGAATGGTAAAACATAATCAACTTTCATTTAAGGGCAATGGAGGGTAATTAAGTTCCCCTAATTTTTATTAAGTCCTCTGAAGATTATCATAGTCATAGTTTAGGAGGGGACACAATTGAGGGTCCTCATAAAATATTGATTTTATCATAAGATTGATCCCTAAGAGTCTCAAACCTGACCCCTTCTCTCCTTACATTTTTGAAAGAAGTGATATTCATAAACTAAGCAATTTGGGATCCCATATTTTTTCATATAAATATACTATGGTAGTAATAATGATGCAATAGCATCATAATTTTGTACATAAATCCTTTGTTTTGATCTTCAAAAGTTTGTTTCTTAGAAAAATACATATTTGTAACTTTAAATTTGAAAAGGGAACATTTCCCTCCAAATTGTATTAAAAGTTGTATTAGGAGTTAAATAAGTATCTGGGAGTCGTAGATAAATAAAAATTTATTTTGAAGTCCTCTTAATGTTTTAATCAGATTTATTGGACAAGGACAGGTCTGTTAGGAGGATGTGCCATGTCTAACATAGTGGGAAACTAGAGGGAGTATATGCTAAGTTATGTTTGAGTGGTTAAAATATTCTTGGAAATAATAAAAGATCAAGTTGAGTTTAGAATTCAATTGTGAGGATATATATTATGAATCATTATAAAGAAATGAAATTATAAGATAGAGAGTATGTAGGAAAAAATAGGGAAGTAGTGACAAGCCTCTAGGTATATATAGCTTGTAACAAAAGAATGTGTGTGTGTGTGTGTGTGTGTGTGTGTGTGTGTGTGTGTGTGTGTGTGTGTGTGTGTGTGTGTGTGTGTGTGTGTGTGTGTAATAAATGTAAAGAACAGAACTTTATTTCTATTTATTGGTGTAATATTGAATATGATACATATATAAGTGTATGAATTAATGGTTTTTCTTGAAGTAATTTCATGTCTTTGAAAATGTTATCTGATGATAAAATTTTGGAGTTAGAACACTAACTAAAATACTCCAAAAAAAGTTTCATTTTACATAATTTTATTAATGTTGAATCTAGAAATTTATTGTATGGGTAAGTTATACTAGTATAGGTGTCATATGAATATAAATAATTTGTGTATAGGAGTTAAAAGTGGTACTAGTTCTTTTTGTAAACTCTCAGGTTTCATAAATCAAGATTTTGTATGTATAGTCTACCATAAAGGAAAATCTTACGTATTTTTGAATGCATGGGACTTAGAAAATCATTTTGTAAAAGAGAGGTATATTATTATGGAACTTTTAGAATATAATAAAAAAGTCTTTAGAACTCTTTTTATCTTAGATATATCCATATTTTGTCCCTTAAGGACTGTTATATTAAAAAACATGATCACAATTTAAAATTCCATAATTAGGCCACGAATGGTAAATTTGTCATATATAAATATTTAAAATATAAAAAATATTTAAACTTGTATAACTGAGGAATTTGGATGTTATAAATTCAATGAATCCATTTTGATGTCGATTGGTTGAGTATCGAGGAAGATATCGTCAAAACTCAGATTGTATATTGCTAAAATATTGAGGTTTAAACATTGTGTAGTCAAATTCTAATTAGTATGGAATTTTTAGAAGATAATAAAAAATTCTTTAGAAGTATTTTTATGAATGAGATGTCCATATTTTTTCCCTTAAAGACTATTATAGTAAAAAACATAATCAACATTCTAAATTCTAAAACTAGGCCACGAATGGTAAATTGGTCATATCTCAAGATTGAACCAAGTTTTTTTTTGAAATTTTGATAATTGAGGAGTTTTGATGTTAGGAATCTAATTAAACAAATTTTAGGTTGATTGGTTGAGTATCAAAAAATATATCATCAAAATGTAGACTATGTATTGATAAAATATTGAGGTTTAAACACTACGTAGGCAAATTTTAAACAACTAAATGTCTATAAAAGAGAAAGACAAATTATTTTGTATTAAATAAAGTATTTGAGTAGGGGTAAATATTTCAAGATCATTAGGAAATTAATATTTTTAAAAAATCAAATGTTAAAAATAAATTAAGACTCCTTTGTTCACTAGTCAATAGATTCAAATAGTTTATGGTAAGAATTCCAACCAAGTTCACTTAGAACAGTTCAAGTTGATGAATTTTTTTGGAAATGAGAAAAAATGATTAGAGGAATAAAATAGGTGTTTCATGGAAAGATAAACCATGATCAAAAAAATTTAATACCTTTTATATCCATAAATGTTTGGTTGATAGTTTGCATAGATTTTTGTGAACAATCAAATTTGAAATCTCTTGAAAAGCTATTTTTGCCAAAGGACTAAGGAAAGGATCATAAGAATGAATCATCAATTCTATTGAAAATATAATAAGGAAACAATACATTGAAAATTCCTTTAAAGACATGTACCCTTGGAGAGTATTCAAGACCTTTTGTAATGAATCATATGATTGTTGATCATTGTTATGATCAGGAATTTAAAATCTAGTTGGAAGACTTGTAAGTGTGGGACAAAATTCAAATCTCATTTTGTTGTGTTCATTAATCCCTGTATAAGGTTTTGTTGGTCTATGGACAAATTGAGAATATTTTGTGGATAATTTGAGAACCTCAGTGATATTTTTTTATTATTTGAACTTTTAGTGTTGGTGTGATGGTCATATGGAGGAGATGTTGTAATCTTGAATATTGTTCATTCTTCAATGAAAACAAGAAGGTCAACATTTCAATCTAGTAGATTTAAATAAATAACAAATAGTGTTTTGTTTCTCCCATCAAGGTTATTATGTATTAAATTTTTATTCTAATCATTAAAACGATTAAGGTAGAATTTAGTAGTTGCATCACATAACTAAAATAGATGCATGCCAACTTGGAGATAATTCCAATTAATGGATAATAATATCCATTACTTGATTCTAAATATCACATTTTGGCTCAAGCTAGGTTGATGCTATCAAAGGTTTCATCACATATCATGCAGCGATAATGATTCCCTATTCGAGATAAATATGATACATCCACAATAATTCCTTATTAGAGATAAATTAAATTTATAGAAAGGACAAGATGCAAGAATTTTATGTGCACCCACATAAATATACACATAGTTTTATGTGCACCTACATAAATATAGACAAAATGTTTTAGAAAATATCACCCTTTATAGTGAATAAGTTGAAGGAGGAGATATAAATTTTGTATATCAAATATTATAGACCTACATTTTTAAGAAGCCAAGAATCTACCATGATTACTTGTAGAAGAAGAGTTGAGAGACACGAATAAATTAATGGATGTGAGAACCATATGAAAAAATAAAACTAAGATAATATAAAAATAATTAAGATAAAAAAAAGAAAAATACAAAAAAGTGCAATTAATTAGAGTGTTTCTAAAAAATATTTAAACAAGAAAAAAATAATTAATTAAAGTGTTTTTAGACATTTTGAATGGGAAAATAGACCAACTTAACTCATATGGTTAAGTGAATTATTTTTTATTTCAATTAATATATTTTATAATTTGTTCTTATAGAGTTCTTACAAGGCCCTTTTTAAATCCAAATTTCCCCTAATTCTAGCTTTAATAAGACTGATGGTGTGTCCAACCTTCTCATGTGGGTAGCTCAATAACTTATTTAGACTACAACTAGCTCATTTCCTATTAATGTGTAGTAGATGCATCTGAAACTAAAACTACATGATGTAACTGGAAATACTTGAAATGTCAGCTCTGTAGCCATTCAGGTATGTTAGCTAGGTTTGGGCCACTTAGGAATGCAAACCACTACAAATGGATTAAGGCATGAAACTAGTGTGTAAACTAGAATATTATTTCATATATATATACAATGTAGAGAATGACATGGAATTTGTCATTCCATTTGATAAAATAGTGTGTAAGTGAGCATATGAAATTAGTGTGCCATGTATATTCCCCTAAATCTGATATTTAAGGATATAGATTTTAGATTGAGTTACAATAATCTATATCTGAATATCTAAAATAAAAATGGGAAAATTCATGCTATACATGATGCCCACAAATTGAGAAAATTGGTATGAATATAAGCTAAACTAGTATGAATCTGAGCTAAATTGAGCAAAAGTAGTAAATCCATAGCTAAACATGTGAAAAATTGGATTGTACCTACTATTATTTTTTGACCAATCTAGATTTTTTTTTAATATATGGCTAGTAGGAAGTTGTGACATATCTTGGATATTATCACCATGTGGCACTAGTATCCAAATTTGGACATTAATGTTTGACTGCTCTAATTTTTGTGAAACTGTACTAATCTATGTGTCAGTATTTGTCACTATGTTTAATTGAGTCTAATTTATATAATTTAAGCATGTGTGCTGAAAAATGTATTTTGAGTGCATTATGATAACTTGATCTCGATGAAAAATCCTTTTCAATTCCCCATTTTCTTAGGTTAGTTGTTGAACCTGTGCAAAAGAAAGATATCTGAAATATTTATGTTAGCTGGAGCATATATGATGTTTGCATAATAATCCAATACAATGTGCATACATGACATCAGAATGCAAGCTAATCTGAGTATATGTTTATAATGTGTAAATAATGTTATGTCTAGCATTCACAAGGTTTTCAAGATAGATATAACAATGTATGTAAAATCAAATTTGAATAATAAATGAGTATTTACCTAGGGGGATGGGGCATGATGTCCATGACAATACTCAATTATGATGGGGAGATGCATGAGGTCCCTCAGGGAATCTAAAACTTAAATGGGTAACAAGCAAGAGATAAGTGTCATGGCCATGATGTATAAAATAAAGCATTCATACAACACACATAAGGAATGCAAATTAGGCCAAGTTTCCACAATATAAGACACATGGGCATATGCCCCTAAATCTAAGAAAACAAGACATACAATGACATGTTCAAATGTCCACATATTCAAGCAACAAGCAAGTTGTCTTAGAGGCATATAGAAGAACATGTTCAAATGTATGCATACACAATCTATAAGGCACACACAAGGATACGGTTACATGTATAAAGCATACATAATATGAAAATAAGTGGCATAGAGCCAACAAGCAATTGAATATTCGAATTCCCAAGAATAGAAGAAGCATAAAAATACAATCAATTCTAAACTGTGAAAACTAGAAAAGAAAGTATGAATGAACATGTAATAAAAATCTATGTAAGATCCAAGAGGTACATATAATAAGTATAAATTATTAATAGCTAGCAAAAAAATAGAGTAAGTGTAGAATGATAAATATCAAGATATAACAATGCTAAATCTATGATGTAGAGTTTAGAAAGATGTAACCTAGTAATCAAAACTATGTATAGATTTCACCCAAATGGTATAGTGTTTCAAATGAATAACCTGTGTATCTATGCATATGCCACCAATGGGTAAATAATAGTAAATCTAGATCAGTGTATCAAACCTGAGTCCTGTAATAATCTACAAGCACTCGACTAAAACAAGTGAAGTATGTATGTATGATAAAATTGACTATACTAAGATAAATATCATAAGTGTCTGGAAAATATAAGAAATTTAAAAATGATAATGTATACAATCTATAATTTTATGTTTTATAATTAAATATTTTAATGTTTTTATGTATATGACATATTATATTGTTTTTGTATTTTATAGATATATGTTACGTATAAGCAACATAAAAATGAAACTATATATGAAGAGAAAGAAATAAGGAAAGTATTTGAAAGAAGTGAGGAACAATACTAACTGATGAGTCTCATGGGAGACTCACTATCACTATGGCTTGTGTCAAAAATAGGAATGTTAATCTCGCATGTAGTGTGATTGTTATGTTGTAGTTGAATGGTGTTGAACTATGAATCTGGGTATTCTTCATTCCCAAAATCATAATAATCATAATAAACTGGAATGATAGAGGGAATTACCTCATATTATGGATTTAAACTTTTTGAATTGTGTTATGGAATATTGATTGTTATTTTAACCTTTAAAACTATGCTTATTGTAGGGATATGGTGATATGGAGGTTCCTTCGCTAGAAAGCCTCTTTTGAGAATGATTGTTGGCTTAGCATGATTTTGGCTTTATAAATTAAGTTACTTCTCTTTCTGTAACATTTATTATTTATCTAGACTTTTTTCCTTGATTATATATATATATATATATATATATATATATATATCTGTGTGTGTGTGTGTGTGTGTGAATGATTTGCCTTAGGATTTTAAATAAATCCCAAACATTGTTTACCAGCATTATTATCTCACTTGAACTCTTATTCGACCCTTTTTGTATTTTTGAATCACTTATAATATATGCATTGTGTTGTATGTTATTATTTGGCTATGAAAGAGTGTTAGACATAAATTTTATAGGTGTGACTTTTTCACTTAATAATTGATTTTTATTGTATAAATATGATGTTATTTTTATCATATTTATAATTTTATTCCTTATAATCTTACAAGTTCAAACCCTTGTTACTTCTGATTGAACATGTAGGCGCACACCCTATAGGGGAGAGGTGTAGATAGGATGAGTATGGGCACGAGTAATAATACTATAGGCATCTTGATGTAGAGGTATGGGAGATAAACTTACAAAACTTAATTATTTGGTTCTCAATCCAATGTTTCACACTCATTAGATGGTTTGCTCTTGCAAAAGTTCACATTCAATGCTTCAAAACTCCTTCAAGGTTCCGTCTCCTTCTAATATTCCTCTAGGTTCTTGGGATTAGTACCCTTATTTAAATACATATATCAATTCTGAATTTTATATCCAATTTTTGGATTCATTTCACATCTATCATGTCACTAACATTTAGTCCTAGCTCAATTCATAACACTGATCTCACTTTTCCATACGATTCTCTCACTAGATCTTGGGTCTAAAGGACCAATCTTTGATTTAGGTTCTAAAAGATAGATACCTTATCATCGATAGTCATATAATTTTTTTTCACATCTATTATGGACCCTCTCAAACACTCAAACATACTTTAACATTCATTCCCACATTCTAAGCTCTCAATGACATTATAAGGCTTATAGCCTTTTTTCCTAGTTTAGGGATTATACAGACTTATTAATAATGACCAATCCAAAATTAATTCATATATGAGGGAAATATATACACATAACCTTTCCTACAAATTTTCATGGTCTAACTCTTCCTGTATACCTCTTTTCCAACACTAGACCTTGATAATTAATCCTAACTAGGTCTTATTGAAACTCAGACTCTCAAAATCCATACCAATGAGTCATTAAAAGTATAAAACTATGTCATTCAATTTAAACACATAAAATCCATCCTAACTATAAATTTTCACCAAATTTCACCAAATTTTGATGGTTATAACTCATTTTATACACTAAATCCTAATCTAGGTATTACCTCCTCCTGCACAGGCTGAGAGGTCTTAAAATTAATTAGCTCAAGTTTGACAACACTTTAAATGATACACATAACATTTTAGTGAATTTTTTTAACTTCCACACCTTTCCAAAGAGTTTTTATTACTGGTTAACCACCTTAATGGATTAGAATCAACAAGTTTTAGTAACATTTACACTCTTTTGGTGATATTGCATGGTTTTCTTAATCTTTCGCCCTTCAAAAATCAAAAATATTTCTAGGTTGGTTTATTTATTTTCATCCACCTTAATTTATTCATTAACTCCCCTCTCAAAATTTTTGTACACTCCTTTGAATACATATACCCTTTTCTCTTGACTAGTTCACTACGCAAATAAACACCACCAAGGAAAAGAGTGGTATGTGGGTATTGTCTCTCTTTGTGCTCAAAAGGTTCTATCCAAAAGTATTTATATCAATTATTGATATCCTATATCTTTTTAAAACCACATAAAATCTTTTTTTAACTACCCTTATTTAACATACACCAATTTACCTTGCTCCAAGACTACATACATGGATTTTCACTATAGGTGTAGGGTTTATCATAGTATATAGAAATCAAATTATCTTTGTTTTGTGTTTCCAACCTAAAAATATGAAATAATATTATATAAAATTCATTCTACACTTATGAAGGTGACTTATGTGAGGTTTAATCATATTCATTCAACTTACAAATCCCTTCTTAAGCAAGGATTGTACTAAATAGGGTTACTTTTGAAATAGGATCTAGTGCCTTAATTGACTAAGAAAGAGGCCTTTATAAAATAATATTGCATTAAAATACTTAATAAAAATCTTAATAAAACATTTTGTTTCAATTATATCATAATTTTCAACATACCATCTTCTCAAACCCAAGAAACAACAAACTAGCTTCTATAACCTTACCATGATATGAATGCATATAAAATCTTGAACAAGGGATTTTCACTAGAGTTCTCCATTTGTATAGTGAATCACCACTATATATAGGTTTTTTGAAGTTAAAAAACATAAATATCTATATGTTATACTTAATTTCATCTTAGCTAACCTATATATAAATACTGAATACCTTTTCTTTTAAGGCTGGAACTTATAGCCATTCTGTAATTGTCATCATCCACTAACTAACCACCTGCAAATTTGCAAGATATAATCAAGATTATGGTCTCAAGGAACTTACAGATACAATATAATATTTAATCTCATCCAATTCTTGTTCAATAATTCAAACACATAAAATTCTTTTCTTTCTCATTCATAGGAATATCAGAATCATTACATAATTGATCTATTATAGAATTCTATCATCTTCCTTGAGGAGTTTCATACAATTTGTCATTCTCAGATTCTCCTCTCTCTTATTGGAGACATTTATCTCCTCTCCTATTCTCTTACCTATTAAAAATCATGTACAATTCTCTATTTTCACCAACTTCAATGTTGGTTATCAAATTTGTTACAAAAACTACCTCCTTTCTTGTCAACCCAACGTATGGGTGAGGGTGACCATATAGAATCATGACTTCCACTTTATGAGTTAACATATCATAATTATAATTAATCCTTACATGACCTAATTACACTCCTTAATGTTTATTTACTCCTTTATTCACTCATTACATGTATTTAACCCTCCTAAACTTCATTCAAAAATTTGGATTTTCAAATTCATTATTTTGGAGGGAAAACACCTAGAAAATATTTGACACAACCCTATGACTCAAAATGGAATAAAATGACATGAATTTACCTAATAATGTCCATCACACACAATAACATCATCTTTTGACCAAATTTGACCCATTATTGACAACTCAAAAATAGTGCTTTTTGGCTTGATGCTCTTACATCATACTCCCCAAAAGGGAGAAAACATAACCCACCAATATTTTTCATTTCCTTCCAATTTATCCTTTTATTGTCCTTCATGATTAATTGAATGATTTTCATGTTTTATTGTTCCATTTTCCTTTCCAAACTCTTGTTTTTCCTCTTCTTGGTCTTGTCTAGCTTTCTTGTCCACATCTTCTACCTCTATGAGGTGTTCCACATATTATATCTCCTTATGTTTTGAATGTTAAATATTTCAAAAGTAATTTTTTTCCCACAATAATTAGCTAAAATAAAATGGTTCCTATTTATCGTGCTTATGCTTCTTTCTTGACCTTCTCCTTTATTGTTTTCACTTGATCATTGTTTGCTTAGTGAGATTTTATCCTTGACCATGCTTTCATCTTCTCCATTAGGATATAATGGATTATTTGACATGTCAAACTTATCCTATTAATATATATAATATATTTTTCTTGCTCATTTTCAAAATTCTTCATAATTTGATGCTTTTTTGTATCACCTTTCTCATTTTACAAGAGCAACTTCTTCTTCCACTCTTCCACAACATAGTACAATATTGTTTGACCCATATTTGTATTCACATATTCATGTTTATCAAATGAAAACTCAGATTTATCTTGAACTATTTACTAACTCACCTTATTGATTTGCTCATACTCCATTTCCTTGCTAACTAGATTGCTTATTTACATCTTTGTTTGTACAACTCTTTGTGTTTTCCTTTGTTGATACTATTTTGAATTTTATTGTAGTTCATAATTTAATTTTACCTAATTTAAGTCATATTCTTTCATCCCCTTGAATGGACTGAATAGCTCTTCTAACATCCTCATCTCTTCAAACCCTAGTTCACATTACTCTTCACTTTCTTGGGCAACTTGTTATTTGTCATATCCTTACGCTTTTTCATTTGGGAGTGTCACATCAACCTCCTTATTCTGCATACCATGCTTATAAATCACCATTTGAGGTTCTTCCCTCTCATTTTTATTTTCTACACACTCATTCATCGATATAAGGGTTTCTATATACAAGAGATCCTCATCATTGGAATCAAATTCATGTACATCATCATATACCACATTTGAAAACAAACTTTGAGAATACTCATCTTCTATGCATTCATCTTCTTTATGTACCTTCATTTCCTTGGCTTGATTTTCTTACACCATCTCTCTTATTTTCTTAGTTGGCTTGCTATCTTCTTCTACCTTCATTCTTGATTTGAGTACACTTGTAATATGATCCATTTGCTTAGTTGTCTTGCTGTCTTCTTCTACCTTCTTCTATATTTTCATGCATGTTATCACCAATTTTCTGCTTTTTACCTTCTTGGGCTGCCAACTTCTTCTTTTTGAATCTCCTTTATGCTTCATACCTTTGTTTTCTACCATTTCAACTTGATTTACTTTGCCATTTGCTCTTTGTTTCCATATGTATGCTTTTTTTTTTCACCTGTATATTTGCCTTATTTGACCTATTATTTGAGGTTATCCTTTTCCTTCTCTTTACCTTCTTGTTTTAGCCACTATGTCATACATATCCATGCCCTTGTTCTCTTCTTGAGGGATGGAATTTTTCCTTCTTCCTCTGAATCTACATATTAGCTTTTTCTTCTTCATACATTCAATCAAAATCTATGTTTAAAACTCATTTACCTCCAAAGGCAACTACGGAAAGCTTATGTCTTCCTTCATGTCTTCCCATGTTAATATTATGTCTTCTTTGGGAACCATCTCCTTTGTTTCAGAAATAATACATCTAAATAGATCATATTATTCTTCATTCTCTTCAATTTATTCATGTGGGATGTCTTCAATCTCCATAAAATTATCTTCTTCAAGGGGTTCTTTCTCTTTATCATTCTCTTGCCGCTTGATGGGTGGTGTTCTTGGAAAATCCTACACCAAATTTGAGACCTTATGCTTGGTCTTCACCAACTCTTTCTTCATACCTATATACAAAAACTTGAAATCGATGTTAGAATACAAAATGAGAGACCTCATAGTATCTTTGAATATCCTTGGCATAGAGATCCTCCATCTTCTCTTTTTATCTTCATTCTCATGTGATCTTTTTGGAAATTATCTCTCATTCTTATTCTCTTCAATGAGAACCATTTTTTATATCTCTATATTTTTTTCTCACTTGGAAACATCTCTCTTATCATGCCTCTTTGGGTTTCTCTCTCTTTCTTCTTCTCATCTCTAAAGACATCTTTCTTGTGCCTTATCTCTTTCACAAGTGATTGTAGTGTCCACTTTACCTTTCTTCTCACATTAAAATTATTCTATTGGATTTATTATTCTATCATGATATTCATCATGATCTCTACCCTCCCTATACATTTCCCCAATTATCTTCTTACGTCTTCCACTTCTCTTTCTATGTCCATCTTATCTCATTTTTTTGTTTTCTAGGCCTATTTAGACCTTCCTTTTAGTAAGTGTATCAAATGTGCCTCTTAAACGTCTAGTGTGTCTCTCCTCTAATTTTTTCCTCTATCTATTACCTCTTATTATCCTCCTCAACTATATTTTGGATTATTCTTTCTTTCCTCTTCTCTCTTGGAGCTCCAATGCTCTCTTTTCTCTCTATCTATTCTAGTATTTTCTTGATTAGATTCTAATCCTTTCTCATAGACTTTGGGGTTTTATCTCTGCTCTTTATCATTATTATTCTATTCTATTCTTACCTTAATTGATTAGACATGCAACTTTATTCTTCTTCAATACCCTACACGGTGTCATCTTATGCATACCTTCTAGCATTATGTATTCATCTCAAATCAACAACTTGTAAAGAACTCAAAACATAATTTTAATAAATCTTATCATGATTTGATACCAAATGATGTATAGGTATAGGGTATAAAATTATGTAATATCTATTTCTTAATCCAACTAGTCACACTCATTAGATAGTTTGCTTTTACAAAAGATCACATTCAATGCTTCAAAATGCGTTCAAGGTTACATCTCCTTCTAGTATTCCTCTAGGTTCTTTGTCTTAGTAGAATTATTTTGAATATACACATCCAATGTAGATTTTTTATACAATTCTTGGATTCATTATAGATATATCATGTCACTAACATTAACTCTTGGCTCAGTTCATAACACTGATCTCACTTTTTCATGTAATTCTCTCACTAGCTCTTGGGTCTAAAGGACCAATATTTGATTTAGGTTCCAACAGGTCAAAAAATTATCATGGATAGTATTATAATGTCATTTAAAAAAATTTATGGAAAATATTCAACATTCAAACATACTTCAATACTCATTCCCATGTTCGAAGCTCTCAATGGCATTATAAGGCATGTATCCTTTTTTTCCTAGTTTAGGGATTATACATACATATTAAGAATGATAAATAAAAAATGAATTCATATATGAGTATCCTATAACAACATATGCATTATTACAAATTTCTATGGTCTAACTCTTCATGTAGACCTCTTTTCCAACACAAGACCTTGCTAAGAAGGACTAACTATGTCTTATTGCAACTTAGTCTCTAAAAATCCATTCCAATGAGACCGTACAGGTCTAAAAATATGTGATTAACTTTAATAAAATAAAATATAACCTAAATACAAAGTTTCACCAAATTCTAATGGTTGTAACTCATTTTATCCATTTAACCCTAATATAGGGCTTACCTCCTCTTACACAGACCGAGAGGTCTTAAAATTCATTTTATCAAGTTTAAAAATACTTAAAAGGATAAAAATACAATTTTAGGGTCTATTTTCATCTACCCCACCTCTACTAAGAGGTTTTATTACTGCTTCAACACCTTAATGGCTTAGAATCAACAAGTTTTAGTCATATTTATAGTCTTTTGGTGACTGTGCATGGTTTTCTAAATCTTTCCTCCTTCAAAACATTGTAATATTTCCTAGATGAAATATTTATATTCATCCACCTTAATTCCTTCATTTACTCCCATATCACAATCTTCATCTACTCCTTTGAATACGTATACCCTTATATCTTGACTAGTTTACTATGCAAACAAACAACACCAAGGAAAACATTGTTCTATGGGTATTGAATCTCTTTGTGATCACAAGGTTATATCAAAAAGTATTTATATCATTTACTTACTCATATGTATTTTTAAAACTCCATCAAAACCTTATTTATCTACCCTTCTTGAACATACAACAATCTACCTTGCTCCAAGACCGCAGATAGGGATTTTTATTGTAGGTGCAGGGTTTATAATAGTATATAAAAATTTGATTATCTTTTTTTTTGTTTTTCAAACCTAAAAATATGACATCATCTTATATAAAATTAATTATACACTTATCAAGGTTCCTTATGTGAGGTTTAATCATATTTATTCAACTTATAAATCCTTTCTTAGGCCAGGACTGTACTAATCAAGGTTCTATTTGAAACAAGGTCTAGTCCTTTAATTGACTGATTAAGGGGCCTTTATAACTACATATTGCATTAAAATAATTAATAAACATCCTCCTTAAAAAAATTATTGAAATTATATCATTATTTCTAACATACCAACTTCTCAACCTCAAGAAACAATAAACTCACTTTCATAACCTTACCATGATGTGAGTACATACAAAGTCTTGAATTGGGGATTTTCACTGGAGTTATCCATTTGTATAGGGTTTCATGAAGACATAAAGGGCATGTGAAATTCCAACATACATATATATATATATATATATATATATATATATATATATATATATATATATATATATATATATATATATATATATATATATATATATATATATATATATATATATATATATATATATATATATATATATATATATCTGTGTGTGTGTGTGTGTGTGTGTGTGTGTGTGTGTGTGTGTGTGTGTGATCATGAATTTCATATTAACTAACTTGTATATAAAGACTCAAGACCTTTCCTTTTAAGGCTAGAACCTACAACAATTCCTTAATTGTCACTATCCACTAATTAACCACTTGAAACTCCAAGATATCATAAAGACTAGGGACTCAAGGACTTTATAGAGAAAACATAATATTTAACATCATTTAATTCTTGTTCAAGAATGCAAACACACATAATTATTTCCTTTCTCATTCATAAGAATATCAAAATCATTTCATAATTGATCTACTATAGAATTCTATCATCTTCCTTGAGGAGTTTCATACAATTTGTCATTCTTGGAATCTACTTTCTCTTATTGGAAACTTGTCTCTCCTCTCATATTATCCTACCTATGAAATAAAAATGTACAATTTTCTATTTTCACTGGCTTTAATGTTGGTTATCAAATTAGTTACAAAAACTACCTCCTTTCTTATCAACCCAATGTATGAGTGAGGGTGACCATATAAATTGATTACTTCAACTTTATGAATTAAAATATAGGACTTATAATTAATCTTTACATGAAATTATTATACTCCTTATTGTCACTATACTCATCTGTTCACTCCTTACATGTGTTTAACCCTCCTAAACTCCATTCCAACATTTGAGTTTTCAAATTCCCTATTTTGGAAGGAAAACACCTAGAAACTATTTGACACAACCCTATAAATCCAAATGTACTCCAAGGAAATAAATGGACCTAATAATATCCCTTACACACACTAACATCATACTTTGACCAAATTTGACTCCTTATTGACAACAACTCAAAAATAGTGCTATTTGGCTTGATGTTCTTGCATCACTACCTCATCTCGTGAAAGAGTAATAGTGTGGACTTGGATAGATAAAAAGTATCTATCACCTTCATAGAGATGAGGAGGATAATGATAGTATTTCTTATGCATACTATATGACATTTAAACTTGAAACATAGTTGTTAGCTTATGTTCTAAATCCTCTATGTGTGTAAGCGTTCACTTGTTAATAGAATTCCACATAAGAGAAAGATAACATGATATAAAATATGACATATATCTGAACTAATTTAGAGAATCATGTACATATAAATTTATGCCATATTTGAATTCATTACAAATAAAAAGAAACAAGCAGGCAAGAGATGTTAGAAAACTTTGCATCAAAAAGTAATTAACTTCATATTTGTTTATTATAATGATTATATGAAATAAAAATCAGAATATGTATGGATATAAAATCTAAGTGTGGTTTTTATAAGGATGGAAACATAAACCCTAGGTTTATCTAAGGTTAGGGTTTGATTATTATTTGGAGTAACTCAGGTTCACTAAATGTTTTAACCTTATAGGACTTAGTGAATGTAAATCCTTTGTTTGTTAAATAGATAAATATAGTAAACTAGGGTAGAAATATGAAATAAATATAGCCACTGATTTATTATAGAATTGACTAATTTTAACATTTGTATAAATAATAATAAATAATGCAAGTATGAACTTAGATAGAAAATGACTAAGACAAATGATCTAGAGGCTAAAAACTGAAGAAAAGACTTTCCTAAGTGTCACAAATAGGATCGAGGTGTCAAAATTCCTCTTGTAGAATAACACCCTAATTGGATAGTACTGAAATGTGGTGCTAGTGTCCCTATTTTAGTGGTATTGTTCTATATATAGAACTATCCCAAGCTTAGAAGTTCAGTTGTGTTTGGATCTGTAAGGTATGTTCCCATGTGCACGAGTTCTAAAACCCTGTATGTGGTTTATTTTGATTGAATCTATTAACAAATCCTAATCCTCTATGTTGTTAGGGTGTTCGGTTGATATAAACTAAAAAGTGTGTTTTTAGTGAGGTAGTCTAGCATTCTCAACACCCCATTTTGAAGATAGTTTCTTACATACTAATACTCTAAAGAGGGATCAAACCTAATGTAGTTCTCCCCACCTAAGTGCTAGTGTAGGTGAAATTCAAGATATTATTATAGTTGAATTGAGTGCTTTGAATGAGTTTGAGATTGGAAATTTGAGTAATCTTAGCTTATGAATATTGTATATGGTATTATGCATAATTAAGTAATACTAGGGATTAATAAACTTAATTATGAATAATTGTTTTCAAGTTTGAATGTGTAATTTTCATTAGATTCCCATCTAGTGGTTAAAGGGCTAAACATCAAGTATTTATACTATTATGGTGCTTGTGTAAGTGCTAAAACTAGCTTAGAATGACCCTATGAGGTCTAAGATTTGAAAATATATTTGTTTTTCAAAAGATGATGGAAAATATAGTAGCAATATTATTGGTACACAAGTGCCATGTGGTGCTACTATTCCTATTATGGCACTAGTGTCTAAATGGTAGAAAACTAGGCACGAAGGGCCAAGATGTAAGAATGAGGGGTTGGGACTAATTTAGGGATGATTATAGACACATGTGGCCTATATGAGGGTTAGATAATTGTGAGAATAGGTTCCAAGATAGGTCTGGGGCTAAGCTAGGGATATGTGGTTTTAAGTAGCATTCTTAGCACTCAAATGTCACTTTTAGGTGATTATACATTATTATGTCTTGTCTTTACATATTTCTACACCTTTAGTGGTTTTATGTCATACTTATTCCAATCATAGGGTCCCCTATCCTATTTCTCTTAGTCATAACCTAGTATTTTTCCTATAGGATAATAACATAGCCTTGAAAACTAGTGCACCATGCTAGTGTCCACTGTAGAGTTATTGACCAATGATCATATTTTTATCTCAATTTAGGTCTTTACCCTTATTTGGGTATCTCCTTATGATTTCATATATATTTTTCCCTTGATGGACTATGAACAAACATCTTAATTTCATATTAAATTTACTTCTCCTCACAAGGTATTCTACATCTAACACTTACTACTTTAGCACATACATAAAAATTAATTAATAGTATATATTTTTACTTTGTATATTACTTAGAATCACACATATATCTACACATTTTATCAAATAAGGGCCTAAAAAAAGTTATTCTATCATATAATGTACATTAATTATGCATGTTCCCTAAGGGAGAACTACATGCAATTTGAGACCCCTATCATTGGGATTAATGTAGACAATGGCTATAAAAGTAGGGGCTATGATTCACATGATCGTAATATCCCATAATCCTTCTTTCCCCCTTCATTTGGATTTTTATTTTTATTTTATTTCATGTGTGTAGGTTCTCATTAGGGTTTTAAATGGAAATTAGCCAAACATTGATACGTAAGGATCACTAGAAGCTCCTAAGAAAACCTACATATCCCAAAATACATCTCATAGTATCCCAAATGTCTTAGGACCCATATCCATAAAATGACATTAACACAGTGCCTTTGTCAATAACATAGTGTGCTAATGTCCAATTGGCTACACTATTATCCTCATGCAACTAGAACTCTCATTTAAAAATGAAATGGTTTCTGGATGTACTCTTGAACTATTTTAGCATCATCCATTCAAGGACAATTATTTGAATCTATATAAGTGAATATTATCATTATACTCATTATTTCAAATAAATCAATTAAATTAGATATTCATGATATATATGTATTTACCTTCTTCACATATCCCTTTAACAATCTAAGATTTACATCTATTATGTCCTAAAAAGTTAAATCATGTAGCACCCTAAATGCTACTCAAACAAAAAGGGAACATAATATTAGTCAATCTAGAATGGAATACAATACTCCCTTCAGCGTCCACCTTATATGAATGAGTGGTGAGATTGAAGTTGGAATTATCAAAATGGAAACAATCCCATTTACTTAGTAATAGAAAGACCCTATCACAATTTTTTGCAAGTGAAGAAACACACATCTATAAGTGAATCACTATCATCAAACCTGGGCATCCCTTATGATTGTTTCCATCTTTTTGATAAAATATCATAAATTAAATAACTCTTTTTATAAAGATGAAGTTCCATAACTATTCATTTCTCTTTGTAAAAATAAGACTCCAATTCAAATTCTTAAAAGTTAAATTGAGTGAGGATGGGATGGAATCTCTCCCATGAGCCATCCAGAGGACTATAAATTACTACTCTAGTAGGAATAATAGCATTACATTCAATAAAAGTTGTTGCCTCTTCACAGAAACCCAAATGCTCCTTGTGTTTGTAGAGTAGAGGAATGTTAAATATAGATTAAATTTTTTTGCAAACACTTATGAACATATAGTGGCTGGTGCATGGCACCCTTAATAGATATTTTCTACCTATTTCATTAGGGAGAGCAAGGAAATTATTTGAAATAACCCCAATAGATTTTACTGTAAGATTGTAATTTTTTAAAATTAATTACACGTATTCAATAAATAGATTCCACCATGATAAATCCTAACTAGTGATATTTAACTAACTACATTAGTTTAGTTAACCATGTAGGTTATAAATCTTCCACTTAGGTAAGGATCACCATATACAAATATAAAAACCATTATCAAATTAAATAACCATAATTATTGCATTTCAACATAAATGATATAGTACAAGTTCAACAACAACTGATACAATATTACAACATCTATTGTAGTAAGTAAAATTCATAATATTAAAATTTCAACAATACATAATATATCTCAAATGAAAAATCATGATATAAAATTTCCTTTGAGTAGAGTCTCCATGACTCAAGTATCAATATGTAATCTTAAGTGCAGTCTAAAGTGTAATACTCCAGTTGGGAGTGAGAGCATCATCTTAGTAGTTTTCCATACCAACCATAGACCATATATCTCCTAAAATATATACCAAACAAGGGGATGGATTTCCCTTCATGGATGGTTAAATAATCATGGTTGAAGAATCTAGAGTAACAAACTAGAACCTCTGTGTCGAAGATATTTAATACATAATGTTTATTGTAAATAAATCCATTCTAATATGATATCACACAAATATGAAAACCTATATCAACACATGAAATGACAATGTTTATCAAACATTACTTTAGCCAAAGTTTTCAATAATAAATGATCTCTAGGATCAGTCAAATTCATACACACCACTTGATCGGATTACCCGTTACCTTGTATTGATGGTGCTAATTAATCTAGTGGAATCCATCCACTATTTAATTAGGGTCATTAATGTGAGATTGGGTGAAATACATATTAATATTAAAAAAATAAAAGATTCAATCCTAATATTTCATTTATCTAAAAAAATATGCTATGTATAGAAATCTTACAAATATTCATTTATTCCATCAAATAAATTGAATAGAATCCAAACATTAAGTTTATTATTAATAAATAAAGAAACTATCAATAATAGTCCTCAATATATCATACCATCTGAGTAATGAGTATCTAGACCAATAGTTACATTATATATTAATCAAATTATAATATTATTTCTCCTTGAAATAATATTATAATCGTGGATCAATTTTTTTTCATATAAAAGCATCCAATTCATGACATACAATTATGTTATGTATTTAAACTCATGAATAATATGAATGCTTTATATTTAAACATTCAATTGCTTTTATAAACACCATATATAATTAAGCATCCCATAATTTACTATTATAATATATATATATATATATATATATATATATATATATATATATATATATATATAATGCATTCATATAATCCATTTTACATGCTTCATTTATATAGTACTCTACTAAGAGACATACACTATCTTCCACCTTAGAGGGTACTATATACATGAAGTATAATATGTCAGGTGAATATTTTGTCTTCAACTAACTAAAGGAAAAATGGTTATATCAGCCATAGTGTAATGTGATAAGTCTCTCCTCTTAGCAAGGGGAGGTTCCCTATAAACTATCACAAATTAATTTAAACTAAATACTAATTCAGGAGTGAGACCATATCATTCATTTCTCTTTTTTCAAAAATGATGTTTATAAAATAAAAGAACACTTTCTTGATATTAACTAAAAAACTCACGAGAGCACAAAGTCTATTGTTGCTTATTTTACTGATTTATAACTTAGAACACAGTAGAATGAGGTGCAGCCCAAAGTCTTCACCAAAAACTACAACAAAATAAATGATCAAAAAAGATAATAGTAGTTCAAAGTCTTTCAAATATCCTTTACTTTAAAACACTAAATCACAAAATAAAGATAATTGTTGTATCACAAAGTCTCCACAATCAATTTTAGAACATCTCCTAGATTATTTTCACTCACACTACTATTTAATCAAATAGAGAAGATCATATTAGAAAAAGGACATAAGAACAATTTCCAATACAACAAAAGTTATTTCAACACAAAGTTTGAAATATTACTTGCTTTCTAATTCACTTAATAAAATTTGATTTATAATTTGAACTCAAAGTCTCAAAATGTTCTTCAATTTGGCAAAGTTTCATTTTAATAACTAAAATACCCCCTTTACAATAAAGGCCCTCTTTATTTATAGGGAGAGGCCTTGAGAAAATTTAGGAAAACCCTAACTACTTTGACCTATTCAAAAATATGAGTTCTTATTGACTTGGGACTTCCTATTTTTTACATGTAATTACATATGAAAAAACTACATGTAAAAATGTCCAAAGTTGTTTCATCAGTACATCTAAAAAAATGGAAAATAAACTAAGGGAAAAAGATACTAATTTAATTCATATCACCATCTTTCTTCATGTGTCCATCATACATAGTGAAAGATGCTTGTATCATGATATTATCTGGACTAACAGTGCTCCTAAAAATCATCTTGGCTCTAACTATGGCATCTCTTACTGTGGTCACTAATTTTGCATGACTAGTTAACTTGGCTTTCAAATTATCTAGAGTTAACTAGTTGTCCAAAATATTGTCCACATAGGCTATTGAAAATGTTTTATCTTCAAATTCTTTTTAGAACATATCTTCAAATTCCCAAATCATTTTCTCTACCAAGAGAAATTGGTTATCTTGTGATCAAGCTTCCAAGGTAGCTCTTCTAATTTATGCAAAAGACTAACATCACTTTGTTCACTGAGTTTCCTTATAGATTCAAGGTCATTGATTACATATTTAAGCACACAGATCCTATATGTTAATGCCTCTTTATTTTTGATATAAGAATCCCTATCAGTAATGATGTTAATTGATATTAGAGTGCTTATTTTTAGTTTTCTCATCTCCACCCATTTATCACGATTTTTTTCTATGATTTCAATATCTTGAGAAACAATCTCACTGAGATCATCAAGTTCTACTATTATTTTTCTCATTTTATCTATCTTCTCAGATAGTTTTGTAAGTAGGGAAATTCTTTGTGCACGCATCCTGTCTAAGTACTCTTCAAGTACTTTTAATTTTAGATGAGTGTTTTCTACTTTCTGAATGATGGGGTCTTCTATAGAAACGGCCATAAGAGTTACTACTTCTGAACTAAGAGTGATTTTTCTTACCATTGCAGTCAACTATTCCACCATTGCTTTGTAGTGATATGCCATTTCTTTATCCCTATCAAATTTATGAATCAGGATGTCCATGGCTGACTGCATATCATTCTTGGCATTTTCATGAGTAATTTGCCTAATTCAACTCTAGAGATAGAGTAATCATTCACATCAAAATTTTCAATGGTTGCATCCTACGGAGGTCTTGTAATCTCCAAAAATTTGTGTCCCTTGTCCCCAAGTATTTTTGAAATAATATTTGGCTTCTTCAGGGTCGTGTCTTTTACAGGCACCAGCTTATTAAAATCAAAGTCATCTGAGGAGATCTCTTGTTTCTTCCTTTTTAGTGTATAAGCTGAAAACCATGGTAGAATCACATAAGTATTCACATTAGGGTCTATCCCCAATTTTGGTGTCATTATAACTACACTTGCATTGGTAATGGAAACAATAGGTGGAGTGTTATTAAAAATTGCACTTTTTGGAAAGTGATCAAAAATAGAAGTATATCCAATATCAAAATATGAGGAGGAAAAACTAAGAATAAACCTTGAGGAATGGAGAACATCTTCAAAAGTATTTTTATGGTTGTCAAAAATTATTTTGGAAGGAGAGGGAGATTCAGAAGAGGGAATATTAATAGAAGAAATGGACAAAAGAGCTGCAACAGGTGTGTTGAGCAAGGGAAGAGACTCACATTTCTTGTTGTACATTCTCTTGTGGGGATAAAGTTTCCTCCTATTTTTGATTTGTAGGCATATCTTCAATCTCCATCTCTTTCATCGATAGTTCTTTAGTGCTCTATTTCTCAACTTCCATATCTTCTATTTTAGACTCTTTTTCCACAACTTTTGACATCTTCATCACAAAAACGATCTTAGGCTTATTTGTCTAAGAAGAAGAAGGAACATCGCTTTTGTTCTTTATCCTATTATCCACCTTTCTTCTTGTTTCATCTTGAATCTCAATTTCTAACCCTGTGAGGAATTATTTCAAAGCAATTCCCTTGTTTGCTAGCCAATTATTGGTGTTTGCCAATATAGGTTCAAGTCTTTTCCTTAAGAGGTTAGCACTTTTTGGGACCATTGGATTGGAGGGAGATGAGAATTATCAACCTATTCAATATTATATCTATCATTAATCAACTCTCCATCATCCACTAAATCCTCAAGGATATCAATAAGTCCCAGATATTCAATTTGCTTAAGAGATAACCTGTTGTAGTCTAATTTCCTACCATCTTCTTCTATTCTCAAATCTACACAAACATCTTTAATCATAGGTTCATGGAATTGGGTTTTCCTTTTTATTATGCCTTTCATGCCCCTATAGTCAAAATTTGGTCTTCTCTTGAATTTCTTCATAGTTACAAGATGCATCTCAGTTTCCATGACCCTAGCCTTCATAGCAATTAATACTGAATACCTATCAATTTCAACTAAAAACCTAAAACTAGGCTTCTTGAGCTCCATCTTTTTATTATGCATGATGATCATTTGTATGCATAACTCCCTTAAGACCAGTTTGTATGAGGGGAATCTTGGAAGCATATAAGGATGACCATGGAAAAATCCAACCCTTAGGTATGAAAAAGAAGGAAATTGTAAGAACATGCATAAAAAATCATTTACCACTATCCAAGCCTTATCTGACACTCTTCTTTATTCTAGTTGAGGAAGAAAAAGACATAAGAATACTACAAATAAAGCATCATTTACCCTCCTAAAATGATGAATAAAACCCTTCAATGTTAATTGAGAATAGTATTGATACACATGGATTACTCTCCTATATCCCTCTAATGTTAGACCTGGAAAGATTCTCATTGAAGCTATAATATACACCAGATAAGAAGTCATGTAGAACTTTAAGGTAGCGGATACCTTCGTAAATTGTTTGTGTAAAGCATTGTTGATTTGTTCTCCCTAGAAGATGGTTTGTTCTCCTTGGAGTATTACCTTGATGAAAGGATACATCCATTAATGAAACTATGAGGAAGAGGACAAACCTATTATCCTACTGAAAAGAGTTCTTAGATCACCAACTTCTTCCATAAAGTCACTTCTAAGAAAACTCTATGGCCACCTTGACAAATTTGACCTTGACATCTTAATCCATTTATTATTGATTACCTTTTTTGCCTTTTCAGGATTTTTGTCATACTCTTTTTGTGCTTCAACAAAATCAAGCTTTATCACTTTTATAGCAAGAGGGCACATAAACACTTTATCAATGAATTCAATATCTAGTCTAATTTTCACTTTTCCACTAGCATCCATCATAGCCCTACTATCTTTATTATAAGACTAAGCACACTGACGAACAAATTCTATGTTGTGAGCTACCACCGAGAAAGAAGATACCAAATGAAAGTTACTATCAATTATCTTCTTCATTTCAGAGCTGGGATTGCTTGTCTTTGTTCTCTCCAAAAACTCATCCATGTCCACATAGCCAATCTCTATATCTCTAATGTCATCAACATTAGAATTAAATGAGGTGATTGAAAAAATGCTTTGATATTTTTACTTCATCACTTTCAAGTTTTTCGAAGACAACTCAGTCATTTGAACGAGCTATTAGTAGAAGGATGTAGATGAAGAAAGAAGATGCATAGAAGAAACTAGAACAAAAACTCATGATCATGTAATTAGGGAAAATACTATTAATCTAGGAAAATTGCATGTCGATGATGATGACTATGAAGACACTCTTGAAATGGCTAAAGTGTGAGTAGGCCAGAAAACTAGAGAAAAGTGGGATTGAGAAAAACAAAATTGAAAATATCCTAGAGTTAGGAAAATTTAAGAGAATGTTTTCATGGGTGGAAAAATTTTCCACCCTTGCATGTGAGGGATATTGTTATATTTACATCAGTGGCAAAATTCACCGCTATTGCATGTAATGAGGAAATTCAAGTGTTATGCAATGGTGGTAAAATTTTCTGACATTTCATATTGGTATGGTTTGATGTTGACGTTCAAGTGACAGAATTCACCATTACTGCAAGTAATGAGGGCAATGTTTAAGTGTTAATTTTCATCACTAATGCATATGGAAAAAGTAATGTTTTTCATGTAAGGGTGGTAGACTTGGTCCCCTATGCACTTTCACTTGATTATGGTTTAAAAATTCATAAGTGATGAAAACTGCCATTTTTGCTTTAATCTTGGTAAGATTTGGAACATGTGAGAGAGGCTAATATAGCCATCATCACAATCATTTTGGAAGATGGTTTTCAACTAACATGTTGGGTGGTAAAACTTGGTTGGGTCAAACCACCAATGACACTCATAAAAAACCTAGGTCATGAATGAAGGTTGGTAGATTTCACTAGTAAGGCTCACTTAGGCAAAAATAATGAAGGAACAAAGGTGATGACACACAAGACAAAGAAAAATGAAAAAAAATAATCTACATAAGATATCACTCAAAAAATGAAACCCTAGAAGTTGAAAAAAACTTACCTGGTAAGTTTGAAACCCTAAGATTGGCTGTGGTGAATTCAAAATCTTCCTCCATTAACACGATCGAGTAGTTGTGGAAAGGGGTTAAGAAAAATCTGATAAAAGAAATGACAAAAATAAATGCATTTAAAATCTCCAAAATAAGCCTTTAATACTCAGCACAAGTGGCCATTAATTCCACTCAAATTTCAAGATCTCGAAGATCTTGCTCAAGCAATGAATTCGGCTGACCTGACACATGCCAACAACAAGAACATGCAATGGTGGAAAAAAGTGATGCTCGAGGATGTAATAAAATAAAAACCATGTAAAAGTGGCAAAAAATACTGACCTTACATAAGCAAAATCAAAATTCACTAACACCCTCAAAATGATAAAAATTGACATTTTGATCAGTTTATGACTACAACGGGTTTCACAATTTTTGAGAAACCATGGTGAGGGAATGTCGTAAACTTTCCTAATATCTTAGACAACTTCACTTTAGATCAAGATAATCTTTTCTTGATCAACTAACTTAGAGTGTAGATTATGAAATGGACAAGTTTTGTAGGGGTCATCCAAAAAATGAGCGTAGCTGATTTTGGGAACATAATATCAATCACAAATAAATTTTGCATAAACTTTTTTCTTAAACTAAATAAATAAATACACATAATTTATATAATTCATACTCAATTTTAATTTATCAATTAACACTTAACCATTTAAAATCAAAATAATCATTCATGTTTTTCCATTTTGTTCAAGTGCAATTTTAACTAAACACAACCACTTTTACCCCATTTGAGTTTCATCCAAATCATTGATTAAACATGCATAGTACAATTGAAATTGTTTTCCTTTATGAATCAATTCATAATTTAATCTTCCCATTATAACATTTCATACAAATTGAATACTCAACCAAAACTGACTATATTCTATTATTTGCATACTTGTATTAAAGTCTAATTTAAATATAAAACTTATACACAATCATCTTTAAATAAAAACCAATAATATAATCAAGCACATATAATCAATCCTACTCATATATGTACAAGACAAAATACATTTCAAGAACCTATATACCTAATTGTCCTATAGAATAAGAATATGATACTTTCAATGTTTTTACATGTTCATAATAATAGACAATACATAGTCTGTGTTAATTCATAAGTATTTTTGTTAAACATTATACATTCACTTAGTTCATTCATACATCTATATATAATTTCATTTAAAATACTCATATATTCATATACCCAAACATAGGTAATCATATATATGGCTGAACCATTTTTATATATTAATCCCAAATAAGAAACAAATACTTGTTTTGGTCTCTACAAAGGACCAAATAAAACATAATACTTAGAATCAATAATTTTTTTAAATGAATTTTTCATCCCAAAATCCCTTTGATCCCCAATTAAGTCCACTTCATTTCCATAGAATTTATATGGCTTGAATCATAATCCTTTATAAATCAAAATCCATATATCTCCAAATACGTGTGTGTGTGTGTGTGTGTGTGTGTGTGTGTGTTTTTGTGTGTGTGTGTGTGTGTGTGTGTGTGTGTGTGTGTGTGTGTGTGTGTGTGTGTGTGTGTGTGTGTGTGTGTGTGTGTGTGTGTGTGTGTGTGTGTGTGTGTGTGTGTGTGTGTGTGTGTGTGTGTGTGTGTGTGTGTGTGTGTGTATCCTATAGAATAAGAATATGATACTTTCAATGTTTCTACATGTTCATAATAATAGACAATACACAGTCCTTGTTAATTCATAAGTATTTTTGTTAAACATTATACATTCACTTAGTTCATTCATACATCTGTATATAATTTCATTTAAAATAGTCATATATTCATATACCCGAACATAGGTAATCATATATATGGCTGAACCATTTTTATATGTTAATCCCAAATAAGAAACAAATACTTGTTTTGGTCTCTATAAAGGACCAAATAAAACATAATACTTAGAATCGATAATTTTTTTAAATGAATGTTTGATCCCAAAATCCATTTCATCCCCAATTAAGTCCACTTCATTTCCATAGAATTTATATGGCTTGAATCATAATCCTTTATAAATCAATACGTGTGTGTGTGTGTGTGTGTGTGTGTGTGTGTGTGTGTGTGTGTGTGTGTGTGTGTGTGTGTGTGTGTGTGTGTGTGTGTGTTGTGTTTGTGTGTTTATATACTCTCTTGTATATACCCAAGTATGTAAATATATATTTATATTTGTGTATTTAATACATAGTCAATTTAAAACAAGAAACCCTTATAATAAAAACTTATTTGAAACCAATTAGGTTTACATAGTTTATATACATATAAACCCAAGTTTATCCCTATCCCCATATATGGATATATATCAACTAGTTTGAAATAGAGCCACTTATATATACACATAATCAAAATAATCTTTTATGACCAAATAATGTCATTTGAAATAGTAAGAGGAAACTAAGACAATGTTTACAAAATCCATAACAACAACGGCCAAAACCCAAAACACTATCTTAACCTACTCAGTTCACCAAGAATGAATAGAGGGTTGCATGGAGACCATACCTTCCATAGGGCCCTGTACACACCTATATATTTTCACTATCATAAAAATATGGAATACCTAGTGACTATTAATTCTAAAGACATTTTGAAATAGTCCACACAAGAATCTAAGCACGTAACCAAACTAAAAGTATGTGAATGAGCTAAAGAGAATATTTATTTTCTCCATTTTTTCAAGGAATATCACCTCTAATCTTGTCAATATGCCATCTAAGTACAATCTCATCCATCCCCATAGCCTCCTCACTCTCATATTTTTATTTATTTTTCTTAACCTCCTCTCCATTTCCTTTTCCTTCATGCACGGTAATCTAACTAACATCTTAAATGTATGCTCAAATGTCTCAACAAGACTATTAATTATATTTCCCATTATCCACCATGTAAACACATAATGGACTCCATTTTTTTTCCAAAATGTAACTTAACTAAATTCAATGGATGATTAAAACCTAATAATCTCGAGCCATTCTCCCAAAATCCCTAATCAATCATTCTAAATTCCTTTTTAAATGTGCATGATAACAATATTCAAATTGTTCACAATGTTTGTTCCATACAAATTCTTCTAACAAGATGATGGACAACATATTCCCTTGAAGCGACCCTCAACCACAAAAATAAAATAATGATTATTGGTGGAGACTTAAGCTGCACCCTGGATGAAATTAGAAGTGTTAAAGTCCTACTCTCAAACCTAGTACAACATGGGAATAACCTAGGTTATGTGTTACCTAATTTTTGGTTAAACCTTTATGATTTATAATGTGGATAGCTCATCAGATATGAAAATATACTTCTTTTACCAAAACTATTATTTTGGGATGAAAAGGGTGAGAAAATACATGAATGAAAATCTATTATAAATGTGGTGATCCACCATATGTTCAATGATCCACTCTCAGCTTAGATAGTTTTATGACTACTAATGAATCCAATGAGGACAAGGATTGATAAAATTCTATGACAAAGTTCCAAACATTAGTATTATGTATGAAGGCTGAAAAGAGACCTATAACTTTAAATACAAAGGGATAGGTCTATGTAAGACACTATGGACTTATGACACTTCAAGAGAAACCTTACTAGCTAACACTTCACACAACCTATAGTAAATTAATAATCTTAAAGCAAGGTAAATGAAGGACCTATAGATGATGAATAGACAACACACATTCTATAACTGAACTTCAATAAAATAAATTCAGCATTAAACTAGAATCTAAAATTATCTTATATTGTTTCAAAAGAAATTTAAAAAGTGATTTTGGAAGATCTTTGCTATATCAAGCCAAGGGATATTTTACAAGGCTTA